>CM056376.1:128176291-128252839 GCA_029718625.1 Synaphobranchus kaupii
CTTCACACCGGTACAAGTAAACCTTACGTGGCTGTCCAGGCCAGCAGAATGATCATGATGAAGAAGCAGCAAGCCCAGAGAGGAGGGAAGGGCATCATGGAGACGGCACGGGGGGTACACAATGAACGCCAGTCCGGGACCTGACACAGGACATAACTGCTTACTGCATAGAACATCATCGGCCATAGATTCACACCTTCCCCAAAATTATTACATAGCTTACGGCACTATAGCCTACCGCTGAACATATAATTAATTGCCCCTATGGATATGGAATATGCTGCAATATATTTAAATGTACTGCAAAATCTGAAAGAATATTTATATTTTCTATATATTTACCCATCTGTTGTTATGTGTTGCAATATAATTTCTGATCTTGACAATGTCATTTTTTTTTCAACATACAGCAGTATATTCCATATCCATCAACTTATCTCTTAGCTTCGATTACAGCTTTTACCATTTCATTGGTTGATTGATCTGATTGGTTGATTGATCAACTGGATAGTGCAAGCCCGGGTTTCCCAGCCCACATACCAGACTGAGCCACCTGGGAAATGGGCACATTCTGCTCATAGGACATGAAACCCAGGATGGAGAAGATGACGAATCCAGCGATGAAGCTTGTACCGCAGTTCAGGAAACAGAGGGCTAGGCTGTCTCTGGAACAGCAGTACAGGTGGAGCGAATCACAGAGAGGAACAAACAGAAACGCCTACATATGAACAGGTGGACACACACAAGGCGCTTGCACTCTCTAGAACAGGGGGTGCCCAAACTCGGCCCTGGGAGACCCCTGTGTACGCTGGTTTTCATTCCAACCACAATTGCAATTCCAGAATTTTAACAAGCTGTTAATTTTTCTTAATTACGTGCTTTTCATGTTTTTAGGGATTATGTACAAACCTCTTAAACCACATTGTCAGAAATACAGTAGCTGTGAAGCCGTGCCATGAAGAATAAAAAGTCCCATGTTCACATTATGCTTATTGTGCTATATTACAAACAATTACATAAAGAGGCAACAACATTTTTTAACTGATCAAATTGAAGGCCAAATCAGCAATTAATTAAGACCCAAGAAATGAGGGGCCACATGTTTAAAACTCTGAGTAAAAGAATGTGTAAAAGAACGCTCAGGGTGAAAGTTGGAAATCTGCTTAAAGGTTAAAAGTTTAGCATTTTCTACCTCTGCCTACGGTGTTGCCATATCACACGGACTCCAGACATTGCGTATGTATGGTGTCCATCGTGTGCAGATTCTCACAGCATGTGTTATATTATACATCTGAATTTCTGCATGGAAACTTGCTTACGCGGCTTTCTGAGGGTATTTTTCTGCTCAGCGCTGTTAATACATGTGGCCCCAGGTGTGGTGAGCTGATGATGTCATGAAAACCAGCAGAACCCTGCTGCCCGACAGCACCTGAGACAGTGTTGGGAGGCGTGGCTGTGCATGTCACACCCTCTCACCTGTAGCAGTGTTGGGAGGCGTGGCTGTGCATGTCACACCCTCTCACCTGTAGCAGTGTTGGGAGGCGTGGCTGTGCATGTCACACCCCTCTCACCTGTAGCAGTTGTTGTTGTACTTATTGTAGCTGCCGAGTGCGGTCAGATACCCCTGGCAGATGGCAAAGGAGAAGATAACTTGGGTCCCAGCATCCACCCACACCTAAGAGAGAGAGGACAGTGCAGCAACCACCCAACATGTACAGAATGATTGGTCAATTGCCTGCCAGGCGATGAATCTGATTGGTCAGCAATTAAGACTGAAAATTGGATTGGTTAGTCAAAGGATGGACTGAGACAACCAACCTGCCAATGACGTTGGTGAGTTTTTAAAAATATATAAACTTGAGAAACTATCCTGCACCCAGCTCTAGCAGAGAAAATACAATATGGGCTGGATGGAAAATCATTAAAGCTGTCTGACAGATATGTAAACAGTGATAATAAAATAAAATCACTGAAATTTGGTGTTAAGGAGTGAGTTTTTCCTCTTTTTTTTTGGTAATAGGAAGACTGATTTTTAATGAACCCCACACCTGGATGCCCTTTCACCCCTGGGCGGGCTGGAAGAGCGTACCCCTTAAGTGCCCCTCTCAGACTGTGTCGGGCACTCTGGCCAGTGTCTGAAATTAGAAACATGCTCGACTTGGACCAGACGGAGCATCTGCTGCTAAAAACCAGTGCTGTCCACTACTGAGATAGTACTGTGGAAGCAGAGCTAGGAACTGCCCGTCTGTCGCTCAGTCTGACTTTCTGTTGGTCAGTCTGTCTGCCTGCCTCTGTCAGTCTGTCTGTTTGTCTGCCTGCCTGCCTCTGTCTGTCAGCCTGTCAGTATGTCTGCCTGTCAGTCTGTCTGTCAGTGTGAGCAGGCCTTTTTTCCTGCACAGTAATGGACTTCTGTGAGTGGCACAGTCTGCTCCAAGCTACCTGAGAGGGCTGTGTGGGGCACAGGTAGAATCTTCGGTCTGAGCGAGGGGTGTGTGGGGGTACCTGCGGGTCTACCAGTCGGCCCAGGTCAGGGTACAGGTAGAACTTGATTCCTTGGGACGCTCCAGGCAGGGTGACCCCACGAATAAGCAGGACAGTCAGCATCACGTAGGGGAATGTCGCTGTGAAGTACACCACCTGGAGACCCAAACAAAGGCTTATACACACACATGCACACACACCCTCACACTTACTCACATGTACACACAGACGTGTAAGACAGGATTCGACACCCCAGAGCACCCAAAGAGAACACAATACCGGGAAGTGACAATCTTTGTAATCTTTGAGAGCTGTAAAGTCACGCGTCTGGTGCCAGGATGTTTGCTGAGACCATCTGGCCTAAGGTTTACGGTGTCCGAGAATGTCCTAGGATTTTATGATCCTGGGAGAGACTCTGATCTGTTTGAAACTCCCGCGCACGGGCAATGCAAGACTGCCCCCACCTGACGTCACTGAGACAGGCCACATCCTTTTCATTCAAATCACAGCATGGTATAGCAGTACAGACTGCGTTGGTTTCCTAAAGCTTAAAAACCTTAAAATGTGATGAATATTTATGCTACATTGTACAGTATATAT
This sequence comes from Synaphobranchus kaupii, assembly GCA_029718625.1. Classification (NCBI taxonomy): domain Eukaryota; kingdom Metazoa; phylum Chordata; class Actinopteri; order Anguilliformes; family Synaphobranchidae; genus Synaphobranchus; species Synaphobranchus kaupii. The sequence continues at coordinate 128,179,373 of CM056376.1, forward strand.
TGGAAATAGTCCTGACACTGGAACATACATTGTACACTCTTTTTCCAGAGGAACAACTATATATTGTTCAGTTTCTCAGTGTTACATGAATAAATACACACAGTTAATGTACCTGACTGAACAGGGGACTTCTTCAACAGGAATCCTGGGACTGTTTGTGGCATTAATATTAATCACATTTGAAAACTATGCAGAGATGGGATTCTCATGACAACACGAACGTAGACCTATTCATGTGTGATATCGTTTTGATGGTATATATTTCCTAGATGGTGAACATGTAGGAAATATATATTTCATAACTCAGGAGTAAACTGCCGCTGTGGAATTATACCACAGGAAACTCTTTCTGCCAAACCCTCTGTGGAAGGGGGACAAAAGGTGCAATATTAGCCTTCTGGCCAGTTTATGGTTTTACGATCATCCACAGCCAGATCAAACACAGAATTTGGGCTTATAAGCATAGGAAACAAAGAACTCGGGGAAGCTGTAACCAGACTCTCCCGCACATCTCACTCTGTGTATTGTGTGTAGTGAATTGCCAGGTATGAATTAATATTTTTCTATACTCTATTTTTAATATGTTGTGTTGTAATTTGTAACTATGATTTGATTATTTTAAAGTAAAGAACCTACCTGGTAAACTGTTAAACTTGATTTGTCTGGTTTCTCTGAAAAAGACATTCTATCTCTGTTAACACGGTAATGAGTTGATTAATTTCCTCAGTCTGGATTTCCCCCTCTGCTGATCTAGGGAGATTGACTAGTTAAGCTTAATGTATCACGGAGTATTGCACCCGTAGAACTCTGTCTTAAGTTAGATCATCTCCGCATGCCTTTTATACATGCTGAGAACGGGCGTTGCCAATATTATCTTCTCGGGTCCCTGAGCCTTTAGGATAGGCTATACCTTATGAAGTGGCCTCCTCCGCAACCTCTGAGATAAATGGAGACATCTAGTCAGCCGTGAGTGGTGTACATAAACGGTCGTATGTAGCACTCGGTGGAACTGGCGCATCCAGTTCAGAGAACAGGCTCAAGAGTACGAGAGTACCTTAACAAATCAATTATAAATTCTACATTGACATTATATACTAATAATTAAATTGGAGTCAGATTTATACGAGTATGGAATCAGCGTTGGTGGCTGACTGTTAATATAATATACACAGGCTGCCTTTTTAGGTAAGCTGGAGTCAGCCTGCAGACCAGACTAGAGCGGGAGGCAAAGTGGTACTATTGTCTCTGACACGTGGTCAATTACTAGCTGATCCCACGAATTTAAAGAAGCTGTCTCATCCGGTTGTAATAACAGTAACATTTCAACACTCTTACCTTCTCCCACAGCAACAGCGGAAAATATCACGTTTAAGCCTTCGTTCCGGGCTATTCCCTCATTGGTCTAGCTGCGCGGGATTTACAGACGCATGCGCACGCACGCGCGCACACACACACACACACACACACACACATACACAGGTATAGAAGATAATGAGGTAATGAAGTCTCTGTGGTTCACCTTCCCAGAGGACTTGATTCCCTTCCAGATGCAGAAGTAACACACGACCCAGGCAGCGAGCAGGCAGAGCGCCAGATCCCAGTTAAGCTCGCCCATCTGCTCAATCCCAGGGGAGATCCGCAGAGCTCTGCGCCTGCATGCATCATAATTACCCAATCAGCACAGAGGAAAATAACCTCAACCAATCAGAGCTAAATATCCCATCCAATGAGCACACAGGAGGACAACCTAATCATCTCAGTGGAAAATGAGTCCAGAGAATAGTGGGAGGCGGTCATGCAAATAGATTACTTTAGTACGTGTAAAGTGATTTACTAAGCCTGAAAGGAAGATTGGGAACGGTATTTGCGGGTGCATTTTAGTACAAATGTAAAGCAGGTATTAAAAGTCACAGAATCGATAAGATGACGGCTGTAATTGTAGCAAGACAGTACAGGTGTGTTTGGAATATCCATAACTGAACGTTCTGAATGATTACGTAACAATGGGGGCTAGTGAACTGGCCCATTCTAGCTAACGCTCAAAATACACAAGAAGAGAATCTGTGGATAGCATAGGTTACATCATGAACAGTAAGAATATTTTTTTAAATAATGAAGCAAATCGTGTTACAGAATACAGGAGTAACTAGTATTTGAATCAAACAAGCAATACAACGTCTATTATAACAAACAGTGAATAGCAAGCAAATCAAAACTTTATAAAAAATAAAACCCATGATCAAATGGAGATGTGATTTTGTGTGACACTTACGGCGCGAGTAGGCTTAGTGCAAGTAGTTATGATCATTTCAGTCCTGACAAACATCTGTAACACCTGGCAGAAACTAAGAGACATCTAGTGAAACAGTTCATAATAAACCGCCAGCTCGTTCAGTGTAAAAGTAGCCTATTGTCATGGTTTTGACCCTGTTTCCCCATGCGGTCGTTTTCTTCGGTGGCCACGCGAGGGCGCTGCCCTTTTGGTAGATGCTTGCTCCGCCCTGCTGAGTTGGCGGAGCTTCTGGTTAAGCGTTTACACCTGTCGTAGTCACCTGAGAGATGTATTTAAGCCTACCGTTTCCTGCATTCGGGGCTTCGACATTAATTGTTAATTGTTATGTACTGTGGTGTTATTGTTGGCTGTGAGTTCTCGTACCATTTTGGCTACTCGCCTATTTTTAGCGTCTCTTTTTAGAGGCAGGGCTTATTTCTTACTGGCTTGGTAGTTGATTGTCTCGTAGAAGTTTGGGACCGTAAATCTCTGCTCTATTTTGCCTTTTTAGTGCTTTTTCTCCGTGTATGGAGTTTTGGGCGATTCTGTTCAGAACTGTAGTTCTGCTCGCCCTTCGGCACATGTCTTCCCATTGGGAGATCAGGCGTTTCGCTTCTACTTAGTTATTAGCTCGTAGAAGTATAGAGTAGCAGTTCTTTGTTCCTTTTTTTCGCCTGTTATTTGGTTTTCTTACTGAGAGACCTGGCGTTTTGCTTCTACTCAATTCCGTGTTACTGTGAGCCAGTAAGTAGCTTCGGTACGTTTATTCCCTGTTGTCTCCTTCTCGTGGACTACGTTCCCCTTTGTTGTGACTCAGGGTTTTTATTTATATTGAGAAGCTGTCGTGCTATTTTGCGTTGGTCTTTGTTGCAGCTGTCCTCCGTCCTTTTTACCTACGGGACGATTTTGTTTCGGAACTATTGTTCTGTTCGTTTTCCGGGTGTGTTTTCTCCTTGTGTGGAGTTTGGGCTAGGTTGTGGACATGTTTGTGTGACTGCGCGTAGCATGGTAATTTCAGCTCTCTGTTCCTTCGCTTCGTTACATATTTATTTTCTTAGAGGCTAGGGCGTGTGTTTTATTTTAAGTTTGCGTGAGTCTTTTGGATAGTAAGTTATGGGACGACGGTGCTCCGTCGGCTCACCTGTAAAATGTTTCTCCCTCCTGGGAGATCGGGTGTTTACCTCTTGTTTTCTGCATTAGACTGCTACTTATTAAACTAGCCATGGAACGTTAAATCTTGGTTCCATTTCGCCTCGTTACATATTTATTTACTGAGAGGCTAAGGCGGTTGTTCCAACTTAAGCTTGCGTTAGTCTATATGGATCGTAGTTATGGGACGACGGTGTTCTGTCGGCTCACCTGTAAAATGTTTCTCTCTCCTGGGAGATCGGGTGTTTACCGCTTTGCTTTCTGCATTTGACTGCGAGCCTAACAATCTCGCTATGGGAACGTTAATCTCTGTTCCTGTTCGCCTCGTTACATTTCCTCATAGAGAGGCAGGGCATTTATTTTCAATTAATCTCGCGTTGGTCTAGCCGGTAAATGTCCGGTGCTGCCTGTCCTGCTCGTTCCTTTCGGTGCCTTTCTCCTTGCAGGGAGTTTTGACGATTTTGTTTGGAACTGCTGTTCTTTTCGTCTTATGGCGCATGTTTTCCTATATGGAAGATTGGGCGATGTTGTGGACACGTTTGTGTGTGACCGCGAGTCTGATAGTAGCCGGAACGTTATATCTGTTCCTTTCGCCTCCTCATACTATCATATTATTTTGCAGTGTTTGTGTTTTATGTTTGTCTTTACGCTACTCGCCCGTTCTTACTTTGTCTCGTTACCGAGACAGGGCGCTTATTATTTCTGGCTGTTCTGATCCCTGTCCTTGCGCTCTACTTGGCGTTTGACAGTGAGCCGGTTAGTAGCGTTTGTAGTGGTGTTTGTGTTCCTTGTCTTGTCTCCTCCCTTATCTGCGGGTATCCCGCCTTAGTGGCCTAAGGGCTTAATGAATCCCCTTGCTGCGTTTGGCTCCTCCCATCTCACACGTCACGCCCCCTTACACCTATTCCCTACACAAAAAAAATACCATAAAAACGGTAACATTGCTGCCAGGTTTTCACCGTTTTCTTGCAGTATAACCATTCCAAACACACAGAATCTCATTTAAATATGGCTGTTTGAGTTTGGAGTCATTTACATAATGACTTGTAATTGATCACCCGCAAAGTGTGAAATGTTAACACGTGAAAATACTTTGGCTGCGCCAGAAAATGAACACCCTCTTATTTGGGATATTAGTAAATCGACCCTTTAGTCTTTTGGGCAAACTTTCGGAAAGTCTTTTGCACATTACAATGTCAATATTGTTCTATGTTTAATAGCTTCCCACAGTTCAACACAACTTGCAAACCTTTGTCCAACCAGTTTTTGCTGAATGTGGAACCAGATATTCTCAATAGGACCAATAACTTGTGGATGCAAGGAAGCAATCCTTTCTCTAAGACTCTCATACTTTCTTGCGTTGATTTACTTGACACACCGCACCAGCTCACTGACACCACCAGACGAAAATGACCCCCACACAGTGACTCCATCTCCTCCGTGCTTAACTGTGGTGGAGATGCATTGAGCTGAATCTTTCTCTGATAGGCACCTCTCTGGGGCATCACTACAGCTGGAATTGTGACTCATCACTCCACAGGACACGCTGCAACCAGTCTGAATTGTACATGCCGTATTCCTGCATTCTGTCACTAACATTTTTCTGAGCAATGGCTTTTTAGCGCATCTTCTTGAGACAAAAACAGTGTTGACCACCTTTCTTGTAATTGTTCTCCTGGAAACAGTCTTGCTATCAGCAGTTCTGAAGTCATATGCCAGTTTCTGTAGGCTTTTCTTTCATTCTTTAAGACCTAGGACTTTGAGTCAGTGGTCGTCTTTACTTGTGGTGGCTCTAGATCTTCGAGCCTTTTCTCCTTCCTGTAGAACCACATTTCTCAAACCACAGGCCTATTTTCTTCATTGTTATTAAAGAAATAGGGACTTTAGAATCTTGTAGCTTTCATAATAAGTCTTGCCAACTTTATGAAGGCCAGCTAGTTGATTTTTGACACCCACACCAGCATGGTATTTCGCTTTCTTTCGAGACATCCTTAAGAGCAAATAAAATTAATTCTTATTTCATGAGTCATGTTTAAGAAAATTAGGCATCGTTTCAAAGAGCCCAGCAGTAAAATATGATGAAAATAAAGTTACAAATTTTATGGTAGTGAACACTGGTATGGACCCAAATGCAGGACTTGGAGGCAAACTCAGGCAAAAGAACTCCGCAAGGAGTAATTTATTCAAGGCAAGAGCAAGACAAGGAAAATAAACGGGGAATGCTCGGTGAAGGGCTGGAAGCGAGGTTGGCGAACTAAAGCGGGGCAGGTGAGGAGACAGGGCTGGAGCGGGCAAAACAGGAGGCAGGCTGGACGGGCTGGAGCGAGGAACAAAGAAAACAAACAGGTTACAAGCTAAATGCAAACGGACAGACTGGCCGGGGAATGTCTTGACAGAGCAGAGACAAACAACAAACTGGCAAAGAAACTGTGAAAGAGGGGAACTTAAATAGAGAGGGGAAGAGGTGAAAGGGCTACTAGAATAACTAAAAGGAGTGAGGAATGTGTGCGGGTACTAATGGGGTAATTACAGTGTGTGCAGAATGTGAGCAGAGGGGGAGAGTGATAGGCTGAAAGATAACAAGGAACAAAACGGGATACCACGCCCAGCCTGCACAAACAAGGAAGAGACAGACAGGGTGAAGTGAAAAACATGACATGAAACAAGAGGAATGGGAAAACACAAGAAACGAAAGGAAGGTGGACTGGAGGGAAACGGCGGATGTTACAACAAACTTTTAATACTCTACTTTTTAAATCAGAAAAGCTCCAATCTGTTAATTTATTATATTTTATAAATCCAGGATATGCTCATTTTCAATTTTTCGGTAAGAAAATTAGATTTACTTCCAGATTTACCTGAGATAGCCAAGTGGATGCGTAAGTAAAACATCGAGAAGGCAGAAATTTCAGAATTTTCAGAATGTTCAGAAAAAATTGCATTAATCCACCAAGAGGATTGGCAAGCAGTTTTAACATAGCATTAGTCTTTACATTACAATTGCACCAATTCAGAAGACATTAATGACTAAAACAGCATGTTATTTTTGCCCAGGAATGTACATTGGTTGAAAGTGTATTTTAAAAACTCTTACTCCCAGAATTCAACGAAAGAAGATGTTGCATTTTCATGGTAGGTGTAGTTGTCTGTGCCATTTCTCCTCTGAAATTCCACACAGGTTTCTAAAATAAATTGTGATGCACAAATGTAAGCACCGCCATATCCATACCCATTCATAAACCTGAACTGAGTCACAAAATCTTATTCATCAGTATCAACATGTACTGTATATGTGCCTATGTGCAAGAACCGTGCTCTTTCAGATTTCATATATCTTCATAATGTACTGCATTAATGTCCTCTAAATGTTAGCATAAACATAAACAACATCAGCATAAACAATGCTATGGTATAGGGATATGCTGATGTAACATATGCTTCAATTGACTTAAGGAACCATCTCAAAGCTACCATTGGTTGTACTGAGCAAGGTGCATATGAAAGAGGGAATTAACATTTTTCAAGAATGATGCTGCTTTGCGAACTTTTTACAAAATGGCTCTAAATAAACCTAATCGTTCTCATACAAAAAAAAAACAGAATGGAGAATAAGGTGTGAAATGCTCACCTGTGTTCCAGGTGTTGTTGCATGAGGACCAAGGGAGGTCCCAGTAGAAGGAGAACCAAAGGTAAAATATCGCCCAGGCCAGGACAATGACGTAGTATAAAGTCAGTAGGCCTGCAATGACCTGCGAGGCATAGCCAATACCTGGACCAAATAAAGAGTGAACCTTGTAGATAAATTGTGTGTGTGTGTGTGTCTCTGTGAAAAAGAGAGAGCGAATGTGTGCACAAGTGTGGGTGTGCGTCATGTGTGCCTGTATTTATGTGTGTGTCTAAAGCAGTAATAATCAGTTTTATGAACCTCAAGCAGTTTTTGCAAGTAAAAATGTCCAGTTAAACGGGCAACACAGCCAGGGGCTAATTCCATGTATGCGGATCACCTTCAAACAAGGGGCAGATCTTCCTCCAGGAGGTGACCGCCCCCTCGCTGGTGAACTGGCCCAGAGACGTCTCCAGAAAGAACAAGGGGAACCCACAGGTGAAGAGGAAGATGAAGTATGGGATCAAGAAGGCACCTGTTTTTGTAGGGAGGAAGAAGGAAGGTCAGCAGCTGCTGCCCAACATCTGGGGTCTCCACCTCCGGTCCTGGGGAACTGCATGGTCTCATTTGGTCATTAGTCAATAGTGATGGAAGACTAAGGTTTCATGAACCCTATACGGGGAGGAGCTACAATGAGCTGCCATTCACGGACTTACTTGATCCTTGCTTGACTCACCTTTTTAGGGTGCCGTCCCAATATTCTTCACTCTCCACCTCCCTTCCTCCACTCCCCCACTACCACTCCTCTACTACCTTGAAGTATGCAAAACTGCCTCAACGTTTTGAGTACAAGTATTTGCATGTACAGTATACAATGTACCTGGCATTGCGGTTTGCGTCGAGACATGAATTAATATGTAACAATTTACACGTAATTAAGATTAATCAGCAACTTTAGATTAAAACACAAAGATCCGTTTCCGGGGCCATAGACCTTGTTAGCATACAGATTCACCATGTTAATGTTCAGAATCACCTGTTAAGCATTCACACCCACCTCATTCGTTTTTAGACTCACCTTACTAGTGTTCAAATCACCTTGTTCAGACCTACCTCCGCCGTTCTTGTAGCACAGGTAAGGGAAACGCCACACGTTGCCCAGCCCAATGATCCCACCAGCTACAGACAGCACAAACTCCAGCTTGTTGCTCCATTGTCCCCTGTCCATTATCTTCTCATCCACCTGAGGGGGGAACTCAAGTGGCCACTCTGGCCTATCGGAGGGGTCTGCTTTGGGCACGCTCTCCATTTCCCCTACACAGGTGAGTCTACAGGTGAGTCAGCAGGTGAGAAAGTCAAAGTCTCTGTGGGGACGTACCTAAAGGCAGCCCCCTTCCCCAGCCTTACCTGACACCTGTCATTCACCTGTTGGTGTATCACACCTGGATCAAATATGAATTGTAATTTTAAGAGGGAACAGGCACATTTCATGGCTTGTGGAGCTGTGATTTTAAAAACTGCGCATCTGTCCAAATCAACATTTTTCCATCTCAGTTCCCAAGGTAATTGCCTGCATATTTGTTTCTATCAGTACACTGCTCCCGTTTTCAAAAAGTAACAGCGTGGGACAATACATTCGAGTATTTTCTCACGTAAGGGAACCAGGAAGTGAGTTTGTGTCACATGACAGCATGCCTTAGGTGTTCACAGAAAATTTAATAGGAACATCACAATTTCAAACCTTTGATAGGTAATTTTAATAGGTCAATTCAATCTTATAATTAATAATCCCAACAGGAGCTGTGCGAGGCATGATTTTACTATGTGTACAGAGTCAGACCCAATGCAGTTCAATTAGTTGATGTTTAACTGGCAGGACAACCAAGGACATTGTCAAACATTTATAGAGCATGTAAATGACAAACCATAATGAAATGAGAACAGCAACACCATAATAACAATAATACTAACTATGGTATTGGAAATAACAGTATTAAAAACTAGAAAAGTAGAGCACCTCCGCCAAGTCTGACAACATCCCACAAGGCACTGTAAGCAGACATGGGCTGCATTCGAATAGTCAAATTCGAGCAAGGAAGGATCCTTTAGATCACATGAACACGATCCGCTAGCTGCCCGCCCCATAAGCAGGCCCTCAAAAAACCGCGTCTCTGTAGGCAGCCTATGCTCCGAGATCGTACACAAAAACAAATGGTACTACCAACCACTCAAAACCAAAATAAACAATATTCCAACCAATCACCGACAAGGGGTGGGTGATACTAATACGCTAATACTCTTATCTCGCTGAAATCTTGACGGATTTACAAACGGTTTGGTTTCTTACAAACGTTATTAACGTGGTTATAATTCTGGATGCTTGAACACTATTTTTAAAAACATAACATAATTGGCTCTGAGCTGGAGCTGGCTCTGTTTGTTTGGGATTTCGCTTCAGAAGTGACGTCACCCAAAATCGCTGATACAACCTTTAAGTAAACTGCAATAATAACACCCACATTTTTTATTAATTAATAACAACGAAACTTAAAGGAGCTATATGTAACAAATTTACTGTACTAAACCATAAAATGACCATGATATGTCATCAGAGATTAAGGAAACATGCTAAGTCGAAATACTGGCTTCTCCAACAACAATGCTACAGCCAGTATGTTCTCCTTTGAAATTTCCATTCCGGGTCGGAACGTCTGTAGGCTATTTGTTTTGGCCTGTGTGATTCACTATTCTCCGAGTGGACTCCGAGTCCACTGCCCATTACGAACAACCAGATGTACTCCGGCACTCCGACAGCCGATTTACGAATGCCTAAGCTTTCAACATCGTTTCCATTTAGCTAGGTAGCTAAAGATTTAAATATATATATGTATATAGTTACTCGCTAAACATACCACTAACGTTAGCTTATATCTGTGTGACCGTAAACATAGCCAGCCATGCATCTAGCTAACATTGACAGAGTTATAAAAAATCCACATGAGCCGGCGCAAAGCGGCGCTAACCCAAACGCAAGTGTCTTTGCTATCTTACACCCGGCGCTAGGTTCATTATAACGCCTAACGCTTACGCCCTTTAACTAGCATGTATTCTTGCGCCCATTACAAGTGAACTAGGCGTGTTGGTCTTAAGATGAGGAGTGGCCAGGATTCTTTTTGGTGTATTGCTATCTTGAGCCAGCAGAAAGCGCTTGCGCTAGAACCACCACAAATCTGGTCTAAAGTCATGTCGCAGTTGTTTACATTTTATTTTAACGGCGCATAAAAGTGTGTCTACATAGGCATGTGCACAACGCGTGTACCCTCCTGTCTGTTACACACAGGGGCGCGCACAAGCATGACTACAATATCTAGATCACAATGTGAAATATTATTATTGTGTAGGCTATATCAAAAATGCATAATAATAAGGTCCACATTCCATATGTCCACATACCTTTCCCTCGGCGAAGGGAAACGATGCCACATTACATTGCTCTCAGCCCACTCCATCAACATCCAGGCGATGTGCGATGGTACGGGACAATGGCTATCCATTAAAAAGGAGCTGATAACACCTATATCAAGCCTAATGCGCGAATTGTCATTTACACCTAATGTGTGAATTGTCATTCAATGGAAAACTCGCGCACTGCAATAGACTGACTTTTGAGTTCTGAAAATGCGCTTCAGACGTCATTACAATACAGCTCTGTTTATCTAGGAATACAACCTGTAAGTAAATAGAATGGTTTGTGACTGAAAAAAGTTCAAAACCTATTCACAAGTCCAGTGAATATTGCTTTTATTGTTTTTCAAATAGCCTAGGCTACAGCGGATTCGCTGTGCATACATAAGGTTTTTTCAATAGCCTATTGTTAAAAAACGGAGATAAATGTCATCATGTTAACTGAATTGTAACCTTAGCTATTCTTCGTCCTTCATATTTTTTTAATTACAGTGACAAGGTTTCCATACCCTCAGCTTATTAAAACCCCGCTGATTTCACCTGTTATTCCATAACTGAACAAAAGATTTTAAAGAGAACTAAGCGGCTAATTAGAAACAAAATTTGCAGCACGTTACAAAATTAATTTACAATTAATTTTAATGCCATTATATGCATGTGCGCTTTACAGGAGCAGGTCTGTTTCCTCTGCTGTAAATCACACTTTACACGGTCTTCCTGGGAAAGTGGATCGTTTTAAAGAATTACGCTACCAGTAAAAAGGTTGGTCGCATTTCCATAAGCAGGACATTATAAAATAAGGGAAAATATGGTAACCTATGGGTTGCCAACCTGACAGATTTATTATATTTAGTGTCATCATTAAGGCAAAATAACGTTATTAAGTTATTAATCAAAATTAGAATGCAGGTAGCCTAATGAACTTCGGATGAAGCTTGAACATGAGTTCATTGCATAATCAAACGAAATTCCTTAAACAAGCAGGCTAATTTGGCGTTTTCTAAGGTGAGACGGAAGCAATTGGCCGCTTATTCTCACCTGTTGCAGGTGCTTTTAACAAAATTTAACCGCATATATTTTGTAAACAGCACTGTCAGGAATTACCGGGAACTCATAATGGTTAGCCCGAATAATATTGATCATAGGCAACTATTGATCCATATAGCCTATTCCTTGATCGCACTAAACACACACAAGCATGTCTGTTTCGCCATCATAAGCAATCCGCCAAGGTGGAAAAGCAGGCTTTTAAAGGGAATGGGATATAGCATTTTGATTGGTTTATTGCATGTCACGCCCAAGACACACCTATAATTAATGAAGAGACTATATTCAGCCCAGTTGCACCTTGCGATGTGCTTAGCGCCCAAAAAAACACGCCGTTAAAATAGCAAAAGTGGACTTGGACATGCCCTAAATGGACTTAGCGCCATGCGCTTAGACCAAGCGCCAAGATCACCAAGATAGGGCCCTCGGTGTCAATGTTACATATATAGCTCCTTTAAGTAGCCTACTCAAGACTGTCAAAAGGGAGAGATCAATAGAAGGACACCAATAGAAAAAAAGACATAAAATGTTGTGGAAAAACACAAAATAAGAAACCAACCCAAACTAAGGAAGACTGGAGTGTATAAAAGCTCAGTACTTTAGAGGGAAACTACATGCTGTGCAGAATTAAATAATTAAATTAAGATAATAAAAAACACTGTAAATCTGTTCATGCCCCCTCTTTAGACACCATAAAGACACCATATCTCACCAAATGAAACTCACCTTTCATTGTGATTCTGAGATATGACCTGTGTTGATTGGAGGTTTCCCCAAGTATTGAGCTGTTAAAGTGAAGGTTAGACTTTTTGTCATCTGCGAAAAGAAAGGGGAGGGACAGGAGGTATCTTGTGTGACAGTAAACTCTACCATGCCTTCATGAAACACATTCCTCAACCCCGATGCCCCCATTGTACACACCCTCTCCCAGCTGTCCATTCAGAAACACAGGCACATAAACACACACACATACAGATGCACATACAGGCACACAAATACATGTAGTTTGTACATACCAGATACACATGCGCACACACACATATGCTCATGCATACTCACACAGACAAACATGCACACACACACACACACACACACACACACACACACACACACAATATTTGATCAGCAAAGCAGGTTCACAGAGACCTCCTCTATGCAGTGATGGTATGCAACTGAAGATATGGTTTTAAAGAAACAGAGACAGTCTAACTGAAGAGATGGCTTTAAAGAAGTATATTAAATAAGTATATAATTCGGTCACACAAATGACACACACACACACACACACACACACCCTCGCCTCCCGCTTCGTGCAACCTACAATCAGTAATATGTGTAAATCCCGCGCAGCTAGACCAATGAGGGAATAGCTCGGAGCGAAGGTTTAAGCGTGATATGTTCCGCTGTTGCTGTGGGAAAAGGTAAAAGTGTTGAAATGTTACTGTTATTACAACCGGATGAGACTGCTTCTTTAAATTTGCGGGATCAGCTAGTAATTGACCACGTGTCAGAGACAATAGTACCACTTTGCCTCCCGCTCTAGTCTGGTTTGCAGGCTGACTCCAGCTTACCCAAAAAGGCAGCCTGTGTATATTATATTAACGGTCAGCCACCAATGCTGATTCCATACTCGTATAAATCTGACTCCAATTTAATTATTAGTATATAATTTAAGATGTAGAATTTATAATTGATTTGTTAAGGTACTCTCGTACTCTTGAGCCTGTTCTCTGAACTGGATGCGCCGGTTCCACCGAGTGCTACATACGGCCGTTTATGTACACCACTCACGGCTGACTAGATGTCTCCATTTATCTCAGAGGTTGCGGAGGAGGCCACTTCATAAGGTATAGCCTATCTTAAAGGCTCAGGGACCCGAGAAGATAATATTGGCAACGTCCGTTCTCAACATGTATAAAAGGCATGCGGAGATGATCTAACTTAAGACAGAGTTCTACGGGTGCAATACTCCGTGATACATTAAGCTTAACTAGTCAATCTCCCTAGATCAGCAGAGGGGGAAGTCCAGACTGAGGAAATCAATCAACTCATTACCGTGTTGACAGAGATAGAATGTCTTTTTCAAAGAAACCACACAAATCAAGTTTAACAGTTTACCAGGTAGGTTCTTTACTTTAAAATAATCAAATCATAGTTACAAATTACAACACAACATATTAAAAATAGAGTATAGAAAAATATTAAATCATACCTGGCAATTCACTACACACAATACACAGAGTGAGATGTGCGGGAGAGTCTGATTACAGCTTCCCCGAGTTCCTTGTTTCCTATGCTTATAAGCCCAAACTCTGTGTTTGATCTGGCTGTGGATGATCGTAAAACCATAAACTGGCCAGAAGGCTAATATTGCACCTTTCGTCCCTCCTTCAAAGGGGGGTTTGGAAGAAAGAGTTTCCTGTGGTATAATTCCACAGTGGTAGTTTACTCCTGAGTTATGAAATATATATTTCCTCCATGTTGACCATGTAGGAAATATATGCCATTGCACCACACACACCAAGACCATCAAAACGATATCAAACATGAATAGGTCTACGTTCGTGTTGTCATGAGAATCCCATCTCTGCATAGTTTTCAAATGTGATTAATATTAATGCCACAAACAGTCCCAGGATTCCTGTTGAAGAACATTACATTATACCCTAGTTTCCCCTGTTTAGTCAGGTACATTAAATGTGTGTATCTATTCATGTAACACTTAGAAACTGAACAATATATACTTATTCATCTGGAAAAAGAGTGTACAATGTATGTTCCAGTGTCAGGACTATTTCCAGTATATACTGTACAATGTAGCATAAATATTCATCACATTTTAAGGTTTTTAAGCTTTAGGAAGACCAACGCAGTCTGTACTGTTATACCATGCTGTGATTTGAATGAAAGGGATGTGTGGTCCGCTCAGTGACGTCAGGCGGGGGCAGTCTTGCATTGTCCGTGCGCGGGAGTTTTAAACAGATCAAAGTCTCTCCCAGGATCATAAAATCCTAGGACATTTTCGGACACCGTAAACCTTAGGCCAGATGGTCTCAGCAAACATCCCAGCACCAGAAGTGTGACCTGATAGCCACTTCCCGGTATTGTGTGCTCTTTAGATGCTCTGGGCGTTAATTCCTGTCTTACATATGTTTAGCCATTGTGAATTTGGCATCAAATTTCACAGAATAACCATTTCACCTTTCACATAGCGCAAAAACAAAACGAGAGGGCAGGCTGAGCTAGCTACGAGCAATACAGGGGCTGAAACCATTGAGGTGTGTGTGTGTGTGTGTGTGTGTATGTGTGTGTTCATATAGTAAAAATAATAAACTAACAAAATAAAGTACAATATGAAGTCTAACAGGCAGAAAGGTTTGTTATTGTGGAAATAGTTTCCATTAAAATGTATAATGGAATGGTTTCATGTTTTTATAAAACTGCCTTTTCAGTTGATTATATATTGTACCTCAGATTTTTTCCAGTTCTTATCCAAAATTATTTTTCAGTGTCTCCCAGTTAGGGGTTGGGGGGTTATATAAATAAGTATAAAGTCCATAATACAGGTCTTATAAAAGGTTTTCAAAAGAAAAAGACAGGGAGGGGGTGAATACACATAAATTGCAATAACAATTAATTTTAGACTAGAAAATATGACATTTCCTATCAGTAACACAATTTCCGGTTGAAGCCCCGCCCACTTCTGGGTTTTTATCCGAATACAGATACAGATACAAATAATGTTGATGGCCCAACAGACACAGATACAGATAGTGGCATCGCTGCACACCCCTAGTTGCTAGCTAACTAGGTATAAACCAGAATAAGAGAGACTACAGGTCCTTTAATTCCGAATCCAGCACCACTAATGTAAAACTGTGACATCATAAACAATAATAACACAACCTAGCTAGCCTTTCTGTGGCTAGCTAGCTATGCTATTATGAATAAAACACCATAAAACACACACACACACACACACACACACACACACACACACACACACACACACACACACACACACACACACACACACCCTGTACACAAGGCAACACTTAGCTATGGAATCCATGCTTTCTGCTTCAGATGAAGAGTCATGAATGTAAAGCTCATCTGAATCCAGAGGACGACTACAGCATCCAGCAGTTTCAAGCACTAATATTTTTGTCACTTCAACTTAGCCATTGTACAAATAAAACGATTTCTCACCAGAGTTCACTAGCGATGCGTATGCGCTCTCTTGCGCAAAACCACAGAGACGCAGACACTTAGCGTGCGTGGCATTTTGAAATACGCTCGTGACACGCACAGCTCTGACACTCGCTTCCAACGGTCTAATGACTGTCCACATATAGGCAGAAAATAACTGCATAATCTTAGAAAGGACGTATCTGGCTTTAATAATACAGGTAAGGTTATGAATTTATTCCATACTTTATGAGAGATTTTCATAGCAGAATGAAATTATGTTATGATGACAGAAATATAATAAGTGAGGAGGCAAAATAACAGTTTAATTTACCTATATCCAGGACCTTATGTGTTTTTTATTGTTACTGTCATAGTGTTAAATTTTTTGGTGGTTAACGAAGAACTGTAACCAACTACTAAATATATTTAAATGTCCAGTATCTTCAACCCGATTCGCTGTCATGTAGATCACACTGTAGAGTGGTCGATATACTTTTATGAAATACGGAAGAACGGTGGGACGTAGGAACTTCATATTTTGCCCGATAATAGCCTAACTCGCAAGTCAATTCAATATTATAATCAATAATCCCAACAGGAGCTGTGTGAGGCAAGATTTTACCATGCGTACAGACTCAATGCAGTTCAATTAATTGATGTTTAACAGGCAGGACAACCAAGTTAGCATTGCCAAAACATTTATAGAGCATGTAGGCTAAATGACAGAACGGCAGGTTAACTTAAGACTGTACTGTTAAACATATAGCCATAATGAAATGAGAACAGCAACACCATAATAACAATAATCCTAATAATAACAGTATTAAAAATAATACGTTTATAATAATAATAAATAACTATAATGGCACTCAAAGAGACGCTACACCCGTGCGTGTGCTAATAGAATAGAATAACTTTGATTTTCCCGAACTTCAGTTGTAGCCCCAACAACAACAAAAAGACAGAGACAGTGGGGCAGACCCACAGCACACAAACAAACATATCAAATATCATTTCATTAGTGGAATACAGTCATGCTGCCATGATTAAAAATAGTCCCCGCTGTCCCGAGATGTCCAGTGGCATTAAGCAGTGCAACACACAAACTGCGCCTCCGCAATTTTTCTCCATACACGCAGTGTTGCGGTCTCTGTACACCGTTGAAACGGATCCACCGAACTGCATCAACCTTCCCAGTCGTTGCCTCACTCCCCCCCCGCAGTATCTTCTCCTTCTCCGTTCCCTGGTTGCCTTTTGAAGATTTCCTGCACTCCCAGATCAGTCCCGACATCTTCAACTCCGGTGAAGAGCAATCGTAAACTTTTCTGCTGCAGATCCAACGGACATTCCCGAGAATATGTTGTCTCCATGGTGATGACCACAAACAAAATTATCCCGGCGAGACAATTTTGCAATATCATCAAAACAAGCGGCAGGAGTGCCCCGAAAAATCTCCAGCCCGCCTCCCCGCACCACAACAGACACACAGCGCATGAAAAAACAAAAGACAAAAGCCCATCACAACAAAATACATTCAAATTATCAGAGACGAACGCGAGAGACAGCTGGACTACATGTCGCCATTACAGCGCCACGTGACGTAATTTCGACCCTGAACGTAATATGCATGGGGCTAAAATGTTGATCTTGCACTGTGAAGTCGGGCATTGACCGAAAAAATTCAAGATTCAGATCACTGTAAAACTGTCAACATTTCCACAAGGTTTTATCACAATTGGAGTAGAATTGTTTGAGTTATGGATGATAGGGACACACAGACAGGAGTGAAAACAATACCCCGTGCTTGCACTAGGAGCACAGGTGTAATAAGAAGATCAGTCACTTCACATCTAGGATGTTTAAGACATTTAAACATCTCTGCGGCATGCAAGGGTTGTGCAACTTCCCCCAGACCTGTCTGTCTGTTATTCATCGACAGAACCAAGTTGAACTTCCATTTGAACTAAATGAAAGTGAACCAAGTGAATGAACGGTTTCCAACAGACCCTCACGCAGACAACAGTGAACACCTTCTCTGTTCCCAAAAAGAAGCGGATTTCAACTGGCATCAACAAGACTGTATAAACTGCCATGAGGGGACTAAGCGGGCCGTACATTGGTCATCCCCTACCTCAGCACTGCCCCAGAAGACCTATGTGAGGATTATGACGTTTCAGCCAGGGGTGCCTAAGAACTAAGTGTAGCTCAGGTTTCAGAGTGGAAGTTACCCAGCCACAGCTGTAAGTGAGTTGTTTTATTTTCCCAGACTCTACGGGATCTACCATCCAGCGCAGGGGCTTTTAAAAGCTTGGGTAAACTAACCAGTGGAATCTTCCAACAATGGGCTAAGGCCCTGCCAATAAGATTTCTGGAAGCCCCAGAGTCAATAATTGTTGGCAGACTGTACTGGTAGGTAGCCCACTGTAATCTGGCAAGAATCATAGTACAAGACATTCAGAGAGACAAACTGACCCATCAGGAGTCTACCATACCCTAATAAGTCTGCTGTTTTCCCGATAGTTCCGGACACAAATTGCGGAGGTGCCCCAGTCGTCCAAGTACAGCAGCTTTCTTGATTGCGACACTCTCTCCCTGAGCGAGAAATTTTGGTGCTTCCCAACTGCATCAGTCCTTCTTGAACAGCAGTCTCTGCCCTTTGAAAAGTCTGGACAAACTGGGCAGGTAGCTGGCGCAGGAGAACTCGGGAGAGTTCATGAGCACTCAGGGGAGAATGCCGGAACGTGCCTTCTTGTGATGGAATGCAGAAGTTATCCGCACTCTCGCTCATGGAGGTGACAGTCTATGCAAATAGCAAGAAAAATTACCTAATGATCTAAATCGAAAGGCAAGTCCCGAGATGCTAGCTGATCCCACATCGTCAGTCCTTGCTGAAATATAGTGACCAAAGCCTCCTCAGTCCACCCGCTCTTTGCTGTGCGCATTGAAACTCAGTGGAGTAGTCCGCTACACTCTGCAAACCTTGCCGAAGAAACACAAGCTCCCTCTTGTCCACTCCTGGGGTGATTAAAGACCTTGCTCACCTCATTGGTGAAAGAGTGGAAGTTTTCGCAGACTGGTGCCTGCCTCTCCCATGTTGCCGGCGCCCAGTCCAGGGCTTTGCCTGAGAACAAGAAGATGATCAAGGCAACCTTGGAGCGGTTGGTTGGGAAGCTGGATGGCTGGAGCTCGAAAGCTAGGGAGCACTCGATTAAGAATCTCTGACACTTTCCCAGGCGGCCATCATAGCATTCACAGGAAGGGAGATGGGACTCCTGAGAGGGTAAAGAAGGGTCTGGAGATTTTCTGCTATAGAATGAAGCAGCTGTTCATGTCGACAGATGGTAGCACCTTTACTGGCTAAGGCTGTGCAGATCTGATTGGCCTCCACTGGATCCATTGCTGGCTTCGTCTTACCGTCACAAAGCATGGATTACCGATCCAAAAGCAGAGGGAAGATGTAGACTTTACTTAAAACTTGGAGCAAAAGCAAAAACAACAAACCATGGGGAAACACTATAGAAACAATAGGAACAAAGCTAGACTCAAGGAGACTAGAGGCTGGTAAGGAGTATACACTTCTTCTTCTTCTTTCTTTCCGGCAGACTGGACACTGTATTGCTGCCCTCCACAGGTCTTTATTAACATCACCGCCAGTTGTCTCACTCCCCGCCTCACACCCTCAGGTGCAGGCCAGTTAAATATATATATTTGAGTACACTCCTCCCCACCTCTCTGCAACATGCCTCCGGACCCAACATTGTTCTTACTAAGTAGGTGGTTACCCCAACATCCTGTAATTCCCTGAACAAACCCCTCCGTTCCTCCCTATATTTCCCACAGTCCATTAACACATGCTGGACGTCCTCCACCACCCCACACTCACCACACAACCCATCCATATGCTTTCCTACCCTAACTAAGCCCCCTGCCAACCCACAATGCCCCATCCTCAACCTGGTCATAATGACCTCATCCCTCCTCATAGACCAGTGACACCCCGTGCTCCCTCTCGCAGACGGCTGGATATTATAATAAAATCTACCCCTCCTTTCCTGGTCCCATTCCCGCTGCCATAACTGGGTAATCCCCTCACTAATTATACTTCTACATTCAGACACCCCCAGGGAAACCACAACATCTATGCTTTCCCTCCTCAGTGCAGCCTTAGCAGCTGCATCAGCGGCCTCATTCCCACCCACCCCCACATGAGCCGGTACCCAGAAGAATCCCACCTCACACCCCCCCTGAACCACCCTATACAAAGCCACTAGCAGTTCCGCCACCAGGTCTGGCCTCGCCCCCCTCTCCCCGCCAGGAGTATACACTAAACCCAAGCGAAGATTATCAATGAACAAGATACTTAAATACGCCGACAAACAGGTGAACCGAATGAACTAATGAGACACAGGAGGAAGCAATAATTAATCTAATGATTCAATAATGACAAGACAACCAAGTTGGTGACTAAACAAGTAAGGCAACAACTAAGGCCGGGGAACTGGCGACCTCTGGTGGTCACACTTATTAGCCAGCGTTGATCATGAAGAGTCTTGCTTATAGCAGCTGTGACTTTGCTAGTGAACATTAGTAATCTCTCAGGAAACATGCACTAATTTTTCACCACCAATAAGACTAATTTGCTAATTCCCATAGAGATCCATTCACGCCCCAATTCCCATAGAGATCCATTCAAATGCAGAGACGTTATAGTATCGCTTGTAAGAGTACCAGAAAATAAGATTTTTGAGTCTTTTGATGTTGTTGGGTCACAGACATCAGGAAGTCATGGCGTGCAAAAGATATGCAACCAAATATTAAAAATTTAAAGGCACAGTCAACTTAGTGTTTGTAAACTTCTGACCCACTGGAATTGTGATATAGCAAATTAAAAGTGAAATAATCTGTCTGTAAACAATTGTTGGAAAAATTACTTGTGTCATGCACAAAGTAGATGTCCTAACTGACTTGCCAACACTATAGTTTGCTAACATGAAATCTGTGGAGTGGTTAAAAATGAGTTTTAATGACTTCAACCTAAGTGTATGTAAACTTCCAACTTCAACTGTATGTGTATGTGTGCCTGTAACAGACTAAATTCAGAGCACATGACAACACATTGAAAGAACGGGGAATGGATTGTAAATTGTAAAAATAAATGACAGCAAAATTAACTCCTGGAATTACTCAGTATGGGATCTTTCATTTCTACTCAAAGTGATCCAGAGGTGTTGCGGTATCATATCTGGCAGACTAATACAATTTAGACCTTATCTAACATTACACAATAAAACTGAAATACAATATCCACAGTAAATAATTTTAAACTTAAGTACTCAGGACTGTCAAAAAGGAGAGATCAACTGAAAAACAGAAAAACAATGGAAAAAAAGACGACAAAATGTGGAAAAACACTAAATAAGAAACCAACCCAAACTAAGGAAGACTGGAGTGTAAAAAAGCTCATTACTTTAGAGGGAAACTCAGTGAACCTACATTCTGTGCAGAATTAAATAATGAAATTAAGATAATGAAAAAACTTAATGTCCCTCTTTAGACACCATAAAAAAATCTTTCTCCAAACAAAACTCACCTACTCACCTTTCATTGTGATTCTAAGATATGACCTGGGTTGGTTGGAGGTTTCTCCAAGTATTGAGCTGTTAAAGTGAAGGTTAGACTTTTTATGTTCTGTGAAAAGAAACGGAGGGGGTATCCTGTGTGACAGCATATTTTTGGTTTCTTGCAGATGGTTCCAGATCCGTGGGGCGTTGTTACGTCCCAAAATCCACCTGTGTTTCAATAACCAGGTGTGACGTAACACTAAGCCACGTTAAATGATAACCACAACCCAAAAGGAAGACCAGTGAAGCATGCAGTGGTATACAAAAGGGTAAATGGATGTTTATTAATATAAACACATAGGTAAGCTATTCTCTAGTTAAAACATGAAAGTCTTTACAAGACAAAAGCAGGCTGCAAGGTCTCACCAGGCAGCCAGCATGCAGGTCCGGACCCACGTCGATGGTAGGGGTCCGTCCGTTGGCGATGTTCAAAAACAGGAACCAATCCATTTACTGTCTCTGGGCTACAACCTGCTCGACGTTCCCAAAATTATCATGGCTAATAACAACGGCAAGACGGTAGTCAGCGTATTGTGGAGAACAAAGTTGTTATTAGGATGGTGGTAGTTGGAACTCAAGGAACTCAGGTGGGGACCAACTATATATTGTCCCACATTATTTCAATCCCGCTGCTCCGCGACGGTCCACGGCGTCCCCAGCTATGGGTATTTTTTTAAACCCTGCGGCTAGGCGCCCCCGTCTCCACGCATCTCCTGAAGAAGGTTGCCAGGCAACGGCGTGCATCCTTCCACCAGCGCAGCTCCCAGGATCTCCACGCAGGACCATGACATCAGCAGCTCCACCTGCAGGAGAGACACAGACAAGCACAGCAGCCCAAAGCCAAAAGGAAACACAAAGCAGTGCTAAAGACAAAACAGAGGGACGTAACAGGCGTGAAAACTAAAAGCCATTTTACCCAACTCTGAATTGGGTTGTGGTGCAGGAACAAGTAAATGATCATTAGACAGGATGTTATACTTTGATGCAGACCTGTTAAAAAGTCTGCAGAGATAGACTAGCAGCTTACCAATAATGTCTTTGTAATTGGAAAATGTGCCAGCGTAACCATTTGCAATGGCTAAGGGACTGAACACCTATTAACTTATTGGGATGGCAGGTATGCCATCCGCCAAGTTACAGCTTGGTTGGGCATGCCCCATACCTATACAGCACCGAGAGTTTGGAACTTTTCAGGGTTTCCTACAGAAGTAACCACAATGACCATAGACTCTCAGCCCTTAAAAACATTAACTTCTGTATGTTCTGACCTCATGCAACCACACAGCATTCAGATACAACTTCACACATCCACACAATAAAGCCCCAAACTTGGGTTATTTTGCCGTTTTTCTCCTTCCTCTTCCGCTTCCTGCCAAACTGCCTGCCTCCATCGCGATGTTATCCAATGGGGAGAATTATTATTTGAGGGTATGGTCCGTATACCTGCTCATCAAGCTTATCATCCAATAAAAACGCTTCATAGTAATGTTTTTAAATGTTAATATAGCTAATGGTTTCATGCTTTCCAAGAAGCTACTGCGGCTTAGTGGTTAGAACTGAAGTCTCTCACACAGTGGATTGTGGGTTTGAGCCCAGCAGAGCACATCCTTATTTTCCACAAAAACAATGTGCAAATGTAAAGTACTTTTCATTTCTTAGACTGTTATTATTTTCACATTGACACATTAACGTATTTTTATTGCAAAGGCAAAAGAGGTTTCCAATATTAACTGTTCAATGTTTCACTTGTATTTCACTTGTACTATATCACACCCTCCCCAAACCGGATGCTCGCACTTGTCTGGTTTGGGGAGGGTGTTACGCTCTGCTCTTGCGGTCATGACTGACTGACTGTGGAAACCGAACCTCAACGTGCCCTTGCCTCGGCCAACATTTCTTTATTCATTCATTTCTTCACTTCAGCTCTGTTCACTTTATCCTTTTCACACATAACACAATGTCATGTGTATGTGTGACCCATATACAGCACCCGCTGCTTTATTTCGATTATTAAAAACCGCGAAGTCGCTGCTGTACTTCGGTGACGTTTACATTTATCTTGTGGAGAATCCATCCCCTTACACTGCCGCAAAGATGAAAGCGTACAAAAGTACAGATAGTTATCTGTACTTTCGATCTGGATGGGTCAATAATGCTGTTGTTTGGGAGGTGAAGGACAATAAATTCTTCATCGTCAAAGCGAAGGTGAGTGCTAATTAGCTAACGTGAGCTACCTAACGTTGCTTGCATGGGTCAGTGTAACGTTAGTCAGCTAACGTTACTGCAGTTAGCTTTTCTAGGGCAGTAATATTTTGGTTAAGATAACACAACATATTGTGACATACATGTAATATAAACTTTTTTCCATTGTCAGGTAAACCATTCCTACAGCTTAAATGACCTGCCATTGACAGCCTGGGTAGCTGTAGAGAAGGAGGGATTCACAACATCCTCCTCTCTGGGTTTTCCTTGTCAGACGGGATTCTGTACAAACACAATCCAGGCTTGTCTCCTCTTCGGTTAGTGCATCCAATTGAACAACAACTATCCGGCATTTTAGCAAACTTTTGGGAAAAGCGGAGTTGTCGTTGACGGGCAGTGGAAGGTGGGCTGCTTTTTGCCCGCCAGGTGGGCGTTCCCATAGGGCTGTGACATCACGTGAAAACTATGAATTCCCCAAACATATCTGATTCATGGTTAGTCACTTTAAAAAAACAAAAAAACAATAGCCTCCGAATGTGGCTCTAGTCTACGCTACTCTGCTGATAATGTAGCTTACTGCAAACACTTTTAATTATTATAATAATAATAATAAGAAGAAGAATAATCTCTGGTATGTAATTTCTTTGTAGTATCTATTGTTTTCTTTCTGGCTAAGATTCCTGGGAAATATGCGTTGTCCAATTAAGTCAGTCTGCTTCTCGTCAGGAAGCAGATACAAGCTAGGCTACTACAAAGCGAATCAACATGCATTATAGCCTACATTCATTGCACTACAGAAAACTAAACTAAACCTAGCTGTCCGGTACCAAAACATTTCCCGCAGGTAACGTTCTACACTACCGGAAAAAAAAACTGCTGTGATTATGAACTCACTACTAGCTCTCTTGCTAGCTCGTAGCCCACACATGGAAGGTTGGAGTAATGCATCCGGCAATCCAGTGTTGAATAGCCTAATGTTAAATGTATTTCATAGAATACTAATAGCCCTATTTTAAAACTGTATTTCCATATTTTACTCATGCAAACTATTTAGGCTGTGCTAGCTATTTAGGCTGTATGTCTTTCAGCTAGAATGTGTTTGCGTGTAGCCCATTGTGCATGCATGTCTCCATATAGACATGGTTCATTAATTTACATGCTTCTTCATGATCCATAGCTCAGGTGGTGCTGTTCATTGTATTTCATTACACATTAAATACTGCTCATCTACAAACTCTTTTAATGTAATTGTATGCTGTCTGTAAAAGGATAACTGTTCTCATTCTTGTCAATTGAGGGCGTTATGGTTATGCGAATGTCTGCATACATTTCTTTGGAATGCATGTCTCTCTTCGTGTTTATCTTCATGCATTATTCATCATTAGATAGCTATAAAAAATAAGTGATATCAGATCAAAAACGTCTACGACGTAAAAAAAAAAGCCAAGTTCTTAATTCCAACTTGCAAAAACTAGGCCTGCCTTTAAAAGTCTTGATATCAAAATGTGGCCAAGTTACAACTAACAATATTGCCTATCGTAGCTCACACTAAATAAACTAGCTCTATTCCAAAGCAATGCTATCCAAACTTTTCTAAATTATTTAATGCAACTTGGCCCTGTGTTTCTTCATCTTACCATCTCAAGAGAATGTGGTCAATGAAACAGCATGTGCCACATCAAACTGCAAAATGAAAATAATTTATAGTGGAACTACTCTGATTCAGATGTGTTGCGCTTAGAAATTAAACAGAAAAATTACTACACTATAGGGCATGTTTGAACAATTGTTTGCATCCACTGCTTTGGGTCTATGAAAAGCACAGAATTAATAAAATGTATTATTATTATTAGTATTATTATTATAATTATGTATTTATTTATTTATTTATTTGGATTTCTATCAAAACCTGTGTGGTCCTACAGAGCATAGATATCCTTGTGTTGACAAGATTCTGTTTGCAAATATCATAAATACTATTATGTTAAGAAAATTGGTACTATTACTTATTTGCCACCAACTGACCCACAAACATGTCTGGATACGTTTGTAAAAATGCTATATGTACGCTATTTTCTAGGTAAAAATATTACTAATTTTTATCTGCATTTTTTTATTCATCACCCCTTTCTCTATTGTACATGATGTTTCTTCATATACATGTCTGTTTGTGAATTGTAAAGAATTCTGTAGCAGCAGTTAACATTTTAAAACCTGTACATTTTCTAAAGTAAACTTGCCAACAAAGTACAACCATATCCTTTCTGGAGTGTAATTATTCATCAACTGTTAAAAACATTCATTGAAATCATATGTTGTTCCATGAGGCACAATCTCTTCACATGCAAAGATGAAGAAACACAGGGCCAAGTTGCATTAAATAATTTAGGAAAGTTTGGATAGCATTGCTTTGGAATAGAGCTAGTTTATTTAGTGTGAGCTACAATAGGCAATATTGTTAGTTGTAACTTGGCCACATTTTGATATCAAGACTTTTAAAGGCAGGCCTAGTTTTTGCAAGTTGGAATTAAGAACTTATAGACAGCGCTATGTAGGCTATGCGTGACTAACTTGGCTTTTTTACGTCATAGACGTTTTTGATCTGATAAAGGTTACAGAAGATGTTTCACATTACAGAGTACACTATGAAAAACAGTACCAACTCTATGTAAAATTTTACATGATGCATGCATATACTTCACCATAATAAATCACTGATAAAAAAAGTAGCTACGACCAGTTTCCTTCTTGTTGCCTTAGAAAAGCAGTCTTTGTTTCTAAAATAAAACCCAAGCTTGATTAAGTTTTTCCAACAGTGAATCAACATGACTCTTAAAGCACAGTTTGTCATCCAACCAGATCCTGAGATATTTCATGAAGTAACCCGTTCACTAGGGTTACTATGAACAGTTAAAATGGGATCAGAAGTATGAAGTTGGGAATGTGGCCTTGAAAAATACATGACTTTGGTTTTCCCAGAATTTAAAACCTGTTTTAGGTTGTACAGTACAACCTGCAATGAGTTAAAGGACTCTTTTACATTACATTACATTCAATAAGTGCATACAGAGACGTCATCAAGGTCACTACAGAACAGACAAAGCACATCCTTCCCATAATGTAGCAGCTATCCCTAGTAATGAACGTTGACTGTAGTTCACAGTAAGCTGTGGATAAATCAGCTATACTACACTTCTATTCTAAATACTATTATAAACTATAACAAACAGACAGGAAAACACAGGGAACTAGTACCATGAGGTCCTAGGTTAGAATATCAGTCAAGGTGGAGTCTGAAGAGGTGTGTCTTCAGGCCTCGACGGAACGCAGGCAGGGTTCGAGTAGAACGTAGGGGAATGGAAAGTTCATTCCACCACTGAGGAGCTAAGGTGGAAAAGCTCCGCAGTCGGGACGAGCAAGAGCCGTTGACACAGAGGGGGGGAAGTGCGAGTCGCCCTGCTGTAGAAGAGCGAAGTGGTTAAGCAGGAACATAGTTCTGGATTACGTCCTGCAGGTAGGTGGGGCCTGTCCTATTGGCTGCAGTGTAGGCCAGGGTCAGATCTTTGAACCTGATCCTGGCTGCAACTGGCAGCCAGTGGCGTGACCTCAGCAGGGGGGTTACATGGGAAAATTTTGGGAGTTGAACACAAGCTGGTTGTTCTGGTGGAGAAAAACAGACAGTTGGTTAAGGACAGCACATTCAATTGTTTTGGACAGGAAGGGCAAGAGAGATACAGGATGGTAGTTTCTGACATCAGAGGGATCCAAGCTAGGTTTTTTAAGGAGTGGGGTTACACGGGCAGTTTGAAAGGCAGCAGGAACATGGCTACAGATTAGGGAGGTGTTGATAATGGAGGACAGATATGGAAGGAGCTCAGCGGATATAGACTGGAGGACTTCTGAAGGTATGGGGTCTAGTGGACAGGTGGTTGCGCGATGGCGCGTCACCAGCTGGAGCGCATCTGAGTCCTCCAGAATCTTGAAGGACGACAGTGTAGCGATGGGTTCAGTATGGGGGATGAGGGGTGTCACCGGATGCCTGAAGGAGTTCCGGATCGTGGCCACCTTCCCCTCAAAGTGGGTCAGGAGGTCATCTGCAGAGAGGGAGGAGGGTGAAGGGGGTGGAGGGGGGATGAGCAGGGAGGAGAAGGTAGAAAAGAGTTTACGTGGATTAGATACACATGCATCAATTTTAGACTGGAAAAATGAAGTTTTAGCTGATGTGGTTGCAGCTGTGAAGGCTTCCACTTTCTCTCAGCGGCTCGCAGCATGGTTCTGCTGGATCTGAGAGAATCCGTCAGCCACGGGGAGGGGGGTGATGGTCAAGCTGGTTTGGAGACAAGAGGACATAGTGAGTTGAGAGACTGAGACAGGCATGAGTTAAACACAGAGGTGGCAACATCAATAGGCATTTTAGCAAAGGTAGCAGGAGGAGGAAGTGCAGAGAGAGCAGAAGTAGTGAGAGAGGAGTGCGAGAGGACGCAGAGATTTCTCCTGAACATAACAGTGGGTGGGTTGTTAGCGGAGTTGAGGGAGAGTGGGCAGGAGAGAAAAAATGAAATAAAGAAATGGTCCGATACGTGGAGGGGGGTCACCGTGAGTTCAGATGTGGCGCAATTCCTGGTGAGTACAAAGTCCAGTTGGTTACCACCCTTGTGGGTGGCAGGCTTAGCCTATCCGACGGTAAATAATTGGCAACGCTGGTCTGATTGCACTCTGAAGTAGGAATGCAAAACACACTAGCCTATCCGACGGTAGATAATTGACAACGCTGGTCTGATTGCACTCTGAAGTAGGAATGCAAAACACGCTATATATTCACTCAGGTGAAGCTATTTTCAATTAGCAACACAAAAGACTGGCAGCTGGCCTAAAAACACAGAGCAAGTTAACAACTGACCGCTAATGCTGCAATTTACTTCAACTACACAGTTACTACGCTACAAACAGTTTGATTAACTAACGCACAGCTGAAACCGAATGAAAATAAGACACTTAGCCTATCCGACGGTAGATAATTGACAACGCTGGTCTGATTGCACTCTCTCTTGAAGGTTCTTTATGGCTTGAGACAAGAAGGCAGCACAAGTATACAGCACAGTATCACAGTATACAGACAAATTCAGTAATATTATTGATATAAATGGTAAACAGAACTGGGCCTAGGAAAATCATTGAGGGACACCGTGGGAAATCAACATGGAAGAGGAATTATGGATATCAACACGGATACAATGAGATCTGCCAGACAGATATTCCTTAAAACAGCCTGCTGCCTTAGAACTCAAGCCAATAATGAGTCGTTGAATTGTGAACCTGAATTGTGTCATCCACAGTATCAAATTATTTTGAAAGGCCGAAAACAAGTCAAAGGCCTGGTTTATATCATTAAAAGCAAGAGTAGGCCTAGCAGCAGTGATAGTGGTCTGGAACCCAGACTGAAATGGACAGAGACTGTTGTTACTTTGAAGACAATATTTAAATTGGATGTTAACCAGGGATTCCAAGATCTTCAGTATATGCATAATACACATCAAATAAGTGAATTAAGAAAACCTGGTAAATTTTGATGCAGGATTGTTTTAAAAGGTAGCCGCTTGTGAAAACCTCAGCTTCTCCAGTTACACTGCAGGGAAATAAAATAGAAGGGTGCTATTAATAGCCCAAAGCACTTACGACCCTCCTCTCGCCACAGACTGTAAAATGCATAAAATACACGCTAAGAAAATCATGTTCACGTATAGAAACAATAACATATTTTTTAAACGTTGTACAAATGAGCATTCGCCGTTTTCCCTTGCTTACTGTACTATATACAGTACCTGATGCACTTTCGGTTTAGAAGACACCTAATTTTTTTCTCCAAAATATATAAAAATATGTTTAGGAAACTGAGTACTTACCAGTATTCAGCTACAGCTGTTTTCAGATTAACCCTGAACAGTTTATCTTGTTACATTTTTGCCAAAGTCCCGTACCATCAACATTTCCACAGCGACCACCTATCGCACTTAGGGCTGAAATACATTGCTGTTTTAAAAAAAAACGTATTTAAATATATTAGGCTACGTATGTTATGGTTATTATGTATATACTGTATGTGACTATTCTGAAATAAATGTATTCTGTTGCAAATTTCTGAATTATATACCTTCTTCTTAAATTCTAACTTTAAACCATGGATGTGAATATTTTTTGATATAGATATTTAAATAAAACTAGTAGATACTAGGTGGAAATTGCCTCTGGAGGGCCAGAGTAAATAGAGTTAATTTGCTATTCAGTCTCCTAGCAGCTCACCTTCTCTGCGAGGATGACCCATACTATGGCGTGTTGACCGTATTCATAGAACCAAGGTTTGTCATTTGTTATATACAAAATATCGGAAACACCTACAAAAACTGAATATCTGGTTACTAATAACGATTTGGCCCATCCTTTGCCTTCAAACCAGTTTCAATCTTTCTAGGAATGCTGTCATACAATTTCTGAACTGTGTGTAGTGGGATATTGGCCCATAGTTCAAGAAGGACAGTTTGGAGGTGGAAATCTAGTTTGCACACTGCGCTGCAGAGCTTCCCATAAAGGTTCAATTATGTTTAGACTTGGTGATTGTGCCGTCCATGGAAGGTATTTGACATCATTTATTTATTTATTTATTTTGGCATGCATATAGTCACACTTTATCACAATTTCTGTACTATGCCCTGAACAAACACAGTACCTGCCGAAAAGGGATACGGGAAAAAGCAGCCTGCTTATCAAAAGTCCCGCCCCAATTCCCAACTCAAATTTAAATGTTCACATTATACATTTGTTTAAAACAGATTTTTTCTTATCACAACAGCATAGCTGAATTTTCTTTATAACAAAACAGACCGAGAAAGAAAAAATAAGCTAAAATAAAATAAACCAAATATTAAAGTCCAAATAAGTCGGATTTAAATGTACATGTCATACATTAGTCAAAACAATTTGTTTCATTTCAACAGCAAACAGTCCAGAATATTGTTCAGTACAATGTTTTTTGCACATCGTGACATTGTTTTCATTTCTTGATAACCCACCATTGTTTATACTTGGTAGTTTTCTACCATCTTATTTTTTATCCTACTCTTGAAGACCTTCAAATTCGTAGACGATTTAATCTCATCATGTAAACTGTTCCAAAGCTTAACCCCCACAATAGATACAGAATGACCTCTGAGTGTTGACTTTATCGATTTTTGTTTATAAATCATGTTTCCTCTCAAGCTGTGTATGTTATCTCTCTTTAAAAACAAATCCTGTATATTTACTGGTAAAATACTTTTGGAGGCTAAAAATAATATTTGTAAGGTATTATACTTAATTATGTCATGCCACTTGAGAAACTTTGCCTTAGTGAACAAATCATTAGTGTGATCTCTATATGGGACACAATATACAACTCTCAGTGCCCTTTTTTGGAGTTTAAACAGCGGCTCTGTAGTGTCTTTATAAGTGTGTCCCCACACTTCGACACAGTAATGAAGGTGGGGTGTTATGAGTGCCGAGTAAATTGTCTTAAGTGAATGTTGATTGAGTAATTTCTGCATTTTCCACAAAATAGACACGCTTTTGGCCAACTTACATTGAACTAGCTTCACATGTGGTTTCCATGTCAGGAGGCAATCTACCGTAACCCCCAGAATCTTGTGTTCGTTCACTCGTTCAATGTTGGTACCATTGACCTTTAAGTTTATGTTTTCCTTCAGGCCTCTTTTCCCGAATAATATGAATTTTGTCTTTGAAAGGTTTAGTGATAATTTATTAATATTAAACCACGTGTGAAGCTTTGACATTTCGTTGTTAACTAATTTGACCATTTGATTAAGATCAATTCCAGAGCAGAGGATGTTTGTGTCGTCCGCGAATAAAATTAGTTTTAGGACGTTAGATACTTTGACTATGTCATTAATATATAGTATAAATAATTTTGGTCCTAAGACTGAACCCTGCGTGACCCCACAGGTGATGTCCAGGCATGTTGATATGTTGTCTCCTATCTGAACACATTGAACTCTATTTGATAGGTAACTCTCTATCCATTGTAATGCGATTCCTCTAACTCCATATCTGTACAATTTTTCAATCAATATGCTGTGGTTTATCGTGTCAAAAGTTTTTTTCAGGTCAATGAAGATGCCTATAGTGTATAATTTCCGGTGTAACGCGTCCTTGATAAATTCTATGGATTCTGTTAGGGCCAGTGCTGTTGAATGTTTTTTTCTGAACCCGTATTGGCTGTCACATAGCAGTTTGTGCTTATCAATGAACTTATCTAATCTGACATTAAAGAGCTTTTCAATAATTTTTGAGCACTGTGGTAAAATTGAAACAGGACAATAATTTGAAAACTCATGTTTGTCTCCACTTTTGTACAGAGGAAGAACTCTTGCTATCTTCATTTTATCTGGAAACACGCCATTACAGAACGATAAGTTACATATATATGTTAGCGGAGGTATGATCGCTTTTGATATACTTTTTAACAACGTCATGTCTATCTGGTCTACGTCAGTGGATGTCTTAGCTGTGCAGTCTCTCAGTATTGCTTTGATTTCAGTTTGTGTGACCGGATCTAGAAATAATGACTCTTTTTTTATCTCACCCCCCCTATCAAAGTGATCCCACTGCAGGAGTGAGGATGGGATGGCCTTGGCTAGCTCCGGACCAACACTAACAAAGTATTTGTTGAAACTATCTACTATCACCTTATTATCTTCTTCCCTCCTGTTGTTTATATTGAAATGATCCGAGAATGTCCTCTTGGCCTTTCGCCCAGAGACCGAATTTATTATTTTCCAGAGATTTCTGGTGTAGTTTCTATTTTCTGTTAGTAACTTGTCATAATAATCTTTTTTATGTTTCCTCAGCAAATACCTATGTCACTCTGTTTCTGAAACGTTTGTACTTTGCATATGATTGTACACTCCTTTCCTTTATAAACTGTTTATATAAGCTGTTTTTTTTCCTGCAGGCGTTCTTGATGGTCTTAGTAAACCAAGGCCTTTTTTCTTTGACTTTATTGTCTTTGTTCCAAGTTTTGACTACCGGGCAGTGTTTGTCATATAGTGAATTTATTGTGTTTAAGAAGGTCTCATACGCTTTGTTTGTGTCCCTTTCAGTCAATACATCATTCCACTTTTGTTTCATCATATCTTGTTCAAGATCTTTGAGTCTCTTTTCGTTTCTAATTCTTTTTAAGTTTTTTGGCACTGGTTTCTGATCTATAGTGTGTTTCCAGTCACAGATAGCGAAGACTGGAAGGTGATCAGAGATATCATTTATCATAATACCACTTGTTATTACAGTGTCCAGTATATTTGTATAGATATTGTCAATTAGTGTGGCACTATGTTTAGTGATTCTGCTTGGCTGGGTGATTAGTGGTCGCATTCCGCACGTATACATTGTGTGAACAAAGTCCTCAATCAACTTGTTATCGTTAGGATTTAAAATGTCTACGTTAAAGTCACCACATATGAAAACATTTCTCTGATTCATTTTTGCTAATATTTCTCCCAGGCAATTGCTGAATAAGTCTATTTTTGAACTGGGAGCTCTGTAAACGTTGCATATAACAGTTTTTTTACCTTTTGGCATTGAAAATTCAATTGTTACACACTCCATTACATTTTCAACGACAATTGACATGCTTTCCAGTATCTCAAAATTTATGCTCTCATCAATAAACAGGGCAACCCCTCCACCAGATTTGTTAATTCTGCTCTTACACACAAAATTATACCCTTCCAGGTGGAAGTCCATGCATTTCTCATCGTTAATCCAAGTTTCCGACACTGCAATGATGTTGAATGGTTTAGCAAATGTACATAGATACTCCTGTATCTGTTCAAAGTTGGCGTATAGACTCCTGCTATTGAAGTGGATTATTGACAGCTTTCCATCCATGCTAATGTTCTCGTTGAACTGGTCTTCCAAGTAATATCCACATTTGTTTATTCCATTATAATAAAAGTGTCTGTCTGGATCAACTTCTTCATTCTTCATTTTGATCTTAGGTTCTGGTTAGATGTCATACTCACGTTTTCATAATCAGCAATTATATCCATCAATTCAGTCATCCATCATCCTCGTGTTCTTGGAACTATTCTTTAAAAAAAAAAGTCCCATTAAATTGCTGCCCATACCATTACAGAACCACTGCCATACTTAACAACAGCCATTGTGGATTGAATGGCTCCTCAGGTTTTCTCCGAACATAAACCCGTCCAGATGTATTAAAATGAGTAAAAGATGACTCATCAGACCATATCACTTTTCTCCATTGCTCAGGGGTCCAGGTTTTGTGTTCCTTACACCATGTTATGTGTTTTTGCGCATTAGCCTTGGATACGAATGATTTCCGAATGGCGGCCCTGCCATAAATACCAGTTTTGTGAAGCTCACTACGTACTGTTTTTGTTGAGACTGGTTCAGATATGGATTGATTAAATTCTGTGGTGATTTTTAGAGCTGCAGTTCTGTGGTTCTTAGCAACTATCCTACCAAGTGTCTGTCCCTGTTGGAGAGCTTTGACTTGCGGCCACAGTTCTCTTTTGCTGATACTGTTTTTTGGTGTTGGGCATATTTTGTCATAATTTTTGACACTGTTCCCTTGCCACCTTAAAGAATTTTGCCATTTTTGTGACCGACGCACCTGCAATTCGGGCACCAACTATTTGGCCCCTTTGGAACTCTGTTAGTATCCTCATCTTGCTTTGGAGACTTACCAAGCAAAATGGTGCTGGTTAGACCTCTTTTAAGCAGACACATGCGGCTAATTAGCTGCTAATTGTGGTTTAGATGCTTCAAAGTTAAAGACATTTTTCAATGTTTTTGCAGTCTTTTTTGAAGGTGAAAGGCGTGGCATCTCCTCCACTTCTTTCCCCCCACTGCCGCCTCAGGCAGAACTTCAGGTGGAGCAGGACCAGATTCCTCCACTTTACCCCAGTTCTGCTCAAGGAATATACTCATCCTGTGAAGTTTCTCACTGTTCCATCCTGGGTCCATCTCAGTCCAGATCACAAATTCATTGTATGCAGACAGATCAGTGAGACTGTAAAAGATGACCAATGGCCAGTGGGCTGTCATCCTCAGACTGTTGTATGTTCCTGTAAGTTCATCAAGGTTGTGCACTCCTCCCTTGTTGTTGTAGTCGTGCATAACAGGATCTTGCATCACACACCACCCATATATTTGACATCCCTGTCTTGCTGAGTATGTACTGCCTAAAGGGACATCGACTTGTGAAACAAACCAGTTGTTTATCCAGTGAGACTTCAGGCCCAGGAATGTACAGGGTTATCCCACACATCCCTAATGTGTGTGTGTGTGTGTGTCTGCGTGCGTGCATGCGTGCGTGCGTGCGTGCGTGCGTGCGTGCGTGCGTGCATGTGTGTGTGAGTATGCATGCAGTCCCTGCATGAACTGTGTGTGTGTATGCATGCAGTCCCCGCATGAACTGTGTGTGTGTATGTATGCAGTCCCCGCATGAACTGTGTGTGTGTATGCATGCAAAACCATACAGATAGTCATAAACTTGATCTGTACACTGTTATTGCAATCTGCTGCATTCTCAATTACCATTCTGTACTACCAGGTCAAATCTGACCCAGAACAGTATCTTTGTACCTAAATGGTGTGCCGACTTTATAAAAACATCTAATTGGTCATATTCAATTTTTCACATTCACATCCACACTGTTGAGGATGTCCTCAAGTTTCATGCTGAAATAATTAATTTTTGGATGTGTCAATTACGTTAAAGTTTGAAATGGGACAATTTTTACCTGAACATAACAGGAGGGTTAACTGAAGCACAACAACCACACCTAAGAAGGAAAAAGACTTTTAACTGGCACTGCATGAAAAGGAGTTTCTGGAAGATATCCAACATCCACACGCTGCTTTTACACCAATATGATATTTTTAAATTTGCACACACATGTATAACTTTCACAGATATCCTTGTGAAAAATATACACTGCCCGGTCAAAAAAAAAGTCGCCGTTGCACCCGTCATGCATAGTGCCCACGTTACAAGCCTCTGGAGGCAGTGTTATGATCTGGGGTTGCTTCAATTGGTCAGGTCTAGGCTCAGCAATGTTATGCAGCAATAAAATTAAGTCAGCTGAGTACCTGAATGTACTGAGTGACCAGATTATCCCATCAATGGGCATATTCCAGAATGACAATACCAAGATTCATCGAGCTCAAATTCTGAAAGAGTGGTTCAGGGAGCATGAGGAATCATTTTCACACATGAATTGGCCACCAGAGTCCTGACCTTAACCCCATTGAAAGTCTTTGGGATGTGCTGGAGAAGACTTTATGTAGTCGTTCGACTCTCCCTTCGTCAATACAAGATCTCGGGCAAAAATTTATGCAACTCTGGAGGGACATAAATGTTGTGACGTTGCATAAGGTTGTCGAAACAATGCCACGACGAATGCGCGCCATAATCAAAGCTAAAGGCGGTCCAACAAAATGTTAGAGTGTGCAACTTTTTTTTTGGCCAGGCAGTGTATGTACGTGTCACAGGAGTCCAAAAGCAGTGTGTGCAGACTTTATTTCTTTATTTGGAATAAAAAAGATTTCATTCTAATGGGAGGCCCATTTCTTTCAAAGGTATGCCAAAAATCCTAGAGGGGCTGAAATTAAACAGACTTAAATCAGCCATTTCACAGCTGTGAGGCCCAACACTTGAATTATTAACATGAGGCTAGAGCCAAAGGAAAACTACACAATTAATGAGTAAAGGTACACACCAGGTTGTGCAATCAATATAAAGATGAGTCCAGGCTTGACACAGTGAACCTAGATGGGCTGAATTGCCTGTTCTCGGTATCCTTTTAGAATGTTCTCAAGATGTGCTGCCCCCATGCATAAATTATTGAGACAAAGAGATATTTGATGAATATCACTGCATATCATTCATAATATACAGAGCTAAACCAACCGATCTACAGATGTAAAATTAATAGAGTCGTGTGCTTTGCTTGCGTGGAAATAGATGCAACTACTGTATATATTTGACCCTTTTCTCTTGATTTCAGGAAAAGACTGATGGCAAGCAATTTACTGTTGAAAGGCTTCCCTCTATTGGAGAATTTTGTAACTGCAGAAAGAGAGCGACACAACACGTTCATAGTTATTCAGAGTGTCAATCCGACTCAAACCAAGTTCAATTATATAAAATGTAGAAATTAAATGTATTGACATATTGGAGAAGGTTAATACACCATCATAGTCTTTTTAACAAGGCTACGATCATTTTAGCAGTAACTAAATGGAAGTTTGTTTAATTGATTTATGGGTTTCAAGCTAATTGTATCACAGATAAAAATCGGATAAGATTTGTGTAAATGTGATTTGTCACGAGGTCAGCCTCTGCTGCTTTTTCACAATATGAGCCGATCCACAGGTCTGTCTCTGGGCCTACTTTAGTGATTCCACATTTTTGTATTCCAGACAGTAACACTGATGTTTTCCACTACTGTATGTGGATGCACAGTAATGCAAGTAATGCACTGTAATGACGTGAGGAGGAAGGAAAGAAGGGAATAACGCTTATTTACACCCTCCTTTCCTAGCGATGCTCCCGTAATGAACATTAATTTGACCATGGACAAGTACCTCAACACCCATTAAGATGCAGAGACACATAATAAAAATAAATATTGAATTAACTTAACAACCAAAAGAAAGCATCTCTCATATTCTGGGGGATAGAGAAAACCCTTGGAGTGACATCATTAATATACTTCTACACAGGGAAGCCTACTGGATTTTGACTCTGAATGCAGTAGACTCTACTGCATTCAGAGTCAAAATCCAGTAGGCTTCCCTGCGTAGAAGTCTATTAATGATGTCAATGATGTCTGCAGTAGAGCCTCTTGGCTTAAATGAAGAGCTGCCATTGTCCTGCTTTCTATAATTATTTGATGTCCCCCAATAAATATATGCACTTAGATATTTTGTTATTGTATTATATTGTTGTATGAGTGTGATGACAAACTATGTCTGTGACTGCTCCTCCCATCTCCACTGCAACCTATGGCAGAGTAGACAGCCTGATATGGGTGAATATTTAAGCTTTCAAACTGCAGGTCACAAACTGTTTGACTCTGATGAAGCCCATTTGGGTGAAACGCATCAGTCTACGTTTGCACATTAAAATGCTTTTTTTGAACCGTGCTGTAGTTCATTTGGGCTAGTCCTTTTTTTTTTTTTTAGAAGTTGCCCAATTAGCTACCCTTTTTACTGGTATCAGTCCATATTTGTGACCTTTGAAGCACACCCTTCCTCATCCAGAACGTGGCAGGCAGCATTGCAAAAAAAAGTGAAAGGCAACAGGTTAGACGACATTCTCGAATAGTGAAGTCTTTACTATAAGACCTCCTGTGGCAGCAAATACAGGAAGTGACATCACCTGAGGTCACGTCCTTACTATAAGACCTTTATATAATAATTTGCCGCCCAATGTGTGTATATCCAATTCCCACCCTAATGTGGAATATCCAATTAAACTTGCACAGGGAGGAATCGAAGGAAGGTTGAGAGTAATGATCCTTTTAAAGGTAAGGTTACTGAAAGACTGGTTCTAGATCCCATTGGACTGGCAGAGGCTATTATACAAAGTGACTTGCATAATATATCGGTTCAGTATGTTCAGTATGACAAGCTTCACATCCATGTTTTATTTGCATCCATAATGCTTGCACAAATAAGTGCAAGAATCATCAAACAGACATTTTGGGGATTGGTACATTTTCGGTTAGCTGTATTTTCCAAATTTTGTTGAAGGTAAAAAAAAAGGTTAAACGTGAAATTTTTGTGGCTGTTTATGAGTCAAAGTTAGGGCTGAATGTGAACTGAACCTTGGAACTTCAGCTTCTTACTCCCATTCCAAGCAAGAACACACAAGATGATCGCTTACCCTTGTGTTCTATGAGAGTTTCCTGATATGTTTAGTGTTCGATGTCTTCAATGACTGAAGAAGAAGAAACACACATGCTCATGTGCTGTCACACTTATTAGATCCTTTCACTACTATAGGAACACACATAGTTGGCCTTGGCTGTCACAATATCATCCCCGCCTCAGCGCTGTTGGATACAATACCGCTCAAATGCGATTCTGCACCAGCAACTATGGTAACTCTCCTCTTTGAATAAAACAAAATACAAAAATTAAGGAACAGACATCAAGCAACTTCACCAACCCCTAAAATACTCTGCAGGTGTGAGACAGGACAGTTCCTCTGCTGCACTGGTGTTTTTGTGACTGTGCTGTAAGAGGTATGGAGAAGCAGCCAAAGTGGGTGGGGTCACGGCGATTGGTACTAGTGGTAGAGCTCCGTCATGGAAACCTGTAAGTGGCTGTCTTTGGGGGGCGGGGCCTGCTGTGGGTGTCCGTCACAGCTTGGGTCAAAGATGGCCAACAGCTTGTCCTTTTCTTTATTTGTTTTGGGGAGGTCAATGGAGGGCTTGGTGAGATGAAGGATGCGCTGAGAGGGTGGGGGGAGTTGTAGTGGTCAAACAGGCACACAAGAACAGGTAAGTCGTAAGACCTGATGGTAAGTCCTAATTGTAAGGTAAGTCTTAAGAAATACTCAATTGTATCTGTACCTTAATATGGCTTGGAGCAGTGGTTTCCATACTCGGTCCTTGAGGAACCCTGTGTATGCTGGTTTTTGTTCCAATCAGAATTGCAATCCCATAATTATAACAAGCTGTTAATTTTTCTTAATTAGGTGCTTTTTATGTTCAGCAGTATCATTCACCCTCTAAAGCCACAAATGTGGTACTTGTACTAGCGAAAGTGTTATGACAGCTATCGTGACAGGGACTTCTTCTGACGGTTTCATATACCCTCTCATGACTGTTGTCAAAACACTTTTGCTTGAGCTAGCACAGGTAGCTAAATTTGGCAAGTGACATAAGCTGTCATGTCAACATCAATGCAATTTTATTTGTACAGCTGTTATGTCATGCGTATGATGGAGGGTTCAAGTAAACTGTTACCT
Source organism: Synaphobranchus kaupii (assembly GCA_029718625.1). NCBI lineage: Eukaryota > Metazoa > Chordata > Actinopteri > Anguilliformes > Synaphobranchidae > Synaphobranchus > Synaphobranchus kaupii. Next base: position 128,218,978 of record CM056376.1, read on the forward strand.
GGCAAACAATTAGGCGACATAGAGGCAACAAAATTTTTAACTGATCAATTTAAAAATTGAGATGAATCAATAGGCTCATAATTAAAATTATTGGAACACATGTGTATTAATTCTTTCATAATTTTTTCTTTAAACTTGCTAACACAATACAGATTTAGCTCACTGTCATTTACTTTGTCTTTGAATTCTTCATTATCTAAATGGCATAGCTATTTCTGACATAATGCGGCTTAAGAGGGTGAATGATCCCTCTAAACATGAAAAGCACTTAATAAAAATTAAGAGCTTGTTATAATTCTGGGATTGCGATTGTGGTTGGAACGAAAACCATCATACACCAGGGTACTCCAAGGACCCAGTTTGGGGACCAATGGCTTGGAAGATTGGATGGAAAATTAATTAATTAATTAAATGTATTTATATATATATATACAGATCCTTTCCAAAAAATTTGAATATCATGGAAAAGTTTTTTTTCCATAATTCCATTCAAAAAGTGAAACTTTCATAGATTATAGATTCATTACACACAGTGAAATATTTCTCGCCTTTATTTGTTTCATTTTTCATAATTTTGGCTTACAGCTCCAGAAAACCCCCAAAACAGTATTTCAAGAAATTAGAATAGTGTGTCGAAAATCTGCATTTACTTCAGTTATTTCAGAGAATGAATGTTTTAGACTGAGTGTCACACTCTGTACGTGGTGGTTTTTGAAGCACTGACTCCAGCCTCAGTCCACTCCCTCTGCATCTCCGCCAAATTTTGGAATCGTCTTTGCTTGACAATCCGCTGAAGCCTACGGTCATCTCTTTTGCTTGTGCACCTTCTCCTGCCACATTTTTCCCTTCCACTAAACTTTCTATTGATACGCTTGGACACTGCACTCTGTGAACAGCCAGCCTCCTTAGCGATGACCTTTTGTCGCTTACCCATCTTCTGGAGGGTGTCAATGATGGTCTTCTGGCCAATTGTCAAGTCTGCAGTCTTCCCCATACTGAACCAAACTGAGATACCTGTCCAATTTAATGACAAACCTGTAGAAAAACTTTGCAGGTGTTTTGAGTAAATTAGATGATTAGAGTGCGACACTCAGTCTAAAACATTCATTCTCTGAAAGAACTGAAGTAAATGCTGATTTTCGACACACTATTCTAATTTCTTGAAATATTGTTTTGGGGGTTTTCTGGAGCTGTAAGCCAAAATTATAAAAAATGAAACAAATAAAGGCTAGAAATATTTCACTTTGTGTGTAATGAATCTATAATCTATGAAAGTTTCACTTTTTGAATAGAATTATGGAAAAAAAAAAAACTTTTCCATGAAATTCTAATTTTTTATATATAAATATACAGTATATATATATATTATATATAGATATAAATATGTATTTATACACTACTCACAAAAAGTTAGGGATATTCGGCTTTCGGGTGAAATTTCAGGATGAACCTAAAATGCACTATAACCTTTACAGGTGAAATTAATTTGACCTTCTCTAAACTTTTGAATGCACATGTCCAACTATTCAATGTTTCAGTACTTTTTGCACAACTTGCTGTTCTCTAACAAGGAGCTGAACGGCAAAATTCACAACAGGTGTTTGATCCATGAATCGACCAATAAATTTCCTGGTTCAATTAGAATTGGTATTTAAACAGTCCTCTTCATCATGCTGTTCACATTTTGACATCATGAGACCAAGACGACACCTAACAATTGATCAACAGTACCTCGCCATTGCGAGGCTTCAAACAGGATGTTCTCAGAGGGAAGTGGCCACTGAGCTTAGAGTGTCACAGAGTGTCATCAGCAGGTTGCAACAGAGATACAGAGAGACTGGAAGAGTCACAGAAAGGCATAGAAGTGGACGTCCTTTGGCCACATCCCACACTGATGACCGCTTCATTGTGAACAGTGCCCTGCGGAACCGGATGATGAATGCCACTCAACTCCAGGCACATTTAAGGGAGGTGAGAGGCACCCAAGTGTCACGTCAGACCATTCGAAACCGTTTACATCAGCGTGGTCTGCGTGCTAGACGACCTGCAAGGGTACCTGACCACACCACCAGGCACAGGCGTCATCGTCTTGCATGGGCCAGGGAGCATTTACGCTGGACGAGGGACCAGTGGGCCTCAGTGCTGTTCTCTGATGAGTCGATTCACGTTGAGCAGAAATGATGGCCGCCAACGATGTTGGAGACGTCAAGGAGAGCGCTATGCATCAGCCACTGTTGTCACCAGACAACCCTTTGGTGGTGGCGGTGTTACAGTGTGGGCAGGTGTGTCTAGTCAATACAGAACTGCCCTACACTTTGTGAATGGTACAGTGACAAGCCCATACTACCTGAATAACATCATTAATCCAGTCATTGTGCCCCTGCATGAACAACACAGGCCTAATTTCATCTTCATGGACGACAATGCTCCAGCTCATCGAGGTCGCATCATTAGGGAAAGGCTGCTGGAGACTGGGGTACCTCAAATGGAGTGGCCTGCACTTTCTCCAGACCTGAATCCCATAGAAAACCTATGGGATCAGCTGACTCACCGTGTAGAGGCTCGTAACTCTGTACCCCAGAACCTCAATGACCTGAGGGCCGCCCTTCAAGAAGAGTGGGATGCCATGCCTCAGCAGACAATAAGTCGACTTGTGAACAGCATGAGACGTCGTTGTCAAGCTGTAATTGATGCTCAAGGGCACATGACAAGTTATTGAGACATTGACATTTTTGTTGTGGTATACCCACCACTGTTGTTGGCTTTTGTTTCAATAAATTGTTTGAGATGAGGAAATCACCATTGCATGCTTCTACCTAAATGCCCTACTTTCATGATACGTATAATATCACTGTAGCGTGAACTTACATTTTCCATAAATTTCACCCGAAAGCCAAATATCCCTAACTTTTTGTGAGTAGTGTATGTATTGTATTTTTTTTAAATGGAGGGCCTGGCAAGAAGGTAGCAGTGAATATGAACAGCATCATAGGAATGACTTTTATATGACAAATAACAGACTAGATTAGAGTACGTAAAAGCGTTGACATGTGCAGCAGAGGCCTAAAAAACAGTTATTCATCCATCCACTGGAATCTGACAACCAATCCTGCATTTTACATCTCTGATTGATTTAGCTGTCCCGGGAAGTGGTTTGGGCTGGGTGCTAAAGTTTACCTCTCTCAGCGTTCCCTTGGTGGTGCAGATTCTGTAGATGATCCAGAGAGGAACGCAGCCCATAGAGGAGAGAGCCAGGAACCAGCCCAACACATAACCCCACCAGGGGTAAACGTACACATTATTGTACTTTAGAGGACTGTACTTGCTGATGAAGAAAGCAAACGTACCCTGCAGAGAAAAAAAACTTGTGATCATAGAACATTAGCATTTGGTTGAAATCCATGGAATAAACCACAATAACCAGCATGCCTTCTGGGGTTTGGAGTCCTGTTGGAGACCTATCTAAAATGTTTTCTGTATATGTGGTATGATTTATCCTTCTTTCAGCAGATTGTATAATGGTACTAATCTGAAATGCATGTCGAAGTGGGAAATAGTTTCCCTGTGATATTCATGACCATGAATTTATGCCAAAAAGGGTATCCATGTAAACAATTTTAGCCATTTAATTTACAACCAACAGAGTGTGGCATCTGAAAGCCACAAGTAATTTTCTTTATTTCTATTTGCATTGGACTATCCACCAGCCAGCACTATAATTATTCTGCTCAGATTTAGTTTCATTCAGGATAGTAAGAGAAAGGCCGCCTACAAAGCAGGTCGCAGGTGTGAAATATAACCAGCAGAATTTCATCAGAGGTGCTGGGCGGTAGCCAATCATATCTTCGATGTTGTCATAGAAACGGTCAGCACCTGAAAAAAATAAAAATAATAAGCTAAGATTTATTCTAGAAGCTCTTTAGGAACATGGGAAAGTTCACTTAAAACATTGTTTTCAAATGTACACGTTTTGAAAAATCATCCCTGAACAATTATAAGTTCAAGTTTGCTGTATAAAGTTAAAGAAGCTAGTATGAATCTCTTGCCACCTAGGGGTGGAATGAGTTACCAACTGCAATCGGAACATCATCACTGTACATTTTATTACATTTAGCCATTTTGTAGACTCTTTTATGCAGACTTTTTACTGCATGTTGGGTTCATTGCATTACAATTTATTATTTAAAAAATAAATAAATAAATAAGAATAAATTATGTGTATACTGGTGTTCTTCACAAATGCACTATACATGCACAATATTGTATAAAACTGAAATCAACTGCAAATCTCCACTAGGCTGGGTGAACAGGAATCCTGTTAGCAGTGTGTAAATTGTGAAGAAAACAGAGCGGGGGACATTTCTCAAAGTTAATGTACACGCATACAGCATGTGCACGGCTGCCTGCACACTTGTCTTTACCTGAATATGCAGGACTTCAATTTGATTTGCAAGGCATTTGTAAGAATCATATGCTAAAGTTAGCCTATACAGCCTAATAAAGTGCAAGAATTTATTTCATATTTACCATACACTTTATTTAGTTGTATAGCATTTTAGCATTTAGATGCAGCTTTTCTGAATTTGGATATGTTATCATTTAACATCAAACACGTTGCAAGTGGCTGCTAATTTTGCGGGTTCTTACTAGCTTCCACAGGTTAATTTCTGCCGTTAGATGATTGCTTAATTTTGACATAATGAATAAAAATACATTAATAACAATAAACGGCAAGAACAATAGCATCGAAAGAAAACTAGCATCTAACATTAAGCTACGCCTGATAAGAGCAGGCTGAGTAGCACAGACGGCCATGAACATCCTAACTTTTAAACTATGGCCTAGATTTTAATTGCGACACTCAGGAATAATGTTTATTGTTTATTTGTTTGGAATGTATTATAACACACATTCAGAATGAGAGACAAGTATCGGCGGGGGGGGGGGGGGGGGGGGGTAATAGCATCCCAGCCTGGGATGGAAATTGGTCAAGCAGAGGAGGGGATGACATGAACAATGGCAAAGAACCCCCCCCCCCCCCCCCGCCCCCCTGTCAATTTGCACACTGCCGGTTGGAAAAGAAGACCTTTTCGTTTTTCTCCCCTCCGTTCCCGCCTGAAAACACTCACCGTAAAACCAGCCGATGCAAACACTTTCAAAAAAACACAAAAAGATGAGGGATATTCCACTGCCTGCATAATAATCAAAGATCTGGAAAACATACATTCCACCCTAGAGAGAGAAAGAGAGAGAGAGAGAGAGAGAAAACATTTTAAAAACTCCATGCACAAGTTATTACTTGCATTAGAGGTCTGCATCTATTTCCACTATTTCTCTTCTTTGTTTTGCAGTCTGACTTCTCAATTTTTTCTGACAATAAATTGGAATGACAAGCTGATTTAAATGCACATCATATTCACATTGGGCGTTAATTGTGGGAGTTAACAGGCTGGGATACTAGACTCGTGAACGAACGCAGCGGGCCTGTACCCGACCTGACCCACTGAGATAAAAATAGGCCGGATGCTCTGTCCAATCACAGAATACCTTTGGGTTTTGGTCAGGATGCAGACCTCTAATTTGCACATTTCACACTAATTGTTTCTCCTGGTTATTTGGGGATTATTAAGAGGACAGAGGCCTGTGAAGGATTCAAATAACAACAATTCAACAACATTTGATCAGACCACAGTCCAGTACACACATAAACCCACAGAGGTGCACGCAAGCATACGAAGACAGAAATGCATACACACACATAAACAAACATACATTCACATAAATGGACAAGGAAATGCATACACACACACACACACACACACACACACACACACACACACAAGCATGTTGTTTTTGCTGTGGATCGGAACAGAATGATTATGGGTTGGGCGACTCTAATCCACGCTCTGTGGGCCAGCAAACCTCAGTCAGCATGACGAGCCCGATCAGGTAAGACACCACGGCCACTGCCAGGATTAAGAGTTCTCTGCGGTTCTTCTGCCGGAATATGGACGGGTACATGTCCACCACCGACGTGGTGAGGCTCTCCACACACACAAACTAGCCAGGAGAGAGAAGTCGGAGTGTAAAACCATGACACACAATGATCTAGGCAGGGCCTGGCTGCTGGCTGAGTGTATAAAACCATGTCACAGGGTGAATTAAACAGGACCTGGCTGCTGGCTGCTTCTGAATGGTGTTGCGTAGAGTGGCCTCTTATATCTGGTTTCATTTGGAACATTCTGCATCGCAGCATTATTTGAATTGTGCATTGGAATGTCTGACTGGCTCATTTCCTAAGAAAAAAACTTAGCAGCCTTTCCACTGTGTGTGAGGGTGAGATCTTCTTTTATAAATGTATGTGAACAAGTGGGGACCTCTGGGTTCTCTGTGCTGTTGGCACTGACTCCGCCCCAACATTTCTGAGGCACTGAGATACATGGTGATGCTCTACCAGGGATTGGCAATGAACCCAACAAGGTAATCAGGATTTTTTTTGGGCTTCGCACTGGTACAAGTAAACCTTACGTGGCTGTCCAGGCCCAGCAGAATGATCATGATGAAGAAGCAGCAAGCCCAGAGAGGAGGGAAGGGCATCATGGAGACGGCACGGGGGTACACAATGAATGCCAGTCCGGGACCTGACACAGGACAGAACTGCTTACTGCATAGAACACCATCGGCCATAGATTCACACCTTCCCCAAAATTATTACATAGCTTACGGCACTATAGCCTACCGCTGAACATATAATGAATTGCCCTATGGATATGGAATATGCTGCAATATATTTAAATGTACTGCAAAATCTGAAAGAATATTTATATTTTCTATATATTTACCCATCTGTTGTTATGTGTTGTATCATGGGCGAGTCTTCCCGAATATAAAAGTCAAGGTACTCGAATGTCTAGGGGGTTTTATTACCAACAGACTCACCCAGATAATCGCTTCCCTTCTCACTCACGGCTCACAAACTCAGCTCGCAGGCAATGGGCTGAAGAGTGCGGCTGTAGGACAGTATGATCTCCTTTCGATAATTCCCACCCAGACAGGACCAGCGCAATCTTCGCTCCGGATAGCGACCAGCTCCTTCTTGTTTCTGTTATTTGTTCAAGTTTTAGTTATTTTTCTTAAGACAATCAGCGCCGCAGCTGTGTGTGTGTCAATCCTCTTCTCGGCCTCTTTTGGGTGTTCCTCGCACAAATCCACTCTCGCGAACATCCCGGCAGCCACCTTAATATACTCTCACCGGCCGCCACAGGTGAGACCACCTGACCACACACACACCCCCTTCCGCCCATTGCCAATAATGATGGATGTAATACTCTTACCATAATTAGAATTAGAACTACCGACTTTAGACATAACGGAAATTACCGCTAATTCATCTATAGCTAATCTAGGAGGAAATGCGTTCATAACACTCCCCCCTCCTTAGCTAGGAAATCAAACAAAACAAAACCCACAACTCCTAAACTAACCAAAAATTACACCCACCAAAGTTTTAATAAATTTTTTTTTTTTTTTATTTTTTTTTTTTATTTTCTAAGAGACTTTCCTCCTACCCTTCCCTCTAAACACATGTAGGGAGGCTCTTCTTATTTTACAGTTACATCTCATGCACACTGCACATCTATAATAAAATATTTACAAAAACCGCCAAATACTACGGCACCTTTAGTCCCACTCTGTGTTTTCCCAGAAACCAAAATAGCAGGGGAGATGAACTCTAAACCCTAACTACCCAGAGCACATGTAAATAGGCCTCTCCTAGACGAGCGGCAACTCAATTCATGGAGGGAAATTATATGCATCAACCCCGCGACAAAGCGTCTGCAATGACGTTATCTTTGCCGGCAATATAGTTAATCGTCAGGCTATATGGCTGAAGTATTAGGCTCCAGTGAAACACTCGGGCATTGGACACCTGAAGGCTTCCTCAGCCACCTGCTTTTTCTTACGGGGAGGAAAACGGTAGGGATGCTGTTTTATAGCCTCTGCACTCGCTGTCTCCACATCGTGAATGGCTAATGGGGTAAGCCCTGGCCTATCCTTAAACAGCACTGGGTGAGAAGCCACCAATTCCAGCACATCCTGCCTTTGAACCGTAGTAAGATGTGACAACTGCTTCCCCAGCTGCTCTAGTGCACGGGTGTTCTCTACCCGGGCACTGACCGGTTCTGGCGGGGGTGTACAAATTCTCACCCTCATCCTCTGATTGTGGCGACACCACTGCCACACAACAGACCGCAGGAGTTGACGCACGGTCTACATACGCCTTTAGCAAATTAATGTGACACAACCGAGTCTTTTGCCGCCGCTCAGGTGTACTAAGAACATAGTTGTTCTCCCCCACTTTCCTTAAAACTGCATACGGGCCACAAAAGCGAGTGCTCAGTTTCTCACCGCCTACCGGCAGCAACATCAGCACCCTGTCTCCCACAGCAAAAGACCGTGAGACAGCTTTCCTATCAAACTGTCTCTTCATGCGCTCCTTAGCACCGGCTAATTTGTTACAAGCCACCTGCCATGCAGCTCCTAGCCGAGCTTTGAAGGTTGCCACATATTGAAGGACATCCCCTTTTACCTGACACGTCACCAGCCGTTCCTTAACCATCCGCAATGGACTACGGACCTCGTGCCCATACACCAACTCAAAGGGGCTAAACCCTGTTGACTCATTTACTGCATCACGAATCGCAAACAACAAAAAGGGCATTGCCACATCCCAATCATGGCAGGACCTACAAAAATGGACCACGTCCTTGCGGACCTGGGGCCAGTAAAAATGACGCAATATCCGCTCAAGAGTTTTGCGGACCCCCAGGTGCCCAGCCATGGGGGTCGCATGAGCCAGCTGCATTACCTCCTCCCGAAATTTAAGTGGCACCACCACTTGACTTCGCACCCACCAATCCTCATTGGCGGGGCGGTCAACTGGCCGCCACTTACGCATCAGCACATCATCCTGCACATAAACTCCTGCCGCTACGTCTTGACTCTCCTCTTCTGTGACAGCCTCCTTCCACAAAGCGGCCAGTGTGCCATCCTGATGCTGCTCCCGCACAAGGGCCTCCCGAGTGAAATGGGAGGGCTCAGACATCCCAACCGCGCGGGGCGAAAACCGTGTCAGCTAACTCCACCGACTCCTCCAAGTCTACAGGGGGCGCCTCCGGCTCCGGCACCCCAGCAGGGGGAGTCACAGAGTCAGGGCATACCACCACCTCCTCAGAGATAGCAGGGGAACTCTTCCACGCACGAGTCTGAGAGCGCGTCACAACGCAAGCGGTAAATACCTCCGGGTATTCCTTCTCCAATGCCTGAGTTTCAGGGGTCTCCCGAGGCACTGATGAGACCACCGGAGTCACACAAACTTGGGACCCGGCTAAATCATTTCCCAACAACAAACTAATTCCTTTCACTGGCAAGGACATGACCACTCCCACAGTCACCAGGCCACTAACCACATTAGACCTTAAATATACAGTATGCAAAGGGACCACCCCATATTCGCCTCCTAGGCCCTCAATCAAGGCTGAGGCCTGCTGGTAGGTAGATGCTGGCAAATCCAAAACCCCTTGCAAAAGCAGGGACTGGGCAGCCCCAGTATCCCTCAAGATGGTAACTGGCACTTCCACCGTCCCCTGAGACACTGACACTGTTCCCGCCGAGGTAAAAGCATCATAAACTGGGGGAGGGACTACAGAACCACCAGTACTAGACATTACCAGTGCTACAGCCTTGTCTCGGCCCTCCTTCTTAGCCAATACTGGACAACGCGACTTCACATGCCCGCGCTCATGACAATAATGACACACTATGTCAGAACGAGAGTCAAAGCCAGGGCCAGACCTTCTATCAGGAGCAGACCACCGTGACGGGGGTCGCTCCCCTAAATTAGCCTTATTAGGAGGGGGTCTACCTCCCCCCGAGACCTCCTGGTTCCGATGCCCATCATGGCGCCCACCATTGGGGCGGCTTTTCCCTGAGGGCTCAGCATGAATGATCTCAAAAGCATCTGCCATTTGTGATGCCTCAACCAGTTTGTTTACCTGGCGCTCACTAAGATAAACCTCCACTTCACGGGGAACACTGTTCTTAAATTGCTCAACCAACATGAGCTCCCTAAGCTCAGAGTAGTCAAAAACCTTACCAGCGGCTAGCCATCGGTCAAAAGCGATGCTCAACCGCCGACCCACATCAAGGTATGACTCATCATTCCTCCGCTTCAGGTTTCGAAACCTCTGGCGGTAGGACTCAGGCACGCCCCCATAGGCTGCTAATACAGCTTTCTTAAGTTCTTCATAGTTAAGTCCCACACGAGGGTCCAACGCGGCAAAAGCAACCTGTGCTTTGCCCGCAAGGCTACTTTGGACAAGCAGAGCCCATTTGGAGTCCGGCCATTCCATTTCCCTAGCCACAATTTCAAAAGCCTCAAAGAAGGTATCTGCATCTTCCTCGCGAAACTTAGGCATAAAATGGCGTGCCTGGCTCACATCAAAACGGGAGGTCGGGGCTGGTCCGTGGACAGCCTTAACACGCTCCACCTCCAACTTAGCTAGTTGTATCCTAGATGACCGTTCTGCCTCACGCTCTGCCTGTTCTGCCTCACGCTCTGCCTGTTCTGCCTCACGCTCTGCCTGTTCTGCCTCACGCTCTGCCTGTTCTGCCTCACGCTCTGCCTGTTCTGCCTCACGCTCTGCCTGTTCTGCCTCACGCTCTGCCTGTTCTGCCTCACGCTCTGCCTGTTCTGCCTCACGCTCTGCCTGTTCTGCCTCACGCTCTGCCTGTTCTGCCTCACGCTCTGCCTGTTCTGCCTCACGCTCTGCCTGTTCTGCCTCACGCTCTGCCTGTTCTGCCTCACGCTCTGCCTGTTCTGCCTCACGCTCTGCCTGTTCTGCCTCACGCTCTGCCTGTTCTGCCTCACGCTCTGCCTGTTCTGCCTCACGCTCTGCCTGTTCTGCCTCACGCTCTGCCTGTTCTGCCTCACGCTCTGCCTGTTCTGCCTCACGCTCTGCCTGTTCTGCCTCACGCTCTGCCTGTTCTGCCTCACGCTCTGCCTGTTCTGCCTCACGCTCTGCCTGTTCTGCCTCACGCTCTGCCTGTTCTGCCTCACGCTCTGCCTGTTCTGCCTCACGCTCTGCCTGTTCTGCCTCACGCTCTGCCTGTTCTGCCTCACGCTCTGCCTGTTCTGCCTCACGCTCTGCCTGTTCTGCCTCACGCTCTGCCTGTTCTGCCTCACGCTCTGCCTGTTCTGCCTCACGCTCTGCCTGTTCTGCCTCACGCTCTGCCTGTTCTGCCTCACGCTCTGCCTGTTCTGCCTCACGCTCTGCCTGTTCTGCCTCACGCTCTGCCTGTTCTGCCTCACGCTCTGCCTGTTCTGCCTCACGCTCTGCCTGTTCTGCCTCACGCTCTGCCTGTTCTGCCTCACGCTCTGCCTGTTCTGCCTCACGCTCTGCCTGTTCTGCCTCACGCTCTGCCTGTTCTGCCTCACGGGCCTCTCTCTTCTCCTCACCTGCCCAAATATCCTCTAACTCTAACATGAGGAGTTTTATCAGAGCAGGCTTTTTAGTATTATCCGGCACCATCACCTCATGCTCCTCAGCTAAACCTTCCAGCTGCTCCTTAGTGAGATGTCGGAACTGACGGCGTGCAGGAAACAGGCTAACCTCCTCCTCTACAGACTCTAACTCATCCTGGCCCGGCATCTCAAAAATATAAAGGAAACTATTCCCCACCAGCACACCAAGGACAGAGACCACAAATGCGTAGGGACCACACAATCTCACCTAACTCCTGCTTACTGAGATCAGCACTATAACAAGGCAGAACACGTCACCACCAAAACCAGGAGAACGCACCTTGATCATATACTGGAGACAGCGAATGACTATTACCCAAAGCCCCTAATTAGTTGGGTTAACTAACGTCCAGTTAGCTACCTCTCATTCACTAACCGGTCCAGTCTACCATATAGCAGGGGACCGCAAATTGTTTGCTGAATTGACAAAATAAATAACCACTGCCTAAGATGTAGCCCGTGTCAGCTCCACCAATACACAGCTCTTCCCTAGCAATGGGAATTATAAGCACACTCTAGGCAAACCACAAAAGGTCCCAAAAAGTAACATTACACACTGATCAGCTACTGACAATGGTACAATGGCTACAGGCCAAAAGAGGGAGGAAATGGTGCAATACCAAAATTACCACACGCGATAGTGATAGGCTATACTACAACAATAACCTTAACAGAACTGCCAAGTTTATGCATAGCCTACCAAGCTACCTAGTTAGTCAGATGATTTCCGCACGATTGGAATCCTGCATGACACAGCGCACCGCGCACTCACTAGTCAAAAACATTTTTATTTTTATTTTAACCAAATGACAGAAGCTACCCCTTCAAAAGGGCTTACTACAATGCGGCGTGTCACTACAGATTAACCAATACTATATGCGGGAACCGTGTAACCCGATAGGCTACCCACTTCACTGCTCTCTGGCTATGAAGTTTATCTATTTCACTCCAACCACGCAATCAATTCCTTATTGCGAATCCGAACGCCTACACGCTAATCGTGTTCTTCGGATCCGAGTGCGCCCTATACTAACGTTGTCTTAACTACACTGGCACGCACCGGCCGTTTAGTAGGTGAAAACACCTAGGCGTCCCTTAATTCACGCAAGGAATTGCTTGATTGGAAAATAGCTAAATGACAATAACAAAGGAATTATAAATTCACCATCAAACTACCCAAAACTCACTATCTACCATGCTACCAAAATCATAACTATATAGCGAATCAAACGTTCAGATCCCGGACGCGAGCCCTCCACCTTATCATGGGCGAGTCTTCCCGAATATAAAAGTCAAGGTACTCGAATGTCTAGGGGGTTTTATTACCAACAGACTCACCCAGATAATCGCTTCCCTTCTCACTCACGGCTCACAAACTCAGCTCGCAGGCAATGGGCTGAAGAGTGCGGCTGTAGGACAGTATGATCTCCTTTCGATAATTCCCACCCAGACAGGACCAGCGCAATCTTCGCTCCGGATAGCGACCAGCTCCTTCTTGTTTCTGTTATTTGTTCAAGTTTTAGTTATTTTTCTTAAGACAATCAGCGCCGCAGCTGTGTGTGTGTCAATCCTCTTCTCGGCCTCTTTTGGGTGTTCCTCGCACAAATCCACTCTCGCGAACATCCCGGCAGCCACCTTAATATACTCTCACCGGCCGCCACAGGTGAGACCACCTGACCACACACACACCCCCTTCCGCCCATTGCCAATAATGATGGATGTAATACTCTTACCATAATTAGAATTAGAACTACCGACTTTAGACATAACGGAAATTACCGCTAATTCATCTATAGCTAATCTAGGAGGAAAGGCGTTCATAACAGTTGCAATATAATTTCTGATCTTGACAATGTCATTTTTTTTCAACATACAGCAGTATATTCCATATCCATCAACTGATCTTATCTCTTAGCTTCGATTACAGCTTTTACCATTTCATTGGTTGATTGATCTGATTGGTTGATTGATCAACTGGATAGTGCAAGCCCGGGTTTCCCAGCCCACATACCAGACTGAGCCACCTGGGAAATGGGCACATTCTGCTCATAGGACATGAAACCCAGGATGGAGAAGATGGCGAATCCAGCGATGAAGCTTGTACCGCAGTTCAGGAAACAGAGGGCCAGGCTGTCTCTGGAACAGCAGTACAGGTGGAGCGAATCACAGAGAGGAACAAACAGAAACGCCTACATATGAACAGGTGGACACACACAAGGCGCTTGCACTCTCTAGAACAGGGGTGCCCAAACTCGGCCCTGGGAGACCCCTGTGTACGCTGGCTTTCATTCCAACTACAATTGCAATTCCAGAATTTTAACAAGCTGTTAATTTTTCTTAATTACGTGCTTTTCATGTTTTTAGGGATTATGTACAAACCTCTTAAACCACATTGTCAGAAATACAGTAGCTGTGAAGCCGTGCCATGAAGAATAAAAGTCCCATGTTCACATTATGCTTATTGTGCTATATTACAAACAATTACATAAAGAGGCAACAACATTTTTTAACTGATCAAATTGAAGGCCAAATCAGCAATTAATTAAGACCCAAGAAATGAGGGGCCACATGTTTAAAACTCTGAGTAAAAGAATGTGTAAAAGAAAGCTCAGGGTGAAAGTCGGAAATCTGCTTAAAAAAAGTTTAGCATTTTCTACCTCTGCCTTTCTGTCACGGTGTTGCCATATCACACAAACTCCAAACATTGCGTATGTATGGTGTCCATCGTGTGCAGATTCTCACAGCACGTGTTATATTATACATCTGAATTTCTGCATGGAAACTTGCTTACGCGGCTTTCTGAGGGTATTTTTCTGCTCAGCGCTGTTAAAACATGTGGCCCCAGGTGTGGTGAGCTGATGTCATGAAAACCAGCAGAACCCTGCTGCCCGACAGCACCTGAGAAAGTGTTGGGAGGCGTGGCTGTGCCTCACCTGTAGCAGTTGTTGTTGTACTTATTGTAGCTGCCCAGTGCAGTCAGACAACCCAGGCAGATGGCAAAGGAGAAGAGAACTTGGGTCCCAGCATCCACCCACACCTAAGAGAGAGAGGACAGTGCAGCAACCACCCAACATGTACAGAATGATTGGTCAATTGCCTGCCAGGCGATGAATCTGATTGGTCAGCAATTAAGACTGAAAATTGGATTGGTTAGTCAAAGGATGGGCTGAGACAACCAACCTGCCAATGATGTTGGTGAGTTTTTAAAAATATATAAACTCGAGAAACTATCCTGCACCCAGCTCAGAGAAAATACAATATGGGCTGGATGGAAAATCATTAAAGCTGTCTGACAGATATGTAAACAGTGATAATAAAATAAAATCACTGAAATTTGGTGTTAAGGAGTGAGTTTTTCCTCTTTTTTTTGGTAATAGGAAGACTGATTTTAATTAACCCCACACCTGGATGCCCTTTCACCCCTGGGCGGGCTGGAAGAGCGTACCCCTTAAGTGCCCCTCTCAGACTGTGTCGGGCACTCTGGCCAGTGTCTGAAATTAGAAACATGCTCGACTTGGACCAGACGGAGCATCTGCTGCTAAAACCAGTGCTGTCCACTACTGAGATAGAACTGTGGAAGCAGAGCTAGGAACTGCCTGTCTGTCGCTCAGTCTGTCTTTCTGTTGGTCAGTCTGTCTGCCTGCCTCTGTCAGTCTGTCTGTTTGTCTGCCTGTCAGTCTGTCTGTCAGTGTGAGCAGGCCTTTTTCCTGCTCAGTAATGGACTTCTGTAAGTGAGTGGCACAGTCTGCTCCAAGCTACCTGAGAGGGCTGTGTGGGGCACAGGCAGAATCTTCGGTCTGAGCGAGGGGTGTGTGGGGTACCTGCGGGTCTACCAGTCGGCCCAGGTCAGGGTACAGGTAGAACTTGATTCCTTGGGCCGCTCCAGGCAGGGTGACCCCACGAATAAGCAGGACAGTCAGCATCACGTAGGGGAAGGTCGCTGTGAAGTACACCACCTGGAGACCCAAACAAAGGCTTATACACACACATGCACACACACCCTCACACTTACTCACATGTACACACACACACACACACACACACACACACACACACACACACACACACACACACACACACACACACACACACACACACACACACACACACACACACACACACACACACACACACACACACACACACACACACACACACATAGAAGGTAATGAAGTCTCTGGGGTCCACCTTCCCAGAGGACTTGACTCCCTTCCAGATGCAGAAGTAGGACACGACCCAGGCAGCAAGCAGGCAGAGAGCCAGATCCCAGTTAAGCTCGCCCATCTGCTCAATCCCAGGGGAGATCCGCAGAGCTCTGCGCCTGCATGCACCATAATTACCCAATCAGCACAGAGGAAAATAACCTCAACCAATCAGAGCTAAATATCCCATCCATCCAATGAGCACACAGGAGGACAACCTAATCATCTCAGTGGAAAATGAGTCCAGAGAATAGTGGGAGGCGGTCATGCAAATAGATTACTTTAGTACGTGTAAAGTGATTTACTAAGCCTGAAAGGAAGATTGGGAACGGTATTTGCGGGTGCATTTTAGTACAAATGTAAAGCAGGTATTAAAAGTCACAGAATCGATAAGATGACGGCTGTAATTGTAGCAAGACAGTACAGGTGTGTTTGGAATATCCATAACTGAACGTTCTGAATGATTACGTAACAATGGGGGCTAGTGAACTGGCCCATTCTAGCTAACGCTCAAAATACACAAGAGAATCTGTGGATAGCATAGGTTACATCATGAACAGTAAGAATATTTTTTTTAATAATGAAGCACATCGTGTTACAGAATACAGGAGTAACTAGTATTTGAATCAAACAAGCAATACAACGTCTATTATAACAAACAGTGAATAACAAGCAAATCAAAACTTTATATAAAATAAAACCCATGATCAAATGGAGATGTGATTTTGTGTGACACTTACGGCACGAGTAGGCTTAGTGCAAGTAGTTATGATCATTTCAGTCCTGACAAACATCTGTAACACCTGGCAGAAACTAAGAGACATCCAGTGAAACAGTTCATAATAAACCGCCAGCTCGTTCAGTGTAACAGCAGCCTATACCGTACATAAAAAAAATACCATAAAAACAGTAACATTGCTGCCAGGTTTTCACCGTTTTCTTACAGTATAACCATTCCAAACACACAGAATCTCATTTAAATATGGCTGTTTGCGTTTGGAGTAATTTACATAATGACTTGTAATTGATCACCCGCAAAGTGTGAAATGTTAACACGTGAAAATACTTTGGCTGCGCCAGAAAATGAACACCCTCTTATTTGGGATATTAGTAAATCGACCCTTTAGTCTTTTGGGCAAACTTTCGGAAAGTCTTTTGCACATTACAATGTCAATATTGTTCTACTCATGTTTAATAGCTTCCCACAGTTCAACACAACTTGCAAACCTTTGTCCAACCAGTTTTTGCTGAATGTGGAACCAGATATTCTCAATAGGACCAATAACTTGTGGATGCAAGGAAGCAATCCTTTCTCTAAGACTCTCATACTTTCTTGCGTTGATTTACTTGACACACCGCACCAGCTCACTGACACCACCAGACGAAAATGACCCCCACACAGTGACTCCATCTCCTCCGTGCTTAACTGTGGTGGAGATGCATTGAGCTGAATCTTTCTCTGATAGGCACCTCTCTGGGGCATCACTACAGCTGGAATTGTGACTCATCACTCCACAGGACACGCTGCAACCAGTCTGAATTGTAAATGCCGTATTCCTGCATTCTGTCACTAACATTTTTCTGAGCAATGGCTTTTTAGCGCATCTTCTTGAGACAAAAACAGTGTTGACCACCTTTCTTGTAATTGTTCTCCTGGAAACAGTCTTGCTATCAGCAGTTCTGAAGTCATATGCCAGTTTCTGTAGGCTTTTCTTTCATTCTTTAAGACCTAGGACTTTGAGTCAGTGGTCGTCTTTACTTGTGGTGGCTCTAGATCTTCGAGCCTTTTCTCCTTCCTGTAGAACCACATTTCTCAAACCACAGGCCTATTTTCTTCATTGTTATTAAAGAAATAGGGACTTTAGAATCTTGTAGCTTTCATAATAAGTCTTGCCAACTTTATGAAGGCCAGCTAGTTGATTTTTGACACCCACACCAGCATGGTATTTCGCTTTCTTTCGAGACATCCTTAAGAGCAAATAAAATTAATTCTTATTTCATGAGTCATGTTTAAGAAAATTAGGCATCGTTTCAAAGAGCCCAGCAGTAAAATGTGATGAAAATAAAGTTACAAATTTTATGATAGTGAACACTGGTATGGACCCAAATGCAGGACTTGGAGGCAAACTCAGGCAAAAGAACTCCGCAAGGAGTAATTTATTCAAGGCAAGAGCAAGACAAGGAAAATAAACGGGGAATGCTCGGTGAAGGGCTGGAAGCGGGGTTGGCGAACTAAAGCGGGGCAGGTGAGGAGACAGGGCTGGAGCAGGCAAAACAGGAGGCAGGCTGGACGGGCTGGAGCGAGGAACAAAGAAAACAAACAGGTTACAAGCGAAATGCAAACGGACAGACTGGCCGGGGAATGTCTTGACAGAGCAGAGACAAACAACAAACTGGCAAAGAAACTGTGAAAGAGGGGAACTTAAATAGAGAGGGGAAGAGGTGAAAGGGCTACTAGAATAACTAAAAGGAGTGAGGAATGTGTGCGGGTACTAATGGGGTAATTACAGTGTGTGCAGAATGTGAGCAGAGGGGGAGAGTGATAGGCTGAAAGATAACAAGGAACAAAACGGGATACCACGCCCAGCCTGCACAAACAAGGAAGAGACAGACAGGGTGAAGTGAAAAACATGACATGAAACAAGAGGAATGGGAAAACACAAGAAACGAAAGGAAGGTGGACTGGAGGGAAACGGCGGATGTTACAACAAACTTTTAATATTCTACTTTTTAAATCAGAAAAGCTCCAATCTGTTAATTTATTATATTTTATAAATCCAGGATATGCTCATTTTCAATTTTTCGGTAAGAAAATTTGATTTACTTCCAGATTTACCTGAGATAGCCAAGTGGATGCGTAAGTAAAACATCGAGAAGGCAGAAATTTCAGAATTTTCAGAATGTTCAGAAAAAATTGCATTAATCCACCAAGAGGATTGGCAAGCAGTTTTAACATAGCATTAGTCTTTACATTACAATTGCACCAATTCACAAGACATTAATGACTAAAACAGCATGTTATTTTTGCCCAGGAATGTACATTGGTTGAAAGTGTATTTTAAAAACTCTTACTCCCAGAATTCAACGAAAGAAGATGTTGCATTTTCATGGTAGGTGTAGTTGTCTGTGCCATTTCTCCTCTGAAATTCCACACAGGTTTCTAAAATAAATTGTGATGCACAAATGTAAGCACCGCCATATCCATACCCATTCATAAACCTGAACTGAGTCACAAAATCTTATTCATCAGTATCAACATGTACTGTATATGTGCCTATGTGCAAGAACCGTGCTCTTTCAGATTTCATATATCTTCATAATGTACTGCATTAATGTCCTCTAAATGTTAGCATAAACATAAACAACATCAGCATAAACAATGCTATGGTATAGGGATATGCTGATGTAACATATGCTTCAATTGACTTAAGGAACCATCTCAAAGCTACCATTGGTTGTACTGAGCAAGGTGCATATGAAAGAGGGAATTAACATTTTTCAAGAATGATGCTGCTTTGCGAACTTTTTACAAAATGGCTCTAAATAAACCTAATCGTTCTCATACAAAAAAAAAAACAGAATGGAGAATAAGGTGTGAAATGCTCACCTGTGTTCCAGGTGTTGTTGCATGAAGACCAAGGGAGGTCCCAGTAGAAGGAGAACCAAAGGTAAAATATCGCCCAGGCCAGGACAATGACGTAGTATAAAGTCAGTAGGCCTGCAATGACCTGCGAGGCATAGCCAATACCTGGACCAAATAAAGAGTGAACCTTGTAGATAAATTGTGTGTGTATGTGTGTGTGTGTGTGTCTCTGTGAAAAAGAGAGAGCGAATGTGTGCACAAGTGTGGGTGTGCGTCATGTGTGCCTGTATTTATGTGTGTGTCTAAAGCAGTAATAATCAGTTTTATGAACCTCAAGCAGTTTTTGCAAGTAAAAATGTCCAGTTAAAAGGGCAACACAGCCAGGGGCTAATTCCATGTGTGAGGATCACCTTCAAACAAGGGGCAGATCTTCCTCCAGGAGGTGACCGCCCCCTCGCTGGTGAACTGGCCCAGAGACGTCTCCAGAAAGAACAAGGGGATCCCACAGGTGAAGAGGAAGATGAAGTATGGGATCAAGAAGGCACCTGTTTTTGGAGGGAGGAAGAAGGAAGGTCAGCAGCTGCTGCCCAACATCTGGGGTCTCCACCTCCGGTCCTGGGGAACTGCATGGTCTCATTTGATCATTAGTCAATAGTGATGGAAGACTAAGGTTTCATGAACCCTATACGGGGAGGAGCTACAATGAGCTGCCATTCACGGACTTACTTGATCCTTGCTTGACTCACCTTTTTAGGGTGCCGTCCCAATATTCTTCACTCTCCACCTCCCTTCCTCCACTCCCCCACTACCACTCCTCTACTACCTTGAAGTATGCAAAACTGCCTCAACGTTTTGAGTACAAGTATTTGCATGTACAGTATACAATGTACCTGGCATTGCGGTTTGCGTCGAGACATGAATTAATATGTAACAATTTACACGTAATTAAGATTAATCAGCAACTTTAGATTAAAACACGAAGATCCGTTTCCGGGGCCATAGACCTTGTTAGCATACAGATTCACCATGTTAATGTTCAGAATCACCTGTTAAGCATTCACACCCACCTCATTCGTTTTTAGACTCACCTTACTAGTGTTCAAATCACCTTGTTCAGACCTACCTCCGCCGTTCTTGTAGCACAGGTAAGGGAAACGCCACACGTTGCCCAGCCCAATGATCCCACCAGCTACAGACAGCACAAACTCCAGCTTGTTGCTCCATTGTCCCCTGTCCATTATCTTCTCATCCACCTGAGGGGGGAACTCAAGTGGCCACTCTGGCCTATCGGAGGGGTCTGCTTTGGGCACGCTCTCCATTTCCCCTACACAGGTGAGTCTACAGGTGAGTCAGCAGGTGAGAAAGTCAAAGTCTCTGTGGGGACGTACCTAAAGGCAGCCCCCTTCCCCAGCCTTACCTGACACCTGTCATTCACCTGTTGGTGTATCACACCTGGATCAAATATGAATTGTAATTTTAAGAGGGAACAGGCACATTTCATGGCTTGTGGAGCTGTGATTTTAAAAACTGCGCGTCTGTCCAAATCAACATTTTTCCATCTCAGTTCCCAAGGTAATTGCCTGCATATTTGTTTCTATCAGTACACTGCTCCCGTTTTCAAAAAGTAACAGCGTGGGACAATACATTCGAGTACTTTCTCACGTAAGGGAACCAGGAAGTGAGTTTGTGTCACATGACAGCATGCCTTAGGTGTTCACAGAAAATTTAATAGGAACATCACTGTAATGTTCCGCTCCCTTCCTGTTCGTTTTCTGTATTTTCCTGTTTTCCCTCCGTGTCATGTTGGATCCTTTTGTCCGTGTTTTCCCCGCTGCTGCGGTCTGGGCGTTTCCTTCCCTGTCTTGTTCGTTTGGTTGTCTCACTTCCGCCTTTTCACTCCGTCCCCCCTCGTTGCATGCATTCCCTCACCTGGTGTCTTGTAATCACTCCTGCTGATTTTCCACACCTGTCCCTTGTTTAGTTCTATTATTAACCTCACTATTTAGTCCTTCGGCTGGCTGCCAGTCGGCGCCAGTTCGTTAACGTTCGTCACCCGGTGTTCATGCTCGTTGTTTTCCTGGTCGTGTTAAAGAGAACTACTCGCTTGGTCGGGGAATATTATCCCCGTGCAGCTTGGGTTCGGCTCCTAACTACAGTCTGGTAGTTAACCACCCCGTCAATTCTTGTCGTGCATGCAGCTAACCTGTTTCCCTTCTCCTCCATCTAACCCAGCTCCCATTCACCCGTGGCAGTGTTCGTTTCCCCCCGTTATCGTTGTGTGTGTTGCGGTACCTCCACCTCCAGCTCGTGTAGGCTCCGGGAGAGCTTGCTACCTGGCTACCCTCCAGTTGTTCCTGTCCGACCGAAGAAGCCAACGAGTTCTTCGGCACCGGCTCCTGGAGCTCTGGAGACAGTCAGCTCCTTCCGGACCTACCGCAGCTACGCCACACAACCCATCTCTGCCGTGCTTCACCAACCACCTCCCTCTCAAACCCTGCACCTCCGTGAGAACCTCCCGGTCATTCCCGTGCCTTCCCTTGCACTAACCCTACCTTTTGTTTTTGTTCTGTACCGGTGCAGTCAATCCGGTCCAGTTCCTGTCCTGCCGTAGTGAGCCGCTCCCCAGCAATTCCAGTCCAGGTGTGAGTCTCGCACCTACCTGTCCAGTCCAGTTCCGGTTTGGAACAAATCCGTTCCAGACCATTGTTCCAGTGTGGACCTCCCGGTCCAGTTCCAGTCCAGTCCAGTTCCGGTTTGGAACGAATCCGTTCCAGACCCCTTGTTCCAGTGTGGACCTCCCGGTCCAGTTCCAGTCCAGTCCAGTTCCAGTCCAGTCCAGTTCCGGTTTGGAACAAATCCGTTCCAGACCCCAGTTCCAGTGTGGACCTCCCGGTCCAGTTCCAGTCCAGTCCAGTTCCGGTTTGGAACAAATCCGTTCCAGACCCGTGTTCCAGTGTGGACCTTCCGGTCCAGTTCCAGTCCAGTCCAGTTCCGGTTTGGAACAAAACTGTTCCAGACCCAGATTCCGGTGTGGACCTCCCGGTCCAGTTCCTGTCCAGTCCAGTTCCGGTTTGGGAACGAAACATTCCAGGCCTGCCAGTCCAGCTCCGGCTTGGAGCAGCCCGTCCCGGGCTACATACTGTTCCTGTGTGATATCGTGTTTTTTCCCCTCTTGTACAGTGTTGGGACTACCCCAACACTTAATTTATTAAACACCCTCTTTGTGAATCTGTCTCCTGGTCGTTGCACTTGGGTTCGTCCCGTTTCTGGTTCGTAACAGAACGAACTGGCCAAAAATCATGGACCCAGCCGACCTAGAGCAAATTCGCCACGCCTTCTCCTGCCAAACTGCGGTCAGCGACCAACAGGGCCGACGTTTGGATGACGTGCTGGAGGTGCTGAGGGTCATCACGGAGCAAGTAGCACAGCTAGCTCTTCACCAGCCGCTTCCGCGTATTCCTGTGGGCCCTACACCGCCCGCGCCGGACCCGCCGGTGGATCCTTCTGTGCCCACTTCTCTCCGTGAGCCCCGCGTTCAACACCCAGAATTATACCGCGGGGAATTGGGAAAGTGTCGCGAATTTTTGATGAAATGCGACATTGTATTCCGGATGCAGCCCTCCTCCTTCGCCTCCGACCCATGTAAGATCGCCTTCATTATGAGCAGTTTGGGAGGTGGTGCCCTGGAGTGGGCTACATCCATTTGGGACAGCCAAGCCGCGCTCTGCATCAACTTCGCCGCCTTCACTGCTGAGATGCGGCGAGTGTTCGATCACCCTACCTGTGGGCGGGACGCAACACAACGCCTACTTCGGGTCCGTCAAGGAAGCCGCAGTGTCGCGGAAATGGCAATACAATTCCGTACCCTCGCAGCGGAGTCCGGATGGAATGACACCGCCCTTCAGGGGGCTTTCCGCCAGGCGCTTAGCGAAGAATTAAAGGACCAACTTGCCACCCGTGAGGAATCAACGTCACTCAATTGCCTTATTAGCCTGGCCATCGCTATTGACAACCGACTCCGTATCCGGGCCCGTGAGCGAGGGGGGAACTCCGGTCATCAGCATCAACATCAACAACACACTCGCTCGCACCCTTCTGCCTCTGGATCCAGGGCGGCGTCTGGTGTCTCTGAGGAAGAGCCCATGCAACTGGGCAGAGTTGCGGTCAACGCCGAAGAGCGCCAACGTCGCCTGCGATCAAGATCTTGTTTTTACTGTGGCAAACCAGGCCACCAGATCGCCTCATGCCCCATTCGCCCAAAAGAATAGGCTCGCCAGTAAAACTGGGCGTACTGACGAGCCCAATTATACCTTGCCATGCAGCTCAGAATCGCCTGGTCTTCAAGGCCACTCTCCTGTGGGGGGACAAGTCCGAAGTTTCGTCGGCCCTTATCGACTCTGGGGCCGACGCCAACTTTATGGACATCACCTTCGCCAGGAGGGCCGGCATCCCCACGGATCTACTACCCTCTCCCATCACTGCCTTTGCGTTAGACGGTAGAAGTCTGGGGTTAGTCACCCACTCCACCGTTCCCGTACAGCTCGTGTTATCCGGCAATCATAGGGAGAGTATTCAACTTCTGCTCATTAATTCGCAACAATCCCCCATAGTTTTGGGTCAGACCTGGCTCCGCCTTCACAACCCTCATATCGACTGGCAAGCCGGTCGTATCCTGGCGTGGAGCAGCCACTGCCTGGCTAGCTGTCTCCGTTCCGCTCTCCCCCCTCCGGGGTCCAAGAATTCCAGCACCAACTTACCCGAACCCGATCTGTCCAACATCCCCAAGCAATATCACGACCTCTCCCTCACCTTCTCCAAATCACGCGCTCTGTCCCTACCTCCTCACCGACCCTACGATTGTTGTATCGACCTGCTGGCAGGAGCCAAGCTCCCGTCGGGTCGTCTCTACAGTCTGTCGGGCCCGGAGAAACTCTCCATGGAGGAGTATATTCATGAGTCCCTCGCCTCGGGCATCATCCGCCCCTCCTCTTCTCCTGTTGGTGCTGGGTTCTTTTTTGTGGGGAAAAAGGACGGCTCACTACGGCCCTGCATCGACTACCGAGGGCTAAACCAAATAACCATCCGCAACAAATATCCTCTTCCCCTTATTAATACTGCATTTGAACCCCTCTCGCAGGCCGTCATTTTTACAAAGCTCGACCTCCGTAATGCGTACCACTTGGTGCGTATACGGGAGGGGGATGAATGGAAGACTGCCTTCAATACCCCGTTGGGCCACTACGAGTACCTAGTGGTCCCCTTCGGCCTTACTAACGCCCCGGCAGTCTTTCAGGGCATGGTAAATGACGTCCTGCGAGACCTGTTGGGGAAAACTGTGTTTGTTTATATCGATGACATTTTGATTTTTTCTAAGTCCCCTCAGGAGCACATTCTCCATGTCCGGGAGGTTCTCCAGCGTCTGCTGGAAAACCAGCTCTTTGTCAAAGCAGAGAAGTGCTCCTTCCACGTCTCCTCAGTCCCGTTCCTCGGCTTCATCATCGAGGAGGGCAGCATCCGGGCGGATCCTGCCAAGATCAAGGCGGTGACAGAATGGCCCCAACCCACCTCTCGTAAGCACCTACAACAGTTCCTTGGTTTTGCCAATTTTTACCGTAGATTTATCCGTAATTACAGTGTCATTGCTGCTCCCCTAACCAAACTCACCTCCACTGCTTTTTCTTTTTGTTGGAACTCCGAGGCTCAGCTCGCGTTTGAACGCCTTAAGACTCGGTTTTCCTCAGCCCCTATTCTTTGTCACCCTGACCCTACCCGCCAATTTACGATTGAGGTGGATGCCTCCGACACCGGCGTGGGGGCCATTCTGTCCCAACGAGCCGCCTTGGACAACAAGCTCCATCCCTGTGCTTTCTTCTCCCGGAGGCTGTCCTCCGCCGAGCGGAACTATGATGTCGGGGATCGGGAGCTTCTGGCCATCAAGCTGGCTCTTGAGGAGTGGCGCCACTGGCTGGAGGGGGCAGGTAACCCCTTTATTGTTTTAACTGACCACCAAAACCTCATTTATTTAAAATCTGCTAAGAGGCTTAATGCCAGACAGGCGAGGTGGTCATTATTCTTTGCCCGATTCAATTTTTCTGTGTCCTACCGCCCCGGTTCCCGCAATATCAAGGCGGATGCCTTATCCCGTGTTTTTTCCCTTCCCTCCAGTCCTGCTGACCCCGAGTCCATTCTACCGGCTTCCTGTATAGTGGCTGCGGTCTCGTGGAGGATTGAGGAGATTGTGAGGTCCGCCCAGACTTCCCACCCTGACCCCCGTAGTAACCCTAACTCCTCCCTGTTTGTTCCCAACCCCGTCCGCTCCCAGGTCCTTGAGTGGGTTCACGCCTCCTGTCTGGCGTGCCACCCAGGTGTTGCCAGAACGACCACCCTCGTCAGGAGGAGTTTTTGGTGGCCCACGCTCAAGGAGGATACCCGTGCTTTTGTCCTGGCCTGCGCGGTGTGCGCCAGGAGCAAGGCTTCCCACCAGCCTCCCTCTGGTCTTCTCCTTCCCCTCCCTGTTCCGGGCCGTCCTTGGAGCCACATTGGCGTAGACTTCGTCACCGGTCTACCATTGTCAGAAGGCAACTCCGTCATTCTGACAATTGTGGACCGGTTCTCCAAGGCGGTTCACTTTGTTCCCCTCCCTAAGCTCCCGTCCGCCCTCGAAACTGCGGAGCTCCTGGTGTCTCATGTGGTCAGGCTGCACGGGATCCCATCCGACATTGTGTCGGACCGTGGGCCCCAATTCTCCTCCCAGGTGTGGAAGGCGTTCTGTGTAGCCCTGGGGGCCTCGGCCAGTCTGTCGTCTGGTTTTCATCCCCAGTCTAACGGCCAGGCAGAGAGGGCGAACCAGGACCTGGGGGCCGCCCTGCGGTGCGTCACTGCACGCAATCCCGCCTCCTGGAGCCGTTTTCTTCCCTGGGTAGAGTACGCCCATAACTCTCTTAAGAGTGCGTCTACAGGGTTGTCCCCGTTCGAGTGCTCATTAGGCTACCAACCTCCTCTCCTGTCGGCCCAGGAGGCTGAGGTAGCAGTCCCCTCCGTCAAATCCCACATCCTCAAGTGCAAACGCGTGTGGAGACTTGCACGCACCGCACTCCTGCGCTCGAATGCCCGTTCCCAACGTCTGGCGGACCTGCACAGGACCGCAGCCCCTAAGTACAGAGCCGGTCAGCAGGTCTGGCTTTCTACTTCCAACATTTCCCTTCCCTCCTCCTCTAAAAAACTTCGGCCCCGTTTTATTGGTCCCTTCCCTGTTGTTTGTCTCATTAACCCGGTTTCTGTTAAACTCTCCCTCCCCTCCTCCCTCAAGGTCTACCCCGTTTTTCATGTGTCACAGATCAAGCCTGTCGCCTCCAGCCCCCTCAGTGCCCCTACCCTCCCTCCTCCACCCGTCCGGGTCATCGACAACGCCCCGGCCTACACGGTGGACCACATCATCGACATCCGCCGTAAAGGTCGGGGCTTTCAATACCTCGTGGACTGGGAGGGGTATGGTCCTGAGGAGCAGTCGTGGCTCCACAGGAGCCTCATCCTGGATCAATCATTGATCCAGGATTTCCACAGTCGCTTCCCTCTTAAGACCAGGCCGCCAGGTACGCCAGGGGGCGTACGTTGAGGGGGGGGTACTGTAATGTTCCGCTCCCTTCCTGTTCGTTTTCTGTATTTTCCTGTTTTCCCTCCGTGTCATGTTGGATCCTTTTGTCCGTGTTTTCCCCGCTGCTGCGGTCTGGGCGTTTCCTTCCCTGTCTTGTTCGTTTGGTTGTCTCACTTCCGCCTTTTCACTCCGTCCCCCCTCGTTGCATGCATTCCCTCACCTGGTGTCTTGTAATCACTCCTGCTGATTTTCCACACCTGTCCCTTGTTTAGTTCTATTATTAACCTCACTATTTAGTCCTTCGGCTGGCTGCCAGTCGGCGCCAGTTCGTTAACGTTCGTCACCCGGTGTTCATGCTCGTTGTTTTCCTGGTCGTGTTAAAGAGAACTACTCGCTTGGTCGGGGAATATTATCCCCGTGCAGCTTGGGTTCGGCTCCTAACTACAGTCTGGTAGTTAACCACCCCGTCAATTCTTGTCGTGCATGCAGCTAACCTGTTTCCCTTCTCCTCCATCTAACCCAGCTCCCATTCACCCGTGGCAGTGTTCGTTTCCCCCCGTTATCGTTGTGTGTGTTGCGGTACCTCCACCTCCAGCTCGTGTAGGCTCCGGGAGAGCTTGCTACCTGGCTACCCTCCAGTTGTTCCTGTCCGACCGAAGAAGCCAACGAGTTCTTCGGCACCGGCTCCTGGAGCTCTGGAGACAGTCAGCTCCTTCCGGACCTACCGCAGCTACGCCACACAACCCATCTCTGCCGTGCTTCACCAACCACCTCCCTCTCAAACCCTGCACCTCCGTGAGAACCTCCCGGTCATTCCCGTGCCTTCCCTTGCACTAACCCTACCTTTTGTTTTTGTTCTGTACCGGTGCAGTCAATCCGGTCCAGTTCCTGTCCTGCCGTAGTGAGCCGCTCCCCAGCAATTCCAGTCCAGGTGTGAGTCTCGCACCTACCTGTCCAGTCCAGTTCCGGTTTGGAACAAATCCGTTCCAGACCATTGTTCCAGTGTGGACCTCCCGGTCCAGTTCCAGTCCAGTCCAGTTCCGGTTTGGAACGAATCCGTTCCAGACCCCTTGTTCCAGTGTGGACCTCCCGGTCCAGTTCCAGTCCAGTCCAGTTCCAGTCCAGTCCAGTTCCGGTTTGGAACAAATCCGTTCCAGACCCCAGTTCCAGTGTGGACCTCCCGGTCCAGTTCCAGTCCAGTCCAGTTCCGGTTTGGAACAAATCCGTTCCAGACCCGTGTTCCAGTGTGGACCTTCCGGTCCAGTTCCAGTCCAGTCCAGTTCCGGTTTGGAACAAAACTGTTCCAGACCCAGATTCCGGTGTGGACCTCCCGGTCCAGTTCCTGTCCAGTCCAGTTCCGGTTTGGGAACGAAACATTCCAGGCCTGCCAGTCCAGCTCCGGCTTGGAGCAGCCCGTCCCGGGCTACATACTGTTCCTGTGTGATATCGTGTTTTTTCCCCTCTTGTACAGTGTTGGGACTACCCCAACACTTAATTTATTAAACACCCTCTTTGTGAATCTGTCTCCTGGTCGTTGCACTTGGGTTCGTCCCGTTTCTGGTTCGTAACAATCACAATTTCAAACCTTTGATAGGTCAATTCAATCTTATAATTAATAATCCCAACAGGAGCTGTGCGAGGCATGATTTTACTATGTGTACAGAGTCAGACCCAATGCAGTTCAATTAGTTGATGTTTAACTGGCAGGACAACCAAGGACATTGTCAAACATTTATAGAGCATGTAAATGACAAACCATAATGAAATGAGAACAGCAACACCATAATAACAATAATACTAACTATGGTATTGGAAATAACAGTATTAAAAACTAGAAAAGTAGAGCACCTCCGCCAAGTCTGACAACATCCCACAAGGCACTGTAAGCAGACATGGGCTGCATTCGAATAGTCAAATTCGAGCAAGGAAGGATCCTTTAGATCACATGAACCGGAAATAGTTTCCGGGCAGCCATGCTATGGACCGTTCAAATTTCTTATATTGAGAAGGAAAGGAGCTTCATGATTCCTTTTATCCGTCCTTTCACAAAGGATGCTCTGGACTATCCTTTTCAGGAGGAAGGTAGTATTCGCGCCCCACAATGCAATGCCAATGTTTTCATAAGCATCTGAGTTTTCCGGAATCTACCGAATTCAAACAACAAGGCGAATATCTGAGAAATGCCAGAAATCTAAATGTGAATAGCTAGTATTGTTGGTTAGTATTGGCTTATAATAGAAAGTAAACAAACAATGACACAATCAGACAATACACCAAATTTGTTAAGAGGTTAAATTTTGCCGAGATAAAACGAACGGTTCAAGTGAAATGCAGACGGCAATGATGCGCCTTTTGTCGTAATTTTTCGTGAAGTTGTAGTTCGCTATGTTGAACAGTCACATCAATATGACTGGACGTCGCACCACGATGCAAGGTAGAGAAGGAGGTTAGAATTCCACAGTAGACGCTATATTCCTTATAAATCTCTCTTTTCCTTGACCCCCATGATGTTTTCTGGCGAGGTCAAGGAAAAGTTGCAAGGAAAGGAAAAAGGAGCTATTTTTTTGACTATTCGAATGCAGCCTGTTTGCATTGAATGGTCTTTTCCCCGATGGAATGTGGCAGAAATTAATACCTTTTATTTTGCTAGACCTGTTCTGGCATCCCACAACACAACAAGATGACATTTTAAAAATCAATCGATCAAAAATCCACTTGCACTGATTGGAGAAGTTGTCTCTTTTTGCTGTCTAAATGCGCGCGCATACTATGTGTGACGTAGGTCATAAAAGGGTCAGCTGTGACTTTGCTTGTGAATATTAGCCAATAAACTCAATTTTTCTGAATGAGTGTATGTGTGCCCGTAACAGACTAAATTCAAAGCACATGATTGACAACACATTAAAAGAACAGGGAATGGATTGTTAAAGGTTGTATCAGCGATTTTGGGTCGAAACATAAATGATCACATTCATCTGATTTTTCCTCACGATCCGCTAGCTGCCCGCCCCATAAGCAGGCCGTCAAAAAACCGCGTCTCTGTAGGGAGCCTATGCTCCGAGATCGTACACAAAAACAAATGGTACTACCAACCACTCAAAACCAAAATAAACAGTATTCCAACCAATCACCGACAAGGGGTGGGTGATACTAATACGCTAATACTCTTATCTCGCTCAAATCTTGACGGATTTACAAACGGTTTGGTTTCTTACAAACGTTATTAACGTGGTTATAATTCTGGATGCTTGAACACTATTTTTAAAAACATAACATAATTGGCTCTGAGCTGGAGCTGGCTCTGTTTGTTTGGGATTTCGCTTCAGAAGTGACGTCACCCAAAATCGCTGATACAACCTTTAAGTAAACTGCAATAATAACACCCACATTTTTTATTAATTAATAACAACGAAACTTAAAGGAGCTATATGTAACAAATTTACTGTACTAAACCATAAAATGACCATGATATGTCATCAGAGATTAAGGAAACATGCTAAGTCGAAATACTGGCTTCTCCAACAACAATGCTACAGCCAGTATGTTCTCCTTTGAAATTTCCATTCCGGGTCAGAACGTCTGTAGGCTATTTGTTTTGGCCTGTGTGATTCACTATTCTCCGAGTGGACTCCGAGTCCACTGCCCATTACGAACAACCAGATGTACTCCGGCACTCCGACAGCCGATTTACGAATGCCTAAGCTTTCAACATCGTTTCCATTTAGCTAGGTAGCTAAAGATTTAAATATATATATGTATATAGTTACTCGCTAAACATACCACTAACGTTAGCTTATATCTGTGTGACCGTAAACATAGCCAGCCATGCATCTAGCTAACATTGACAGAGTTATAAAAAATCCACATGAGCTGGTTTATAAAATAAATAATAAACAAATTGCAAACGTATACATTAACTGATCAACTTACAGTGTAGGACTCGTCGTCGCTTGTCATTGTCAAAATAGAATAAGCTCGTCTCAAAATATAATGTTGCGCTCGTGTTCGTTCAGTGTCTCGACTCTCTCCAATATTGTGAATTTGGATTGCAGTACCCATTTTAAACACTCGGGGCCCTATCTTACACCCGGCGCAAAGCGGCGCTAACCCAAACGCAAGTGTCTTTGCTATCTTACACCCGGCGCTAGGTTCATTATAACGCCTAACGCTTACGCCCTTTAACTAGCATGTATTCTTGCGCCCATTACAAGTGAACTAGGCGTGTTGGTCTTAAGATGAGGAGTGGCCAGGATTCTTTTTGGTGTATTGCTATCTTGAGCCAGCAGAAAGCGCTTGCGCTAGAACCACCACAAATCTGGTCTAAAGTCATGTCGCAGTTGTTTACATTTTATTTTAACGGCGCATAAAAGTGTGTCTACATAGGCATGTGCACAACGCGCGTACCCTCCTGTCTGTTACACACAGGGGCGCGCACAAGCATGACTACAATATCTAGATCACAATGTGAAATATTATTATTGTGTAGGCTATATATATATATATATCAAAAATGCATAATAATAAGGTCCACATTCCATATGTCCACATACCTTTCCCTCGGCGAAGGGAAACGATGCCACATTACATTGCTCTCAGCCCACTCCATCAACATCCAGGCGATGTGCGATGGTACGGGACAATGGCTATCCATTAAAAAGGAGCTGATAACACCTATATCAAGCCTAATGCGCGAATTGTCATTTACACCTATTGTGTGAATTGTCATTCAATGGAAAACTCGCGCACTGCAATAGACTGACTTTTGAGTTCTGAAAATGCGCTTCAGACGTCATTACAATACAGCTCTGTTTATCTAGGAATACAACCTGTAAGTAAATAGAATGGTTTGTGACTGAAAAAAGTTCAAAACCTATTCACAAGTCCAGTGAATATTGCTTTTATTGTTTTTCAAATAGCCTAGGCTACAGCGGATTCGCTGTGCATACATAAGGTTTTTTCAATAGCCTATTGTTAAAAAACGGAGATAAATGTCATCATGTTAACTGAATTGTAACCTTAGCTATTCTTCGTCCTTCATATTTTTTTAATTACAGTGACAAGGTTTCCATACCCTCAGCTTATTAAAACCCCGCTGATTTCACCTGTTATTCCATAACTGAACAAAAGATTTTAAAGAGAACTAAGCGGCTAATTAGAAACAAAATTAACAGCACGTTACAAAATTAATTTACAATTAATTTTAATGCCATTATATGCATGTGCGCTTTACAGGAGCAGGTCTGTTTCCTCTGCTGTAAATCACACTTTACACGGTCTTCCTGGGAAAGTGGATCGTTTTAAAGAATTACGCTACCAGTAAAAAGGTTGGTTGCATTTCCATAAGCAGGACATTATAAAATAAGGGAAAATATGGTAACCTATGGGTTGCCAACCTGACAGATTTATTATATTTAGTGTCATCATTAAGGCAAAATAACGTTATTAAGTTATTAATCAAAATTAGAATGCAGGTAGCCTAATGAACTTCGGATGAAGCTTGAACATGAGTTCATTGCATAATCAAACGAAATTCGTTAAACAAGCAGGCTAATTTGGCGTTTTCTAAGGTGAGACGGAAGCAATTGGTCGCTTATTCTCACCTGTTGCAGGTGCTTTTAACAAAATTTAACCGCATATATTTTGTAAACAGCACTGTCAGGAATTACCGGGAACTCATAATGGTTAGCCCGAATAATATTGATCATAGGCAACTATTGATCCATATAGCCTATTCCTTGATCGCACTAAACACACACAAGCATGTCTGTTTCGCCATCATAAGCAATCCGCCAAGGTGGAAAAGCAGGCTTTTAAAGGGAATGGGATATAGCATTTTGATTGGTTTATTGCATGTCACGCCCAAGACACACCTATAATTAATGAAGAGACTATATTCAGCCCAGTTGCACCTTGCGATGTGCTTAGCGCCCAAAAAAACACGCCGTTAAAATAGCAAAAGTGGACTTGGACATGCCCTAAATGGACTTAGCGCCATGCGCTTAGACCAAGCGCCAAGATCGCCAAGATAGGGCCCTCGGTGTCAATGTTACATATATAGCTCCTTTAAGTAGCCTACTCAAGACTGTCAAAAGGGAGAGATCAATAGAAGGACACCAATAGAAAAAAAGACATAAAATGTTGTGGAAAAACACAAAATAAGAAACCAACCCAAACTAAGGAAGACTGGAGTGTATAAAAGCTCAGTACTTTAGAGGGAAACTACATGCTGTGCAGAATTAAATAATTAAATTAAGATAATAAAAAACACTGTAAATCTGTTCATGCCCCCTCTTTAGACACCATAAAGACACCATATCTCACCAAATGAAACTCACCTTTCATTGTGATTCTGAGATATGACCTGTGTTGATTGGAGGTTTCCCCAAGTATTGAGCTGTTAAAGTGAAGGTTAGACTTTTTGTCATCTGCGAAAAGAAAGGGGAGGGACAGGAGGTATCTTGTGTGACAGTAAACTCTACCATGCCTTCATGAAACACATTCCTCAACCCCGATGCCCCCATTGTACACACCCTCTCCCAGCTGTCCATTCAGAAACACAGGCACATAAACACACACACATACAGATGCACATACAGGCACACAAATACATGTAGTTTGTACATACCAGATACACATGCGCACACACACATATGCTCATGCATACTCACACAGACAAACATGCACACACACACACACACAATATTTGATCAGCAAAGCAGGTTCACAGAGACCTCCTCTATGCAGTGATGGTATGCAACTGAAGATATGGTTTTAAAGAAACAGAGACAGTCTAACTGAAGAGATGGCTTTAAAGAAGTATATTAAATAAGTATATAATTCGGTCACACAAATGACACACACACACACACACACACACACCCTCGCCTCCCGCTTCGTGC
>CM056376.1:128252862-128349634 GCA_029718625.1 Synaphobranchus kaupii
TATATATATATATATATATATATATATATATATATATATATATATATATATATTATATATATATATATGTATTCATATGTATTGTATTTTTTTTAAATGGATGGCCTGGCAAGAAGGTAGCAGTGACTATGAACAGCATCATAGGAATGACTTTTATATGACAAATAACAGACTAGATTAGAGTATGTAAAAGCGTTGACATGTGCAGCAGAGGCCTAAAAAACAGTTATTCATCCATCCACTGGAATCTGACAACCAATCCTGCATTTTACATCTCTGATTTATTTAGGTGTCCCGGGAAGTGGTTTGGGCTGGGTGCTAAAGTTTACCTCTCTCAGCGTTCCCTTGGTGGTGCAGATTCTGTAGATGATCCAGAGAGGAACGCAGCCCATAGAGGAGAGAGCCAGGAACCAGCCCAACACATAACCCCACCAGGGGTAAACGTACACATTATTGTACTTTAGAGGACTGTACTGGATGATGAAGAAAGCAAACGTACCCTGCAGAGAAAAATAACTTGTGATCATAGAACATTAGACATTTGGTTGAAATCCATGGAATAAACCACAATAACCAGCATGCCTTCTGGGGTTTGGAGTCCTGTTGGAGACCTATCTAAAATGTTTTCTGTATATGTGGTATGATTTATCCTTCTTTCAGCAGATTGTATAATGGTACTAATCTGAAATGCATGTCGAAGTGGGAAATAGTTTCCCTGTGATATTCATGACCATATACATGTATGTGCATGAATTTATGCCAAAAAGGGTATCCATGTAAACTATTTTAGCCATTTCATTTACAACCAACAGAGTGTGGTGTCTGAAAGCCACAAGTAATTTTCTTTATTTCTATTTGCATTGGACTATCCACCAGCCAGCACTATAATTATTCTGCTCAGATTTAGTAGTTTCATTCAGGATAGTAAGAGAAAGGCCGCCTACAAAGCAGGTCGCAGGTGTGAAATATAACCAGCAGAATTTCATCAGAGGTGCTGGGCGGTAGACAATCATATCTTCGATGTTGTCATAGAAACGGTCAGCACCTGAAAAAAAAAATAATAATAAGCTGTATAAAGTTAAAGAAGCTAGTATTAATCTCTTGCCACCTAATGGTGGAATGAGTTACCAACTGCAATCGGAACATCATCACTGTACATTTTATTACATTTAGCCATTTTGTAGGCTCTTTTATGCAGAGACTTTTTACTGCATGTTGGGTTCATTGCATTACAATTTATTATTTAAAAAATAAATAAATAAATAAGAATAAATTATGTGTATACTGGTGTTCTTCACAAATGCACTATACATGCACAATATTGTATAAAACTGAAATCAACTGCAAATCTCCACTAGGCTGGGTGAACAGGAATCCTGTTAGCAGTGTGTAAATTGTGAAGAAAACAGAGCGGGGGGACATTTCTCAAAGTTAATGTACACGCATACAGCATGTGCACGGCTGCCTGCACACTTGTCTTTACCTGAATATGCAGGACTTCAATTTGATTTGCAAGGCATTACAGCCTAATAAAGTACAAGAATTTATTTCATATTTACCATACACTTTATTTAGTTGTATAGCATTTTAGCATTTAGATGCAGCTTTTCTGAATTTGGATATGTTATCATTTAACATCAAACACGTTGCAAGTGGCTGCTAATTTTGCGGGTTCTTACTAGCTTCCACAGGTTCATTTCTGCCGTTAGATGATGGTTGCTTAATTTTGACATAATGAATAAAAACACATTAATAACAATAAACGGCAAGAACAATAGCATCGAAAGAAAACTAGCATCTAACGTTAAGCTACGCCTGATAAGAGCAGGCTGAGTAGCACAGACGGCCATGAACATCCTAACTTTTAAACTATGGCCTAGATTTTAATTGTGACACTCAGGAATAATGTTTATTGTTTATTTGTTTGGAATGTATTATAACACACATTCAGAATGAGAGACAAGTATCGGCGGGGGGGGGGGGGGGGGTAATAGCATCCCAGCCTGGGATGGAAATTGGTCAAGCAGAGGAGGGGATGACATGAACAATGGCAAAGAACCCCCCCGCCCCCCCTGTCAATTTGCACACTGCCGGTTGGAAAAGAAGACCTTTTCGCTTTTATCCCCTCCGTTCCCGCCTGAAAACACTCACCGTAAAACCAGCCGATGCAAACACTTTCAAAAAAACACAAAAAGATGAGGGATATTCCACTGCTTGCATAATAATCAAAGATCTGGAAAACATACATTCCACCCTAGACAGAGACAGAGAGAGAGAGAGAGAGAGAGAGAGAGAGAGAGAGAGAGAGAGAGAGAGAGAGAGAGAGAGAGAGAGAGAGAGAGAGATAACATTTTAAAAACTCCATGCACAAGTTATTACTTGCATTAGAGGTCTGCATCTATTTCCACTATTTCTCTTCTTTGTTTTGCGGTCTGACTTCTCAATTTTTTCTGACAATAAATTGGAATGACAAGCTGATTTAAATGCACATCATATTCACATTGGGCGTTAATTGTGGGAGTTAACAGGCTGGAATACTAGACTCGTGAACGAACGCAGCGGGCCTGTACCCGACCTGACCCACTGAGATAAAAACAGGCCGGATACTCTGTCCAATCACAGAATACCTTTGGGTTTTGGTCAGGATGCAGACCTCTAATTTGCACATTTCACACTAATTGTTTCTCCTGGTTATTTGGGGATTATTAAGAGGACAGAGGCCTGTGAAGGATTCAAATAACAACAATTCAACAACATTTGATCAGACCACAGTCCAGTACACACATAAACCCACAGAGGTGCACGCAAGCATACGAAGACAGAAATGCATACACACACCTAAACAAACATACATTCACATAAATGGACAAGGAAATGCATACACACACACACACAGGCACTTTGTTTTTGCTGTGGATCGGAACAGAATGATTAGGGGTTGGGCGACTAATCCACGCTCCATGGGCCAGCAAACCTCAGTCAGCATGACGAGCCCGATCAGGTAAGACACCACGGCCACTGCCAGGATTAAGAGTTCTCTGCGATTCTTCTGCCGGAATATGGACGGGTACATGTCCACCACCGATGTGATCATGCTCTCCACACACATAAACTAGCCAGGAGAGAGAAGTTGGAGTGTAAAACCATGTCACACAATGATCGAGGCAGGACCTGGCTGTTGGCTGAGTGTATAAAACCATGTCACAGGGTGAATTAAACAGGACCTGGCTGCTGGCTGCTTCTGAATGGTGTTGCGTAGAGTGGCCTCTTATATCTGGTTTCATTTGGAACATTCTGCATCGCAGCATTATTTGAATTGTGCATTGGAATGTCTGACTGGCTCATTTCCTAAGAAAAAAACTTAGCAGTCTTTCCACTGTGTGTGAGGGTGAGATCTTCTTTTATAAATGTATGTGAACAAGTGGGGACCTCTGGGTTCTCTGTGCTGTTGGCACTGACTCCGCCCCAACATTTCTGAGGCACTGAGATACATGGTGATGCTCTACCAGGGATTGGCAATGAACCCAACAAGGTAATCAGGATTTTTTTTGGGCTTCACACCGGTACAAGTAAACCTTACGTGGCTGTCCAGGCCCAGCAGAATGATCATGATGAAGAAGCAGCAAGCCCAGAGAGGAGGGAAGGGCATCATGGAGACGGCACGGGGGTACACAATGAACGCCAGTCCGGGACCTGACACAGGACATAACTGCTTACTGCATAGAACATCATCGGCCATAGATTCACACCTTCCCCAAAATTATTACATAGCTTACGGCACTATAGCCTACCGCTGAACATATAATTAATTGCCCTATGGATATGGAATATGCTGCAATATATTTAAATGTACTGCAAAATCTGAAAGAATATTTATATTTTCTATATATTTACCCATCTGTTGTTATGTGTTGCAATATAATTTCTGATCTTGACAATGTCATTTGTTTTCAACATACAGCAGTATATTCCATATCCATCAACTTATCTCTTAGCTTCGATTACAGCTTTTACCATTTCATTGGTTGATTGATCTGATTGGTTGATTGATCAACTGGATAGTGCAAGCCCGGGTTTCCCAGCCCACATACCAGACTGAGCCACCTGGGAAATGGGCACATTCTGCTCATAGGACATGAAACCCAGGATGGAGAAGATGGCGAATCCAGCGATGAAGCTTGTACCGCAGTTCAGGAAACAGAGGGCCAGGCTGTCTCTGGAACAGCAGTACAGGTGGAGCAAATCACAGAGAGGAACAAACAGAAACGCCTACATATGAACAGGTGGACACACACAAGGCGCTTGCACTCTCTAGAACAGGGGTGCCCAAACTCGGCCCTGGGAGACCCCTGTGTACGTTGGTTTTCATTCCAACCACAATTGCAATTCCAGAATTTTAACAAGCTGTTAATTTTTCTTAATTACGTGCTTTTCATGTTTTTAGGGATTATGTACAAACCTCTTAAACCACATTGTCAGAAATACAGTAGCTGTGAAGCCGTGCCATGAAGAATAAAAGTCCCATGTTCACATTATGCTTATTGTGCTATATTACAAACAATTACATAAAGAGGCAACAACATTTTTAACTGATCAAATTGAAGGCCAAATCAGCAATTAATTAAGACCCAAGAAATGAGGGGCCACATGTTTAAAACTCTGAGTAAAAGAATGTGTAAAAGAACGCTCAGGGTGAAAGTCGGAAATCTGCTTAAAAAAAGTTTAGCATTTTCTACCTCTGCCTTTCTGTCACGGTGTTGCCATATCACACGGACTCCAGACATTGCGTATGTATGGTGTCCATCGTGTGCAGATTCTCACAGCATGTGTTATATTATACATCTGAATTTCTGCATGGAAACTTGCTTACGCGGCTTTCTGAGGGTATTTTTCTGCTCAGCGCTGTTAATACATGTGGCCCCAGGTGTGGTGAGCTGATGATGTCATGAAAACCAGCAGAACCCTGCTGCCCGACAGCACCTGAGACAGTGTTGGGAGGCGTGGCTGTGCATGTCACACCCTCTCACCTGTAGCAGTGTTGGGAGGCGTGGCTGTGCATGTCACACCCTCTCACCTGTAGCAGTGTTGGGAAGCGTGGCTGTGCATGTCACACCCTCTCACCTGTAGCAGTTGTTGTTGTACTTATTGTAGCTGCCCAGTGCGGTCAGATACCCCTGGCAGATGGCAAAGGAGAAGATAACTTGGGTCCCAGCATCCACCCACACCTAAGAGAGAGAGGACAGTGCAGCAACCACCCAACATGTACAGAATGATTGGTCAATTGCCTGCCAGGCGATGAATCTGATTGGTCAGCAATTAAGACTGAAAATTGGATTGGTTAGTCAAAGGATGGACTGAGACAACCAACCTGCCAATGATGTTGGTGAGTTTTTAAAAATATATAAACTTGAGAAACTATCCTGCACCCAGCTCTAGCAGAGAAAATACAATATGGGCTGGATGGAAAATCATTAAAGCTGTCTGACAGATATGTAAACAGTGATAATAAAATAAAATCACTGAAATTTGGTGTTAAGGAGTGAGTTTTTCCTCTTTTTTTTGGTAATAGGAAGACTGATTTTAATGAACCCCACACCTGGATGCCCTTTCACCCCTGGACGGGCTGGAAGGGCGTACCCCTTAAGTGCCCCTCTCAGACTGTGTCGGGCACTCTGGCCAGTGTCTGAAATTAGAAACATGCTCGACTTGGACGGAGCATCTGCTGCTAAAACCAGTGCTGTCCACTACTGAGATAGTACTGTGGAAGCAGAGCTAGGAACTGCCCGTCTGTCGCTCAGTCTGACTTTCTGTTGATCAGTCTGTCTGCCTGCCTCTGTCAGTCTGTCTGTTTGTCTGCCTGCCTCTGTCTGTCAGCCTGTCAGTATGTCTGCCTGTCAGTCTGTCTGTCAGTGTGAGCAGGCCTTTTTCCTGCACAGTAATGGACTTCTGTGAGTGGCACAGTCTGCTCCAAGCTACCTGAGAGGGCTGTGTGGGGCACAGGTAGAATCTTCGGTCTGAGCGAGGGGTGTGTGGGGTACCTGCGGGTCTACCAGTCGGCCCAGGTCAGGGTACAGGTAGAACTTGATTCCTTGGGACGCTCCAGGCAGGGTGACCCCACGAATAAGCAGGACAGTCAGCATCACGTAGGGGAATGTCGCTGTGAAGTACACCACCTGGAGACCCAAACAAAGGCTTATACACACACATGCACACACACCCTCACACTTACTCACATGTA
Source organism: Synaphobranchus kaupii (assembly GCA_029718625.1). Classification (NCBI taxonomy): domain Eukaryota; kingdom Metazoa; phylum Chordata; class Actinopteri; order Anguilliformes; family Synaphobranchidae; genus Synaphobranchus; species Synaphobranchus kaupii. Next base: position 128,259,101 of record CM056376.1, read on the forward strand.
CACACAGACGTGTAAGACAGGATTCGACACCCCAGAGCACCCAAAGAGAACACAATACCGGGAAGTGACAATCTTTGTAATCTTTGAGAGCTGTAAAGTCACGCGTCTGGTGCCAGGATGTTTGCTGAGACCATCTGGCCTAAGGTTTACGGTGTCCGAGAATGTCCTAGGATTTTATGATCCTGGGAGAGACTCTGATCTGTTTGAAACTCCCGCGCACGGACAATGCAAGACTGCCCCCACCTGACGTCACTGAGACAGGCCACATCCTTTTCATTCAAATCACAGCATGGTATAGCAGTACAGACTGCGTTGGTTTTCCTAAAGCTTAAAAACCTTAAAATGTGATGAATATTTATGCTACATTGTACAGTATATACTGGAAATAGTCCTGACACTGGAACATACATTGTACACTCTTTTTCCAGAGGAACAACTATATATTGTTCAGTTTCTCAGTGTTACATGAATAAATACACACAGTTAATGTACCTGACTGAACAGGGGAAACTAGGGTATAATGTAATGTTCTTCAACAGGAATCCTGGGACTGTTTGTGGCATTAATATTAATCACATTTGAAAACTATGCAGAGATGGGATTCTCATGACAACACGAACGTAGACCTATTCATGTGTGATATCGTTTTGATGGTCTCGGTGTGTGTGGTGCAATGGTATATATTTCCTAGATGGTGAACATGTAGGAAATATATATTTCATAACTCAGGAGTAAACTGCCGCTGTGGAATTATACCACAGGAAACTCTTTCTGCCAAACCCCCTGTGGAAGGGGGACAAAAGGTGCAATATTAGCCTTCTGGCCAGTTTATGGTTTTACGATCATCCACAGCCAGATCAAACACAGAATTTGGGCTTATAAGCATAGGAAACAAAGAACTCGGGGAAGCTGTAACCAGACTCTCCCGCACATCTCACTCTGTGTATTGTGTGTAGTGAATTGCCAGGTATGAATTCATATTTTTCTATACTCTATTTTTAATATGTTGTGTTGTAATTTGTAACTATGATTTGATTATTTTAAAGTAAAGAACCTACCTGGTAAACTGTTAAACTTGATTTGTGTGGTTTCTCTGAAAAAGACATTCTATCTCTGTTAACACGGTAATGAGTTGATTAATTTCCTCAGTCTGGATTTCCCCCTCTGCTGATCTAGGGAGATTGACTAGTTAAGCTTAATGTATCACGGAGTATTGCACCCGTAGAACTCTGTCTTAAGTTAGATCATCTCCGCATGCCTTTTATACATGTTGAGAACGGGCGTTGCCAATATTATCTTCTCGGGTCCCTGAGCCTTTAGGATAGGCTATACCTTATGAAGTGGCCTCCTCCGCAACCTCTGAGATAAATGGAGACATATAGTCAGCCGTGAGTGGTGTACATAAACGGCCGTATGTAGCACTCGGTGGAACCGGCGCATCCAGTTCAGAGAACAGGCTCAAGAGTACGAGAGTACCTTAACAAATCAATTATAAATTCTACATTGAAATTATATACTAATAATTAAATTGGAGTCAGATTTATACGAGTATGGAATCAGCGTTGGTGGCTGACCGTTAATATAATATACACAGGCTGCCTTTTTAGGTAAGCTGGAGTAAGCCTGCAGACCAGACTAGAGCGGGAGGCAAAGTGGTACTATTGTCTCTGACACGTGGTCAATTACTAGCTGATCCCGCGAATTTAAAGAAGCAGTCTCATCCGGTTGTAATAACAGTAACATTTCAACACTCTTACCTTCTCCCACAGCAACAGCGGAAAATATCACGTTTAAGCCTTCGTTCCGGGCTATTCCCTCATTGGTCTAGCTGCGCGGGATTTACAGACGCATGCGCACGCACGCGCGCACGCGCACACACACACACACACACACACACACACACACACACACACACATACACAGGTATAGAAGATAATGAGGTAATGAAGTCTCTGTGGTTCACCTTCCCAGAGGACTTGACTCCCTTCCAGATGCAGAAGTAACACACGACCCAGGCAGCGAGCAGGCAGAGCGCCAGATCCCAGTTAAGCTCGCCCATCTGCTCAATCCCAGGGGAGATCCGCAGAGCTCTGCGCCTGCATGCATCATAATTACCCAATCAGCACAGAGGAAAATAACCTCAACCAATCAGAGCTAAATATCCCATCCATCCAATGAGCACACAGGAGGACAACCTAATCATCTCAGTGGAAAATGAGTCCAGAGAATAGTGGGAGGCGGTCATGCAAATAGATTACTTTAGTACGTGTAAAGTGATTTACTAAGCCTGAAAGGAAGATTGGGAACGGTATTTGCGGGTGCATTTTAGTACAAATGTAAAGCAGGTATTAAAAGTCACAGAATCGATAAGATGACGGCTGTAATTGTAGCAAGACAGTACAGGTGTGTTTGGAATATCCATAACTGAACGTTCTGAATGATTAAGTAACAATCGGGGCTAGTGAACTGGCCCATTCTAGCTAACGCTCAAAATACACAAGAAGAGAATCTGTGGATAGCATAGGTTACATCATGAACAGTAAGAATATTTTTTTAAATAATGAAGCAAATCGTGTTACAGAATACAGGAGTAACTAGTATTTGAATCAAACAAGCAATACAACGTCTATTATAACAAACAGTGAATAGCAAGCAAATCAAAACTTTATAAAAAATAAAACCCATGATCAAATGGAGATGTGATTTTGTGTGACACTTACGGCGCGAGTAGGCTTAGTGCAAGTAGTATGATCATTTCAGTCCTGACAAACATCTGTAACACCTGGCAGAAACTAAGAGACATCTAGTGAAACAGTTCATAATAAACCGCCAGCTCGTTCAGTGTAAAAGTAGCCTATTGTCATGGTTTTGACCCTGTTTCCCCATGCGGTCGTTTTCCTCGATGGCCACGCGAGGGCGCTGCCCTTTTGGTAGATGCTTGCTCCGCCCTGCTGAGTTGGCGGAGCTTCTGGTTAAGCGTTTACACCTGTCGTAGTCACCTGAGAGATGTATTTAAGCCTACCGTTTCCTGCATTCGGGGCTTCGACATTAATTGTTAATTGTTATGTACTGTGGTGTTATTGTTGGCTGTGAGTTCTCGTACCATTTTGGCTACTCGCCTATTTTTAGCGTCTCTTTTTAGAGGCAGGGCTTATTTCTTACTGGCTTGGTAGTTGATTGTCTCGTAGAAGTTTGGGACCGTAAATCTCTGCTCTATTTTGCCTTTTTAGTGCTTTTTCTCCGTGTATGGAGTTTTGGGCGATTCTGTTCAGAACTGTAGTTCTGCTCGCCCTTCGGCACATGTCTTCCCATTGGGAGATCAGGCGTTTCGCTTCTACTTAGTTATTAGCTCGTAGAAGTATAGAGTAGCAGTTCTTTGTTTCTTTTTTTCGCCTGTTATTTGGTTTTCTTACTGAGAGACCTGGCGTTTTGCTTCTACTCAATTCCGTGTTACTGTGAGCCAGTAAGTAGCTTCGGTACGTTTATTCCCTGTTGTCTCCTTCTCGTGGACTACGTTCCCCTTTGTTGTGACTCAGGGTTTTTATTTATATTGAGAAGCTGTCGTGCTATTTTGCGTTGGTCTTTGTTGCAGCTGTCCTCCGTCCTTTTTACCTACGGGACGATTTTGTTTCGGAACTATTGTTCTGTTCGTTTTCCGGGTGTGTTTTCTCCTTGTGTGGAGTTTGGGCTAGGTTGTGGACATGTTTGTGTGACTGCGCGTAGCATGGTAATTTCAGCTCTCTGTTCCTTCGCTTCGTTACATATTTATTTTCTTAGAGGCTAGGGCGTGTGTTTTATTTTAAGTTTGCGTGAGTCTTTTGGATAGTAAGTTATGGGACGACGGTGCTCCGTCGGCTCACCTGTAAAATGTTTCTCCCTCCTGGGAGATCGGGTGTTTACCTCTTGTTTTCTGCATTAGACTGCTACTTATTAAACTAGCCATGGAACGTTAAATCTCGGTTCCATTTCGCCTCGTTACATATTTATTCACTGAGAGGCTAAGGCGGTTGTTCCAACTTAAGCTTGCGTTAGTCTATATGGATCGTAGTTATGGGAGGACGGTGTTCCGTCGGCTCACCTGTAAAATGTTTCTCTCTCCTGGGAGATCGGGTGTTTACCGCTTTGCTTTCTGCATTTGACTGCGAGCCTATCAATCTCGCCATGGGAACGTTAATCTCTGTTCCTGTTCGCCTCGTTACATTTCCTCATAGAGAGGCAGGGCATTTATTTTCAATTAATCTCGCGTTGGTCTAGCCGGTAAATGTCCGGTGCTGCCTGTCCTGCTCGTTCCTTTCGGTGCCTTTCTCCTTGCAGGGAGTTTTGACGATTTTGTTTGGAACTGCTGTTCTTTTCGTCTTATGGCGCATGTCTTCCTATATGGAAGATTGGGCGATGTTGTGGACACGTTTGTGTGTGACCGCGAGTCTGATAGTAGCCGGAACGTTATATCTGTTCCTTTCGCCTCCTCATACTATCGTATTATTTTGCAGTGTTTGTGTTTTATGTTTGTCTTTACGCTACTCGCCCGTTCTTATTTTGTCTCGTTACCGAGACAGGGCGCTTATTATTTCTGGCTGTTCTGATCCCTGTCCTTGCGCTCTACTTGGCGTTTGACAGTGAGCCGGTTAGTAGCGTTTGTAGTGGTGTTTGTGTTCCTTGTCTTGTCTCCTCCCTTATCTGCGGGTATCCCGCCTTAGTGGCCTAAGGGCTTAATGAATCCCCTTGCTGCGTTTGGCTCCTCCCATCTCACACGTCACGCCCCCTTACACCTATTCCCTACACAAAAAAAATACCATAAAAACGGTAACATTGCTGCCAGGTTTTCACCGTTTTCTTGCAGTATAACCATTCCAAACACACAGAATCTCATTTAAATATGGCTGTTTGAGTTTGGAGTCATTTACATAATGACTTGTAATTGATCACCCGCAAAGTGTGAAATGTTAACACGTGAAAATACTTTGGCTGCGCCAGAAAATGAACACCCTCTTATTTGGGATATTAGTAAATCGACCCTTTAGTCTTTTGGGCAAACTTTCGGAAAGTCTTTTGCACATTACAATGTCAATATTGTTCTACTCATGTTTAATAGCTTCCCACAGTTCAACACAACTTGCAAACCTTTGTCCAACCAGTTTTTGCTGAATGTGGAACCAGATATTCTCAATAGGACCAATAACTTGTGGATGCAAGGAAGCAATCCTTTCTCTAAGACTCTCATACTTTCTTGCGTTGATTTACTTGACACACCGCACCAGCTCACTGACACCACCAGACGAAAATGACCCCCACACAGTGACTCCATCTCCTCCGTGCTTAACTGTGGTGGAGATGCATTGAGCTGAATCTTTCTCTGATAGGCACCTCTCTGGGACATCACTACAGCTGGAATTGTGACTCATCACTCCACCGGACACGCTGCAACCAGTCTGAATTGTACATGCCGTATTCCTGCATTCTGTCACTAACATTTTTCTGAGCAATGGCTTTTTAGCGCATCTTCTTGAGACAAAAACAGTGTTGACCACCTTTCTTGTAATTGTTCTCCTGGAAACAGTCTTGCTATCAGCAGTTCTGAAGTCATATGCCAGTTTCTGTAGGCTTTTCTTTCATTCTTTAAGACCTAGGACTTTGAGTCAGTGGTCGTCTTTACTTGTGGTGGCTCTAGATCTTCGAGCCTTTTCTCCTTCCTGTAGAACCACATTTCTCAAACCACAGGCCTATTTTCTTCATTGTTATTAAAGAAATAGGGACTTTAGAATCTTGTAGCTTTCATAATAAGTCTTGCCAACTTTATGAAGGCCAGCTAGTTGATTTTTGACACCCACACCAGCATGGTATTTCGCTTTCTTTCGAGACATCCTTAAGAGCAAATAAAATTAATTCTTATTTCATGAGTCATGTTTAAGAAAATTAGGCATCGTTTCAAAGAGCCCAGCAGTAAAATATGATGAAAATAAAGTTACAAATTTTATGGTAGTGAACACTGGTATGGACCCAAATGCAGGACTTGGAGGCAAACTCAGGCAAAAGAACTCCGCAAGGAGTAATTTATTCAAGGCAAGAGCAAGACAAGGAAAATAAACGGGGAATGCTCGGTGAAGGGCTGGAAGCGAGGTTGGCGAACTAAAGCGGGGCAGGTGAGGAGACAGGGCTGGAGCGGGCAAAACAGGAGGCAGGCTGGACGGGCTGGAGCGAGGAACAAAGAAAACAAACAGGTTACAAGCGAAATGCAAACGGACAGACTGGCCGGGGAATGTCTTGACAGAGCAGAGACAAACAACAAACTGGCAAAGAAACTGTGAAAGAGGGGAACTTAAATAGAGAGGGGAAGAGGTGAAAGGGCTACTAGAATAACTAAAAGGAGTGAGGAATGTGTGCGGGTACTAATGGGGTAATTACAGTGTGTGCAGAATGTGAGCAGAGGGGGAGAGTGATAGGCTGAAAGATAACAAGGAACAAAACGGGATACCACGCCCAGCCTGCACAAACAAGGAAGAGACAGACAGGGTGAAGTGAAAAACATGTCATGAAACAAGAGGAATGGGAAAACACAAGAAACGAAAGGAAGGTGGACTGGAGGGAAACGGCGGATGTTACAACAAACTTTTAATACTCTACTTTTTAAATCAGAAAAGCTCCAATCTGTTAATTTATTATATTTTATAAATCCAGGATATGCTCATTTTCAATTTTTCGGTAAGAAAATTAGATTTACTTCCAGATTTACCTGAGATAGCCAAGTGGATGCGTAAGTAAAACATCGAGAAGGCAGAAATTTCAGAATTTTCAGAATGTTCAGAAAAAATTGCATTAATCCACCAAGAGGATTGGCAAGCAGTTAGTAGCATAGCATTAGTCTTTACATTACAATTGCACCAATTCAGAAGACATTAATGACTAAAACAGCATGTTATTTTTGCCCAGGAATGTACATTGGTTGAAAGTGTATTTTAAAAACTCTTACTCCCAGAATTCAACGAAAGAAGATGTTGCATTTTCATGGTAGGTGTAGTTGTCTGTGCCATTTCTCCTCTGAAATTCCACACAGGTTTCTAAAATAAATTGTGATGCACAAATGTAAGCACCGCCATATCCATACCCATTCATAAACCTGAACTGAGTCACAAAATCTTATTCATCAGTATCAACATGTACTGTATATGTGCCTATGTGCAAGAACCGTGCTCTTTCAGATTTCATATATCTTCATAATGTACTGCATTAATGTCCTCTAAATGTTAGCATAAACATAAACAACATCAGCATAAACAATGCTATGGTATAGGGATATGCTGATGTAACATATGCTTCAATTGACTTAAGGAACCATCTCAAAGCTACCATTGGTTGTACTGAGCAAGGTGCATATGAAAGAGGGAATTAACATTTTTCAAGAATGATGCTGCTTTGCAAACTTTTTACAAAATGGCTCTAAATAAACCTAATCGTAAACCTAAAAAAAAACAGAATGGAGAATAAGGTGTGAAATGCTCACCTGTGTTCCAGGTGTTGTTGCATGAGGACCAAGGGAGGTCCCAGTAGAAGGAGAACCAAAGGTAAAATATCGCCCAGGCCAGGACAATGACGTAGTATAAAGTCAGTAGGCCTGCAATGACCTGCGAGGCATAGCCAATACCTGGACCAAATAAAGAGTGAACCTTGTAGATAAATTGTGTGTGTGTGTGTGTCTCTGTGAAAAAGAGAGAGCGAATGTGTGCACAAGTGTGGGTGTGCGTCATGTGTGCCTGTATTTATGTGTGTGTCTAAAGCAGTAATAATCAGTTTTATGAACCTCAAGCAGTTTTTGCAAGTAAAAATGTCCAGTTAAACGGGCAACACAGCCAGGGGCTAATTCCATGTATGCGGATCACCTTCAAACAAGGGGCAGATCTTCCTCCAGGAGGTGACCGCCCCCTCGCTGGTGAACTGGCCCAGAGATGTCTCCAGAAAGAACAAGGGGAACCCACAGGTGAAGAGGAAGATGAAGTATGGGATCAAGAAGGCACCTGTTTTTGTAGGGAGGAAGAAGGAAGGTCAGCAGCTGCTGCCCAACATCTGGGGTCTCCACCTCCGGTCCTGGGGAACTGCATGGTCTCATTTGGTCATTAGTCAATAGTGATGGAAGACTAAGGTTTCATGAACCCTATACGGGGAGGAGCTACAATGAGCTGCCATTCACGGACTTACTTGATCCTTGCTTGACTCACCTTTTTAGGGTGCCGTCCCAATATTCTTCACTCTCCACCTCCCTTCCTCCACTCCCCCACTACCACTCCTCTACTACCTTGAAGTATGCAAAACTGCCTCAACGTTTTGAGTACAAGTATTTGCATGTACAGTATACAATGTACCTGGCATTGCGGTTTGCGTCGAGACATGAATTAATATGTAACAATTTACACGTAATTAAGATTAATCAGCAACTTTAGATTAAAACACAAAGATCCGTTTCCGGGGCCATAGACCTTGTTAGCATACAGATTCACCATGTTAATGTTCAGAATCACCTGTTAAGCATTCACACCCACCTCATTCGTTTTTAGACTCACCTTACTAGTGTTCAAATCACCTTGTTCAGACCTACCTCCGCCGTTCTTGTAGCACAGGTAAGGGAAACGCCACACGTTGCCCAGCCCAATGATCCCACCAGCTACAGACAGCACAAACTCCAGCTTGTTGCTCCATTGTCCCCTGTCCATTATCTTCTCATCCACCTGAGGGGGGAACTCAAGTGGCCACTCTGGCCTATCGGAGGGGTCTGCTTTGGGCACGCTCTCCATTTCCCCTACACAGGTGAGTCTACAGGTGAGTCAGTAGGTGAGAAAGTCAAAGTCTCTGTGGGGACGTACCTAAAGGCAGCCCCCTTCCCCAGCCTTACCTGACACCTGTCATTCACCTGTTGGTGTATCACACCTGGATCAAATATGAATTGTAATTTTAAGAGGGAACAGGCACATTTCATGGCTTGTGGAGCTGTGATTTTAAAAACTGCGCATCTGTCCAAATCAACATTTTTCCATCTCAGTTCCCAAGGTAATTGCCTGCATATTTGTTTCTATCAGTACACTGCTCCCATTTTCAAAAAGTAACAGCGTGGGACAATACATTCGAGTACTTTCTCACGGAAGGGAACCAGGAAGTGAGTTTGTGTCACATGACAGCATGCCTTAGGTGTTCACAGAAAATTTAATAGGAACATCACAATTTCAAACCTTTGATAGGTAATTTTAATAGGTCAATTCAATCTTATAATTAATAATCCCAACAGGAGCTGTGCGAGGCATGATTTTACTATGTGTACAGAGTCAGACCCAATGCAGTTCAATTAGTTGATGTTTAACTGGCAGGACAACCAAGGACATTGTCAAACATTTATAGAGCATGTAAATGACAAACCATAATGAAATGAGAACAGCAACACCATAATAACAATAATACTAACTATGGTATTGGAAATAACAGTATTAAAAACTAGAAAAGTAGAGCACCTCCGCCAAGTCTGACAACATCCCACAAGGCACTGTAAGCAGACATGGGCTGCATTCGAATAGTCAAATTCGAGCAAGGAAGGATCCTTTAGATCACATGAACCGGAAATAGTTTCCGGGCAGCCATGCTATGGACCGTTCGAATTTCTTATATTGAGAAGGAAAGGAGCTTCATGATTCCTTTTATCCGTCCTTTCACAAAGGATGCTCTGGACTATCCTTTTCAGGAGGAAGGTAGTATTCGCGCCCCACAATGCAATGCCAATGTTTTCATAAGCATCTGAGTTTTCCGGAATCTACCGAATTCAAACAACAAGGCGAATATCTGAGAAATGCCAGAAATCTAAATGTGAATAGCTAGTATTGTTGGTTAGTATTGGCTTATAATAGAAAGTAAACAAACAATGACACAATCAGACAATACACCAAATTTGTTAAGAGGTTAAATTTTACCGAGATAAAACGAACGGTTCAAGTGAAATGCAGACGGCAATGATGCGCCTTTTGTCGTAATTTTTCGTGAAGTTGTAGCTCGCTATGTTGAACAGTCACATCAATATGACTGGACGTCGCACCACGATGCAAGGTAGAGAAGGAGGTTAGAATTCCACAGTAGACGCTAGATTCCTTATAAATCTCTCTTTTCCTTGACCCCCATGATGTTTTCTGGCGAGGTCAAGGAAAAGTTGCAAGGAAAGGAAAAAGGAGCTATTTTTTTGACTATTTTGACTATTATTGCAGCCTGTTTGCATTGAATGGTCTTTTCCCCGATGGAATGTGGCAGAAATTAATACCTTTTATTTTGCTAGACCTGTTCTGGCATCCCACAACACAACAAGATGACATTATAAAAATCAATCGATCAAAAATCCACTTGCACTGATTGGAGAAGTTGCCTCTTTTTGCTGCCTAAATGCGCGCGCATACTATGTGTGACGTAGGTCATAAAAGGGTCAGCTGTGACTTTGCTTGTGAATATTAGCCAATAAACTCAATTTTTCTGAATGAGTGTATGTGTGCCCGTAACAGACTAAATTCAAAGCACATGATTGACAACACATTAAAAGAACGGGGAATGGATTGTTAAAGGTTGTATCAGCGATTTTGGGTCGAAACATAAATGATCACATTCATCTGATTTTTCCTCACGATCCGCTAGCTGCCCGCCCCATAAGCAGGCCGTCAAAAAACCGCGTCTCTGTAGGCAGCCTATGCTCCGAGATCGTACACAAAAACAAATGGTACTACCAACCACTCAAAACCAAAATAAACAATATTCCAACCAATCACCGACAAGGGGTGGGTGATACTAATACGCTAATACTCTTATCTCGCTGAAATCTTGACGGATTTACAAACGGTTTGGTTTCTTACAAACGTTATTAACGTGGTTATAATTCTGGATGCTTGAACACTATTTTTAAAAACATAACATAATTGGCTCTGAGCTGGAGCTGGCTCTGTTTGTTTGGGATTTCGCTTCAGAAGTGACGTCACCCAAAATCGCTGATACAACCTTTAAGTAAACTGCAATAATAACACCCACATTTTTTATTAATTAATAACAACGAAACTTAAAGGAGCTATATGTAACAAATTTACTGTACTAAACCATAAAATGACCATGATATGTCATCAGAGATTAAGGAAACATGCTAAGTCGAAATACTGGCTTCTCCAACAACAATGCTACAGCCAGTATGTTCTCCTTTGAAATTTCCATTCCGGGTCGGAACGTCTGTAGGCTATTTGTTTTGGCCCGTGTGATTCACTATTCTCCGAGTGGACTCCGAGTCCACTGCCCATTACGAACAACCAGATGTACTCCGGCACTCCGACAGCCGATTTACGAATGCCTAAGCTTTCAACATCGTTTCCATTTAGCTAGGTAGCTAAAGATTTAAATATATATATGTATATAGTTACTCGCTAAACATACCACTAACGTTAGCTTATATCTGTGTGACCGTAAACATAGCCAGCCATGCATCTAGCTAACATTGACAGAGTTATAAAAAATCCACATGAGCTGGTTTATAAAATAAATAATAAACAAATTGCAAACGTATACATTAACTGATCAACTTACAGTGTAGGACTCGTCGTCGCTTGTCATTGTCAAAATAGAATAAGCTCGTCTCAAAATATAATGTTGCGCTCGTGTTCGTTCAGTGTCTCGACTCTCTCCAATATTGTGAATTTGGATTGCAGTACCCATTTTAAACACTCGGGGCCCTATCTTACACCCGGCGCAAAGCGGCGCTAACCCAAACGCAAGTGTCTTTGCTATCTTACACCCGGCGCTAGGTTCATTATAACGCCTAACGCTTACGTCCTTTAACTAGCATGTATTCTTGCGCCCATTACAAGTGAACTAGGCGTGTTGGTCTTAAGATGAGGAGTGGCCAGGATTCTTTTTGGCGTATTGCTATCTTGAGCCAGCAGAAAGTGCTTGCGCTAGAACCACCACAAATCTGGTCTAAAGTCATGTCGCAGTTGTTTACATTTTATTTTAACGGCGCATAAAAGTGTGTCTACATAGGCATGTGCACAACGCGCGTACCCTCCTGTCTGTTACACACAGGGGCGCGCACAAGCATGACTACAATATCAAGATCACAATGTGAAATATTATTATTGTGTAGGCTATATCAAAAATGCATAATAATAAGGTCCACATTCCATATGTCCACATACCTTTCCCTCGGCGAAGGGAAACGATGCCACATTACACATTACTCTCAGCCCACTCCATCAACATCCAGGCGATGTGCAATGGTACGGGACAATGGCTATCCATTAAAAAGGAGCTGATAACACCTATATCAAGCCTAATGCGCGAATTGTCATTTACACCTAATGTGTGAATTGTCATTCAATGGAAAACTCGCGCACTGCAATAGACTGACTTTTGAGTTCTGAAAATGCGCTTCAGACGTCATTACAATACAGCTCTGTTTATCTAGGAATACAACCTGTAAGTAAATAGAATGGTTTGTGACTGAAAAAAGTTCAAAACCTATTCACAAGTCCAGTGAATATTGCTTTTATTGTTTTTCAAATAGCCTAGGCTACAGCGGATTCGCTGTGCATACATAAGGTTTTTTCAATAGCCTATTGTTAAAAAACGGAGATAAATGTCATCATGTTAACTGAATTGTAACCTTAGCTATTCTTCGTCCTTCATATGTTTTTAATTACAGTGACAAGGTTTCCATACCCTCAGCTTATTAAAACCCCGCTGATTTCACCGGTTATTCCATAACTGAACAAAAGATTTTAAAGAGAACTAAGCGGCTAATTAGAAACAAAATTTGCAGCACGTTACAAAATTAATTTACAATTAATTTTAATGCCATTATATGCATGTGCGCTTTACAGGAGCAGGTCTGTTTCCTCTGCTGTAAATCACACTTTACACGGTCTTCCTGGGAAAGTGGATCGTTTTAAAGAATTACGCTACCAGTAAAAAGGTTGGTCGCATTTCCATAAGCAGGACATTATAAAATAAGGGAAAATATGGTAACCTATGGGTTGCCAACCTGACAGATTTATTATATTTAGTGTCATCATTAAGGCAAAATAACGTTATTAAGTTATTAATCAAAATTAGAATGCAGGTAGCCTAATGAACTTCGGATGAAGCTTGAACATGAGTTCATTGCATAATCAAACGAAATTCGTTAAACAAGCAGGCTAATTTGGCGTTTTCTAAGGTGAGACGGAAGCAATTGGTCGCTTATTCTCACCTGTTGCAGGTGCTTTTAACAAAATTTAACCGCATATATTTTGTAAACAGCACTGTCAGGAATTACCGGGAACTCATAATGGTTAGCCCGAATAATATTGATCATAGGCAACTATTGATCCATATAGCCTATTCCTTGATCGCACTAAACACACACAAGCATGTCTGTTTCGCCATCATAAGCAATCCGCCAAGGTGGAAAAGCAGGCTTTTAAAGGGAATGGGATATAGCATTTTGATTGGTTTATTGCATGTCACGCCCAAGACACACCTATAATTAATGAAGAGACTATATTCAGCCCAGTTGCACCTTGCGATGTGCTTAGCGCCCAAAAAAACACGCCGTTAAAATAGCAAAAGTGGACTTGGACATGCCCTAAATGGACTTAGCGCCATGCGCTTAGACCAAGCGCCAAGATCACCAAGATAGGGCCCTCGGTGTCAATGTTACATATATAGCTCCTTTAAGTAGCCTACTCAAGACTGTCAAAAGGGAGAGATCAATAGAAGGACACCAATAGAAAAAAAGACATAAAATGTTGTGGAAAAACACAAAATAAGAAACCAACCCAAACTAAGGAAGACTGGAGTGTATAAAAGCTCAGTACTTTAGAGGGAAACTACATGCTGTGCAGAATTAAATAATTAAATTAAGATAATAAAAAACACTGTAAATCTGTTCATGCCCCCTCTTTAGACACCATAAAGACACCATATCTCACCAAATGAAACTCACCTTTCATTGTGATTCTGAGATATGACCTGTGTTGATTGGAGGTTTCCCCAAGTATTGAGCTGTTAAAGTGAAGGTTAGACTTTTTGTCATCTGCGAAAAGAAAGGGGAGGGACAGGAGGTATCTTGTGTGACAGTAAACTCTACCATGCCTTCATGAAACACATTCCTCAACCCCGATGCCCCCATTGTACACACCCTCTCCCAGCTGTCCATTCAGAAACACAGGCACATAAACACACACACATAAAGATGCACATACAGGCACACAAATACATGTAGTTTGTACATACCAGATACACATGCGCACACACACATATGCTCATGCATACTCACACAGACAAACATGCACACACACACACACACACACACACACACACACACACACACACACACACACACACACACAATATTTGATCAGCAAAGCAGGTTCACAGAGACCTCCTCTATGCAGTGATGGTATGCAACTGAAGATATGGTTTTAAAGAAACAGAGACAGTCTAACTGAAGAGATGGCTTTAAAGAAGTATATTAAATAAGTATATAATTCGGTCACACAAATGACACACACACACACACACACACACCCTCGCCTCCCGCTTCGTGCAACGTACAATCAGTAATATGTTTAGCCATTGTGAATTTGGCATCAAATTTCACAGAATAACCATTTCACCTTTCACATAGCGCAAAAACAAAACGAGAGGGCAGGCTGAGCTAGCTACGAGCAATACAGGGGCTGAAACCATTGAGGTGTGTGTGTGTGTGTGTGTGTGTGTGTGTATGTGTGTGTTCATATAGTAAAAATAATAAACTAACAAAATAAAGTACAATATGAAGTCTAACAGGCAGAAAGGTTTGTTATTGTGGAAATAGTTTCCATTAAAATGTATAATGGAATGGTTTCATGTTTTTATAAAACTGCCTTTTCAGTTGATTATATATTGTACCTCAGATTTTTTCCAGTTCTTATCCAAAATTATTTTTCAGTGTCTCCCAGTTAGGGGTTGGGGGGTTATATAAATAAGTATAAAGTCCATAATACAGGTCTTATAAAAGGTTTTCAAAAGAAAAAGACAGGGAGGGGGTGAATACACATAAATTGCAATAACAATTAATTTTAGACTAGAAAATATGACATTTCCTATCAGTAACACAATTTCCGGTTGAAGCCCCGCCCACTTCTGGGTTTTTATCCGAATACAGATACAGATACAAATAATGTTGATGGCCCAACAGACACAGATACAGATAGTGGCATCGCTGCACACCCCTAGTTGCTAGCTAACTAGGTATAAACCAGAATAAGAGAGACTACAAGTCCTTTAATTCCGAATCCAGCACCACTAATGTAAAACTGTGACATCATAAACAATATTAACACAACCTAGCTAGCCTTTCTGTGGCTAGCTAGCTATGCTATTATGAATAAAACACCATAAAACACACACACACACACACACACACACACACACCCTGTACACAAGGCAACACTTAGCTATGGAATCCATGCTTTCTGCTTCAGATGAAGAGTCATGAATGTAAAGCTCATCTGAATCCAGAGGACGACTACAGCATCCAGCAGTTTCAAGCACTAATATTTTTGTCACTTCAACTTAGCCATTGTACAAATAAAACGATTTCTCACCAGAGTTCACTAGCGATGCGTATGCGCTCTCTTGCGCAAAACCACAGAGACGCAGACACTTAGCGTGCGTGGAGTTTTGAATTACGCTCGTGACACGCACAGCTCTGACACTCGCTTCCAACGGTCTAATGACTGTCCACATATAGGCAGAAAATAACTGCATAATCTTAGAAAGGACGTATCTGGCTTTAATAATACAGGTAAGGTTATGAATTTATTCCATACTTTATGAGAGATTTTCATAGCAGAATGAAATTATGTTATGATGACAGAAATATAATAAGTGAGGAGGCAAAATAACAGTTTAATTTACCTATATCCAGGACCTTATGTGTTTTTTATTGTTACTGTCATAGTGTTAAATTTTTTGGTGGTTAACGAAGAACTGTAACTAATTACTAAATATATTTAAATGTCCAGTATCTTCAACCCGATTCGCTGTCATGTAGATCACACTGTAGAGTGGTCGATATACTTTTATGAAATACGGAAGAACGGTGGGACGTAGGAACTTCATATTTTGCCCGATAATAGCCTAACTCGCAAGTCAATTCAATATTATAATCAATAATCCCAACAGGAGCTGTGTGAGGCAAGATTTTACCATGTGTACAGACTCAATGCAGTTCAATTAATTGATGTTTAACTGGCAGGACAACCAAGTTAGCATTGCCAAAACATTTATAGAGCATGTAGGCTAAATGACAGAACGGCAGGTTAACTTAAGACTGTACTGTTAAACATATAGCCATAATGAAATGAGAACAGCAACACCATAATAACAATAATCCTAATAATAACAGTATTAAAAATAATACGTTTATAATAATAATAAATAACTATAATGGCACTCAAAGAGACGCTACACCCGTGCGTGTGCTAATAGAATAGAATAACTTTGATTTTCCCGAACTTCAGTTGTAGCCCCAACAACAACAAAAAGACAGAGACAGTGGGGCAGACCCACAGCACACAAACAAACATATCAAATATCATTTCATTAGTGGAATACAGCCATGCTGCCATGATTAAAAATAGTCCCCGCTGTCCCGAGATGTCCAGTGGCATTAAGCAGTGCAACACACAAACTGCGCCTCCGCAATTTTTCTCCATACACGCAGTGTTGCGGTCTCTGTACACCGTTGAAACGGATCCACCGAACTGCATCAACCTTCCCAGTCGTTGCCTCACTCCCCCCCGCAGTATCTTCTCCTTCTCCGTTCCCTGGTTGCCTTTTGAAGATTTCCTGCACTCCCAGATCAGTCCCGACATCTTCAACTCCGGTGAAGAGCAATCGTAAACTTTTCTGCTGCAGATCCAACGGACATTCCCGAGAATATGTTGTCTCCATGGTGATGACCACAAACAAAATTATCCCGGCGAGACAATTTTGCAATATCATCAAAACAAGCGGCAGGAGTGCCCCGAAAAATCTCCAGCCCGCCTCCCCGCACCACAACAGACACACAGCGCATGAAAAAACAAAAGACAAAAGCCCATCACAACAAAATACATTCAAATTATCAGAGACGAACACGAGAGACAGCTGGACTACATGTCGCCATTACAGCGCCACGTGACGTAATTTCGACCCTGAACGTAATATGCATGGGGCTAAAATGTTGATCTTGCACTGTGAAGTCGGGCATTGACCGAAAAAATTCAAGATTCAGATCACTGTAAAACTGTCAACATTTCCACAAGGTTTTATCACAATTGGAGTAGAATTGTTTGAGTTATGGATGATAGGGACACACAGACAAGAGTGAAAACAATACCCCGTGCTTGCACTAGGAGCACAGGTGTAATAAGAAGATCAGTCACTTCACATCTAGGATGTTTAAGACATTTAAACATCTCTGCGGCATGCAAGGGTTGTGCAACTTCCCCCAGACCTGTCTGTCTGTTATTCATCGACAGAACCAAGTTGAACTTCCATTTGAACTAAATGAAAGTGAACCAAGTGAATGAACGGTTTCCAACAGACCCTCACGCAGACAACAGCGAACACCTTCTCTGTTCCCAAAAAGAAGCGGATTTCAACTGGCATCAACGAGACTGTATAAACTGCCATGAGGGGACTAAGCGGGCCGTACATTGGTCATCCCCCACCTCAGCACTGCCCCAGAAGACCTATGTGAGGATTATGACGTTTCAGCCAGGGGTGCCTAAGAACTAAGTGTAGCTCAGGTTTCAGAGTGGAAGTTACCCAGCCACAGCTGTAAGTGAGTTGTTTTATTTTCCCAGACTCTACGGGATCTACCATCCAGCGCAGGGGCTTTTAAAAGCTTGGGTAAACTAACCAGTGGAATCTTCCAACAATGGGCTAAGGCCCTGCCAATAAGATTTCTGGAAGCCCCAGAGTCAATAATTGTTGGCAGACTGTACTGGTAGGTAGCCCACTGTAATCTGGCAAGAATCATAGTACAAGACATTCAGAGAGACAAACTGACCCATCAGGAGTCTACCATACCCTAATAAGTCTGCTGTTTTCCCGATAGTTCCGGACACAAATTGCGGAGGTGCCCCAGTCGTCCAAGTACAGCAGCTTTCTTGATTGCGACACTCTCTCCCTGAGCGAGAAATTTTGGTGCTTCCCAACTGCATCAGTCCTTCTTGAACAGCAGTCTCCGCCCTTTGAAAAGTCTGGACAAACTGGGCAGGTAGCTGGCGCAGGAGAACTCGGGAGAGTTCATGAGCACTCAGGGGAGAATGCCGGAACGTGCCTTCTTGTGATGGAATGCAGAAGTTATCCGCACTCTCGCTCATGGAGGTGACAGTCTATGCAAATAGCAAGAAAAATTACCTAATGATCTAAATCGAAAGGCAAGTCCCGAGATGCTAGCTGATCCCACATCGTCAGTCCTTGCTGAAATATAGTGACCAAAGCCTCCTCAGTCCACCTGCTCTTTGCTGTGCGCATTGAAACTCAGTGGAGTAGTCCGCTACACTCTGCAAACCTTGCCGAAGAAACACAAGCTCCCTCTTGTCCACTCCTGGGGTGATTAAAGACCTTGCTCACCTCATTGGTGAAAGAGTGGACGTTTTCGCAGACTGGTGCCTGCCTCTCCGCGCCCAGTCCAGGGCTTTGCCTGAGAACAAGAAGATGATCAAGGCAACCTTGGAGCGGTTGGTTGGGAAGCTGGATGGCTGGAGCTCGAAAGCTAGGGAGCACTCGATTAAGAATCTCTGACACTTTCCCAGGCGGCCATCATAGCATTCACAGGAAGGGAGATGGGACTCCTGAGAGGGTAAAGAAGGGTCTGGAGATTTTCTGCTATAGAATGAAGCAGCTGTTCATGTCGACAGATGGTAGCACCTTTACTGGCTAAGGCTGTGCAGATCTGATTGGCCTCCACTGGATCCATTGCTGGCTTCGTCTTACTGTCACAAAGCATGGATTACCGATCCAAAAGCAGAGGGAAGATGTAGACTTTACTTAAAACTTGGAGCAAAAGCAAAAACAACAAACCATGGGGAAACACTATAGAAACAATAGGAACAAAGCTAGACTCAAGGAGACTAGAGGCTGGTAAGGAGTATACACTTCTTCTTCTTCTTTCTTTCCGGCAGACTGGACACTGTATTGCTGCCCTCCACAGGTCTTTATTAACATCACCGCCAGTTGTCTCACTCCCCGCCTCACACCCTCAGGTGCAGGCAAGTTAAATATATATATTTGAGTACACTCCTCCCCACCTCTCTGCAACATGCCTCCGGACCCAACATTGTTCTTACTAAGTAGGTGGTTACCCCAACATCCTGTAATTCCCTGAACAAACCCCTCCGTTCCTCCCTATATTTCCCACAGTCCATTAACACATGCTGGACGTCCTCCACCTCCCCACACTCACCACACAACCCATCCATATGCTTTCCTACCCTAACTAAGCCCCCTGCCAACCCACAATGCCCCATCCTCAACCTGGTCATAATGACCTCATCCCTCCTCATAGACCAGTGACACCCCGTGCTCCCTCTCGCAGACGGCTGGATATTATAATAAAATCTACCCCTCCTTTCCTGGTCCCATTCCCGCTGCCATAACTGGGTAATCCCCTCACTAATTATACTTCTACATTCAGACACCCCCAGGGAAACCACAACATCTATGCTTTCCCTCCTCAGTGCAGCCTTAGCAGCTGCATCAGCGGCCTCATTCCCACCCACCCCCACATGAGCCGGTACCCAGAAGAATCCCACCTCACACCCCCCCTGAACCACCCTATACAAAGCCACTAGCAGTTCCGCCACCAGGTCTGGCCTCGCCCCCCTCTCCCCACCAGGAGTATACACTAAACCCAAGCGAAGATTATCAATGAACAAGATACTTAAATACGCCGACAAACAGGTGAACCGAATGAACTAATGAGACACAGGAGGAAGCAATAATTAATCTAATGATTCAATAATGACAAGACAACCAAGTTGGTGACTAAACAAGTAAGGCAACAACTAAGGCCGGGGAACTGGCGACCTCTGGTGGTCACACTTATTAGCCAGCGTTGATCATGAAGAGTCTTGCTTATAGCAGCTGTGACTTTGCTAGTGAACATTAGTAATCTCTCAGGAAACATGCACTAATTTTTCACCACCAATAAGACTAATTTGCTAATTCCCATAGAGATCCATTCACGCCCCAATTCCCATAGAGATCCATTCAAATGCAGAGACGTTATAGTATCGCTTGTAAGAGTACCAGAAAATAAGATTTTTGAGTCTTTTGATGTTGTTGGGTCACAGACATCAGGAAGTCATGGCGTGCAAAAGATATGCAACCAAATATTAAAAATTTAAAGGCACAGTCAACTTAGTGTTTGTAAACTTCTGACCCACTGGAATTGTGATATAGCAAATTAAAAGTGAAATAATCTGTCTGTAAACAATTGTTGGAAAAATTACTTGTGTCATGCACAAAGTAGATGTCCTAACTGACTTGCCAACACTATAGTTTGCTAACATGAAATCTGTGGAGTGGTTAAAAATGAGTTTTAATGACTTCAACCTAAGTGTATGTAAACTTCCAACTTCAACTGTATGTGTATGTGTGCCTGTAACAGACTAAATTCAGAGCACATGACAACACATTGAAAGAACGGGGAATGGATTGTAAATTGTAAAAATAAATGACAGCAAAATTAACTCCTGGAATTACTCAGTATGGGATCTTTCATTTCTACTCAAAGTGATCCAGAGGTGTTGCGGTATCATATCTGGCAGACTAATACAATTTAGACCTTATCTAACATTACACAATAAAACTGAAATACAATATCCACAGTAAATAATTTTAAACTTAAGTACTCAGGACTGTCAAAAAGGAGAGATCAACTGAAAAACAGAAAAACAATGGAAAAAAAGACGACAAAATGTGGAAAAACACTAAATAAGAAACCAACCCAAACTAAGGAAGACTGGAGTGTAAAAAAGCTCATTACTTTAGAGGGAAACTCAGTGAACCTACATTCTGTGCAGAATTAAATAATGAAATTAAGATAATGAAAAAACTTAATGTCCCTCTTTAGACACCATAAAAAAATCTTTCTCCAAACAAAACTCACCTACTCACCTTTCATTGTGATTCTAAGATATGACCTGGGTTGGTTGGAGGTTTCTCCAAGTATTGAGCTGTTAAAGTGAAGGTTAGACTTTTTATGTTCTGTGAAAAGAAACGGAGGGGGTATCCTGTGTGACAGCATATTTTTGGTTTCTTGCAGATGGTTCCAGATCCGTGGGGCGTTGTTACGTCCCAAAATCCACCTGTGTTTCAATAACCAGGTGTGACGTAACACTAAGCCACGTTAAATGATAACCACAACCCAAAAGGAAGACCAGTGAAGCATGCAGTGGTATACAAAAGGGTAAATGGATGTTTATTAATATAAACACATAGGTAAGCTATTCTCTAGTTAAAACATGAAAGTCTTTACAAGACAAAAGCAGGCTGCAAGGTCTCACCAGGCAGCCAGCATGCAGGTCCGGACCCACGTCGATGGTAGGGGTCCGTCCGTTGGCGATGTTCAAAAACAGGAACCAATCCATTTACTGTCTCTGGGCTACAACCTGCTCGACGTTCCCAAAATTATCATGGCTAATAACAACGGCAAGACGGTAGTCAGCGTATTGTGGAGAACAAAGTTGTTATTAGGATGGTGGTAGTTGGAACTCAAGGAACTCAGGTGGGGACCAACTATATATTGTCCCACATCATTTCAATCCCGCTGCTCCGCGACGGTCCACGGCGTCCCCAGCTATGGGTATTTTTTTAAACCCTGCGGTTAGGCGCCCCCGTCTCCACGCATCTCCTGAAGAAGATTGCCAGGCAACGGCGTGCATCCTTCCACCAGCGCAGCTCCCAGGATCTCCACGCAGGACCATGACATCAGCAGCTCCACCTGCAGGAGAGACACAGACAAGCACAGCAGCCCAAAGCCAAAAGGAAACACAAAGCAGTGCTAAAGACAAAACAGAGGGACGTAACAGGCGTGAAAACTAAAAGCCATTTTACCCAACTCTGAATTGGGTTGTGGTGCAGGAACAAGTAAATGATCATTAGACAGGATGTTATACTTTGATGCAGACCTGTTAAAAAGTCTGCAGAGATAGACTAGCAGCTTACCAATAATGTCTTTGTAATTGGAAAATGTGCCAGCGTAACCATTTGCAATGGCTAAGGGACTGAACACCTATTAACTTATTGGGATGGCAGGTATGCCATCCGCCAAGTTACAGCTTGGTTGGGCATGCCCCATACCTATACAGCACCGAGAGTTTGGAACTTTTCAGGGTTTCCTACAGAAGTAACCACAATGACCATAGACTCTCAGCCCTTAAAAACATTAACTTCTGTATGTTCTGACCTCATGCAACCACACAGCATTCAGATACAACTTCACACATCCACACAATAAAGCCCCAAACTTGGGTTATTTTGCCGTTTTTCTCCTTCCTCTTCCGCTTCCTGCCAAACTGCCTGCCTCCATCGCGATGTTATCCAATGGGGAGAATTATTATTTGAGGGTATGGTCCGTATACCTGCTCATCAAGCTTATCATCCAATAAAAACGCTTCATAGTAATGTTTTTTAATGTTAATATAGCTAATGGTTTCATGCTTTCCAAGAAGCTACTGCGGCTTAGTGGTTAGAACTGAAGTCTCTCACACAGTGGATTGTGGGTTTGAGCCCAGCAGAGCACATCCTTATTTTCCACAAAAACAATGTGCAAATGTAAAGTACTTTTCATTTCTTAGACTGTTATTATTTTCACATTGACACATTAACGTATTTTTATTGCAAAGGCAAAAGAGGTTTCCAATATTAACTGTTCAATGTTTCACTTGTATTTCACTTGTACTATATCACACCCTCCCCAAACCGGATGCTCGCACTTGTCTGGTTTGGGGAGGGTGTTACGCTCTGCTCTTGCGGTCATGACTGACTGACTGTGGAAACCGAACCTCAACGTGCCCATGCCTCGGCCAACATTTCTTTATTCATTCATTTCTTCACTTCAGCTCTGTTCACTTTATCCTTTTCACACATAACACAATGTCATGTGTATGTGTGACCCATATACAGCACCCGCTGCTTTATTTCGATTATTAAAAACCGCGAAGTCGCTGCTGTACTTCGGTGACGTTTACATTTATCTTGTGGAGAATCCATCCCCTTACACTGCCGCGAAGATGAAAGCGTACAAAAGTACAGATAGTTATCTGTACTTTCGATCTGGATGGGTCAATAATGCTGTTGTTTGGGAGGTGAAGGACAATAAATTCTTCATCGTCAAAGCGAAGGTGAGTGCTAATTAGCTAACGTGAGCTACCTAACGTTGCTTGCATGGGTCAGTGTAACGTTAGTCAGCTAACGTTACTGCAGTTAGCTTTTCTAGGGCAGTAATATTTTGGTTAAGATAACACAACATATTGTGACATACATGTAATATAAACTTTTTTCCATTGTCAGGTAAACCATTCCTACAGCTTAAATGACCTGCCATTGACAGCCTGGGTAGCTGTAGAGAAGGAGGGATTCACAACATCCTCCTCTCTGGGTTTTCCTTGTCAGACGGGATTCTGTACAAACACAATCCAGGCTTGTCTCCTCTTCGGTTAGTGCATCCAATTGAACAACAACTATCCGGCATTTTAGCAAACTTTTGGGAAAAGCGGAGTTGTCGTTGACGGGCAGTGGAAGGTGGGCTGCTTTTTGCCCGCCAGGTGGGCGTTCCCATAGGGCTGTGACATCACGTGAAAACTATGAATTAGTGTTGTGTCGTTCGCGAACGATTCGTTCAAAAGAACGAATCTTTTGGGTGAACGAACTGAACTGAATCACTTACTGAAAAGATCCGTTCATTTCTCAGTTCAGTTCAGTTCACGAACGGATCTGATCAGCAGCGAGCGTGCACCGTGCAGGGAGGGGGAGGGACTGCCGCGAGCGAACGTGATTCGTCCCTTGCGAACCAGTTCTGCTGTGCTGAACGAATCATTCGCATTTGCTTCTTCCTATTCCATTTCGGACGTATTGTTCTAAGTATTGTATAGCCGAAATGAGTACCGTGTTTGCGTGTTGTATACTAGAAAGTTTTTTTTTTCTTTTTTTTCTCTAATTTGTTTCCTAAATTGTTCGAAATAAAGTTTATATTAAAAAAAAAATTTATAAAAAAAATTCACGGGCGGGCGGGCGCCGAGCGAGGCAGCGAGCGTGCAGAGTGGACTGATTCGTTCACTGCGTGACGTGACGTGATCCTGAGTGATAATCAGCGGCTCAAACTGCCAGAATCAGGCCCAGCAAGTTAAGACTTAAAAGTCATTGAAAACCAGCGTTCACCTCCAATATTGATATTCAACGAGGAAACTTTTAAAATATCAAGATTTGTAAACGGAGTTTGGCGCATTTGTCAAAGCGACAGCACTTCCGCATGAACTGTTCGGTCGTCAGTTCACTGAGTGAGTCGGACTACGCAGTACGCAGTCGGAGCTCCGCCCAAGCACTGAACGATTCGGTGAACGAATCTTTTGAACGAATCTTTTTAATGAACTGATTCTAGTGATTCGTGTCACTGAAGTGAACTGTTTTGCCCATCACTACTATGAATTCCCCAAACATATCTGATTCATGGTTAGTCACTTTAAAAAAACAAAAAAACAATAGCCTCCGAATGTGGCTCTAGTCTACGCTACTCTGCTGATAATGTAGCTTACTGCAAACACTTTTAATTATTATAATAATAATAAGAAGAAGAAGAATAATCTCTGGTATGTAATTTCTTTGTAGTATCTATTGTTTTCTTTCTGGCTAAGATTCCTGGGAAATATGCGTTGTCCAATTAAGTCAGTCTGCTTCTCGTCAGGAAGCAGATACAAGCTAGGCTACTACAAAGCGAATCAACATGCATTATAGCCTACATTCATTGCACTACAGAAAACTAAACTAAACCTAGCTGTCCGGTACCAAAACATTTCCCGCAGGTAACGTTCTACACTACCGGAAAAAAAAACTGCTGTGATTATGAACTCACTACTAGCTCTCTCGCTAGCTCGTAGCCCACACATGGAAGGTTGGAGTAATGCATCCGGCAATCCAGTGTTGAATAGCCTAATGTTAAATGTATTTCATAGAATACTAATAGCCCTATTTTAAAACTGTATTTCCATATTTTACTCATGCAAACTATTTAGGCTGTGCTAGCTATTTAGGCTGTATGTCTTTCAGCTAGAATGTGTTTGCGTGTAGCCCATTGTGCATGCATGTCTCCATATAGACATGGTTCATTAATTTACATGCTTCTTCATGATCCATAGCTCAGGTGGTGCTGTTCATTGTATTTCATTACACATTAAATACTGCTCATCTACAAACTCTTTTAATGTAATTGTGTGCTGTCTGTAAAAGGATAACTGTTCTCATTCTTGTCAATTGAGGGCGTTATGGTTATGCGAATGTCTGCATACATTTCTTTGGAATGCATGTCTCTCTTCGTGTTTATTTTCATGCATTATTCATCATTAGATAGCTATAAAAAATAAGTGATATCAGATCAAAAACGTCTACGACGTAAAAAAAAAAGCCAAGTTCTTAATTCCAACTTGCAAAAACTAGGCCTACCTTTAAAAGTCTTGATATCAAAATGTGGCCAAGTTACAACAAACAATATTGCCTATCGTAGCTCACACTAATAAACTAGCTCTATTCCAAAGCAATGCTATCCAAACTTTTCTAAATTATTTAATGCAACTTGGCCCTGTGTTTCTTCATCTTACCATCTCAAGAGAATGTGGTCAATGAAACAGCATGTGCCACATCAAACTGCAAAATGAAAATAATTTATAGTGGAACTACTCTGATTCAGATGTGTTGCGCTTAGAAATTAAACAGAAAAAGTACTACACTATAGGGCATGTTTGAACAATTGTTTGCATCCACTGCTTTGGGTCTATGAAAAGCACAGAATTAATAAAATGTATTATTATTATTAGTATTATTATTATAATTATGTATTTATTTATTTATTTATTTGGATTTCTATCAAAACCTGTGTGGTCCTACAGAGCATAGATATCCTTGTGTTGACAAGATTCTGTTTGCAAATATCATAAATACTATTATGTTAAGAAAATTGGTACTATTACTTATTTGCCACCAACTGACCCACAAACATGTCTGGATACGTTTGTAAAAATGCTATATGTACGCTATTTTCTAGGTAAAAATATTACTAATTTTTATCTGCATTTTTTTATTCATCACCCCTTTCTCTATTGTACATGATGTTTCTTCATATAAATGTCTGTTTGTGAATTGTAAAGAATTCTGTAGCAGCAGTTAACATTTTAAAACCTGTACATTTTCTAAAGTAAACTTGCCAACAAAGTACAACCATATCCTTTCTGGAGTGTAATTATTCATCAACTGTTAAAAACATTCATTGAAATCATATGTTGTTCCATGAGGCACAATCTCTTCACATGCAAAGATGAAGAAACACAGGGCCAAGTTGCATTAAATAATTTAGGAAAGTTTGGATAGCATTGCTTTGGAATAGAGCTAGTTTATTTAGTGTGAGCTACAATAGGCAATATTGTTAGTTGTAACTTGGCCACATTTTGATATCAAGACTTTTAAAGGCAGGCCTAGTTTTTGCAAGTTGGAATTAAGAACTTATAGACAGCGCTATGTAGGCTATGCGTGACTAACTTGGCTTTTTTACGTCATAGACGTTTTTGATCTGATAAAGGTTACAGAAGATGTTTCACATTACAGAGTACACTATGAAAAACAGTACCAACTCTATGTAAAATTTTACATGATGCATGCATATACTTCACCATAATAAATCACTGATAAAAAAAGTAGCTACGACCAGTTTCCTTCTTGTTGCCTTAGAAAAGCAGTCCTTGTTTCTAAAATAAAACCCAAGCTTGATTAAGTTTTTCCAACAGTGAATCAACATGACTCTTAAAGCACAGTTTGTCATCCAACCAGATCCTGAGATATTTCATGAAGTAACCCGTTCACTAGGGTTACTATGAACAGTTAAAATGGGATCAGAAGTATGAAGTTGGGAATGTGGCCTTGAAAAATACATGACTTTGGTTTTCCCAGAATTTAAAACCTGTTTTAGGTTGTACAGTACAACCTGCAATGAGTTAAAGGACTCTTTTACATTACATTACATTCAATAAGTGCATACAGAGACGTCATCAAGGTCACTACAGAACAGACAAAGCACATCCTTCCCATAATGTAGCAGCTATCCCTAGTAATGAACGTTGACTGTAGTTCACAGTAAGCTGTGGATAAATCAGCTATACTACACTTCTATTCTAAATACTATTATAAACTATAACAAACAGACAGGAAAACACAGGGAACTTGTACCATGAGGTCCTAGGTTAGAATATCAGTCAAGGTGGAGTCTGAAGAGGTGTGTCTTCAGGCCTCGACGGAACGCAGGCAGGGTTCGAGTAGAACGTAGGGGAATGGGAAGTTCATTCCACCACTGAGGAGCTAAGGTGGAAAAGCTCCGCAGTCGGGACGAGCAAGAGCCGTTGACACAGAGGGGGGGAAGTGCGAGTCGCCCTGCTGTAGAAGAGCGAAGTGGTTAAGCAGGAACATAGTTCTGGATTACGTCCTGCAGGTAGGTGGGGCCTGTCCTATTGGCTGCAGTGTAGGCCAGGGTCAGATCTTTGAACCTGATCCTGGCTGCAACTGGCAGCCAGTGGCGTGACCTCAGCAGGGGGGTTACATGGGAAAATTTTGGGAGTTGAACACAAGCTGGTTGTTCTGGTGGAGAAAAACAGACAGTTGGTTAAGGACAGCACATTCAATTGTTTTGGACAGGAAGGGCAAGAGAGATACAGGATGGTAGTTTCTGACATCAGAGGGATCCAAGCTAGGTTTTTTAAGGAGTGGGGTTACACGGGCAGTTTTAAAGGCAGCAGGAACATGGCTACAGATTAGGGAGGTGTTGATAATGGAGGACAGATATGGAAGGAGCTCAGCGGATATAGACTGGAGGACTTCTGAAGGTATGGGGTCTAGTGGACAGGTGGTTGCGCGATGGCGCGTCACCAGCTGGAGCGCATCTGAGTCCTCCAGAATCTTGAAGGACGACAGTGTAGCGATGGGTTCAGTATGGGGGATGAGGGGTGTCACCGGATGCCTGAAGGAGTTCCGGATCGTGGCCACCTTCCCCTCAAAGTGGGTCAGGAGGTCATCTGCAGAGAGGGAGGAGGGTGAAGGGGGTGGAGGGGGGATGAGCAGGGAGGAGAAGGTAGAAAAGAGTTTACGTGGATTAGATACACATGCATCAATTTTAGACTGGAAAAATTAAGTTTTAGCTGATGTGGTTGCAGCTGTGAAGGCTTCCACTTTCTCTCAGCGGCTCGCAGCATGGTTCTGCTGGATCTGAGAGAATCCGTCAGCCACGGGGAGGGGGGTGATGGTCAAGCTGGTTTGGAGACAAGAGGACATAGTGAGTTGAGAGACTGAGACAGGCATGAGTTAAACACAGAGGTGGCAACATCAATAGGCATTTTAGCAAAGGTAGCAGGAGGAGGAAGTGCAGAGAGAGCAGAAGTAGTGAGAGAGGAGTGCGAGAGGACGCAGAGATTTCTCCTGAACATAACAGTGGGTGGGTTGTTAGCGGAGTTGAGGGAGAGTGGGCAGGAGAGAAAAAATTAAATAAAGAAATGGTCCGATACGTGGAGGGGGGTCACCGTGAGTTCAGATGTGGCGCAATTCCTGGTGAGTACAAGGTCCAGTTGGTTACCACCCTTGTGGGTGGCAGGCTTAGCCTATCCGACGGTAAATAATTGGCAACGCTGGTCTGATTGCACTCTGAAGTAGGAATGCAAAACACACTAGCCTATCCGACGGTAGATAATTGACAACGCTGGTCTGATTGCACTCTGAAGTAGGAATGCAAAACACGCTATATATTCACTCAGGTGAAGCTATTTTCAATTAGCAACACAAAAGACTGGCAGCTGGCCTAAAAACACAGAGCAAGTTAACAACTGACCGCTAATGCTGCAATTTACTTCAACTACACAGTTACTACGCTACAAACAGTTTGATTAACTAACGCACAGCTGAAACCGAATGAAAATAAGACACTTAGCCTATCCGACGGTAGATAATTGACAACACTGGTCTGATTGCACTCTCTCTTGAAGGTTCTTTATGGCTTGAGACAAGAAGGCAGCACAAGTATACAGCACAGTATCACAGTATACAGACAAATTCAGTAATATTATTGATATAAATGGTAAACAGAACTGGGCCTAGGAAAAATCATTGAGGGACACCGTGGGAAATCAACATGGAAGAGGAATTATGGATATCAACACGGATACAATGAGATCTGCCAGACAGATATTCCTTAAAACAGCCTGCTGCCTTAGAACTCAAGCCAATAATGAGTCGTTGAATTGTGAACCTGAATTGTGTCGTCCACAGTATCAAATTATTTTGAAAGGCCGAAAACAAGTCAAAGGCCTGGTTTATATCATTAAAAACAAGAGTAGGCCTAGCAGCAGTGATAGTGGTCTGGAACCCAGACTGAAATGGACAGAGACTGTTGTTACTTTGAAGACAATATTTAAATTGGATGTTAACCAGGGATTCCGAGATCTTCAGTATATGCATAATACACATCAAATAAGTGAATTAAGAAAACCTGGTAAATTTTGATGCAGGATTGTTTTAAAAGGTAGCCGCTTGTGAAAACCTCAGCTTCTCCAGTTACACTGCAGGGAAATAAAATAGAAGGGTGCTATTAATAGCCCAAAGCACTTACGACCCTCCTCTCGCCACAGACTGTAAAATGCATAAAATACACGCTAAGAAAATCATGTTCACGTATAGAAACAATAACATATTTTTTAAACGTTGTACAAATGAGCATTCGCCGTTTTCCCTTGCTTACTGTATTATATACAGTACCTGATGCACTTTCGGTTTAGAAGACACCTAATTTTTTTCTCCAAAATATATAAAAATATGTTTAGGAAACTGAGTACTTACCAGTATTCAGCTACAGCTGTTTTCAGATTAACCCTGAAGAGTTTATCTTGTTACATTTTTGCCAAAGTCCCGTACCATCAACATTTCCACAGCGACCACCTATCGCACTTAGGGCTGAAATACATTACTGTTTTAAAAAAAAACGTATTTAAATATATTAGGCTACGTATGTTATGGTTATTATGTATATACTGTATGTGACTATTCTGAAATAAATGTATTCTGTTGCAAATTTCTGAATTATACTTCTTAAATTCTAACTTTAAACCATGGATGTGAATATTTTTTGATATTGACATTTAAATAAAACTAGTAGATACTAGGTGGAAATTGCCTCTGGAGGGCCAAAGTAAATAGAGTTAATTTGCTATTCAGTCTCCTAGCAGCTCACCTTCTCTGCGAGGATGACCCATACTATGGCGTGTTGACCGTATTCATAGAACCAAGGTTTGTCATTTGTTATATGCAAAATATCGGAAACACCTACAAAAACTGAATATCTGGTTACTAATAACGATTTGGCCCATCCTTTGCCTTCAAACCAGTTTCAATCTTTCTAGGAATGCTGTCATACAATTTCTGAACTGTGTGTAGTGGGATATTGGCCCATAGTTCAAGAAGGACAGTTTGGAGGTGGAAATCTAGTTTGCAGACTGCGCTGCAGAGCTTCCCATAAAGGTTCAATTATGTTTAGACTTGGTGATTGTGCCGTCCATGGAAGGTATTTGACATCATTTATTTATTTATTTATTTCGGCATGCATATAGTCACACTTTATCACAATTTCTGTACTATGCCCTGAACAAACACAGTACCTGCCGAAAAGGGATACGGGAAAAAGCAGCCTGCTTATCAAAAGTCCCGCCCCAATTCCCAACTCAAATTTAAATGTTCACATTATACATTTGTTTAAAACAGATTTTTTCTTATCACAACAGCATAGCTGAATTTTCTTTATAACAAAACAGACCGAGAAAGAAAAAATAAGCTAAAATAAAATAAACCAAATATTAAAGTCCAAATAAGTCGGATTTAAATGTACATGTCATACATTAGTCAAAACAATTTGTTTCATTTCAACAGCAAACAGTCCAGAATATTGTTCAGTACAATGTTTTTTGCACATCGTGACATTGTTTTCATTTCTTGATAACCCACCATTGTTTATACTTGGTAGTTTTCTACCATCTTATTTTTTATCCTACTCTTGAAGACCTTCAAATTCGTAGACGATTTAATCTCATCATGTAAACTGTTCCAAAGCTTAACCCCCACAATAGATACAGAATGACCTCTGAGTGTTGACTTTATCAATTTTTGTTTATAAATCATGTTTCCTCTCAAGCTGTGTATGTTATCTTTCTTTAAAAACAAATCCTGTATATTTACTGGTAAAATACTTTTGGAGGCTAAAAATCATATTTGTAAGGTATTATACTTAATTATGTCATGCCACTTGAGAAACTTTGCCTTAGTGAACAAATCATTAGTGTGATCTCTATATGGGACACAATATACAACTCTCAGTGCCCTTTTTTGGAGTTTACACAGCGGCTCTGTAGTGTCTTTATAAGTGTGTCCCCACACTTCGACACAGTAATGAAGGTGGGGTGTTATGAGTGCCGAGTAAATTGTCTTAAGTGAATGTTGATTGAGTAATTTCTGCATTTTCCACAAAATAGACACGCTTTTGGCCAACTTACATTGAACTAGCTTCACGTGTGGTTTCCATGTCAGGAGGCAATCTACCGTAACCCCCAGAATCTTGTGTTCGTTCACTCGTTCAATGTTGGTACCATTGACCTTTAAGTTTATGTTTTCCTTCAGGCCTCTTTTCCCGAATAATATGAATTTTGTCTTTGAAAGGTTTAGTGATAATTTATTAATATTAAACCACGTGTGAAGCTTTGACATTTCGTTGTTAACTAATTTGACCATTTGATTAAGATCAATTCCAGAGCAGAGGATGTTTGTGTCGTCCGCGAATAAAATTAGTTTTAGGACGTTAGATACTTTGACTATGTCATTAATATATAGTATAAATAATTTTGGTCTTAAGACTGAACCCTGCGTGACCCCACAGGTGATGTCCAGGCATGTTGATATGTTGTCCCCTATCTGAACACATTGAACTCTATTTGATAGGCAACTCTTTATCCATTGTAATGCGATTCCTCTAACTCCATATCTGTACAATTTTTCAATCAATATGCTGTGGTTTATCGTGTCAAAAGCTTTTTTCAGGTCAATGAAGATGCCTATAGTGTATAATTTCCGGTCTAACGCGTCCTTGATAAATTCTATGGATTCTGTTAGGGCCAGTGCTGTTGAATGTTTTTTTCTGAACCCGTATTGGCTGTCACATAGCAGTTTGTGCTTATCAATGAACTTATCTAATCTGACATTAAAGAGCTTTTCAATAATTTTTGAGCACTGTGGTAAAATTGAAACAGGACGATAATTTGAAAACTCATGTTTGTCTCCACTTTTGTACAGAGGAAGAACTCTTGCTATCTTCATTTTATCTGGAAACACGCCATTACAGAACGATAAGTTACATATATATGTTAGCGGAGGTATGATCGCTTTTGATATACTTTTTAACAACGTCATGTCTATCTGGTCTACGTCAGTGGATGTCTTAGCTGTGCAGTCTCTCAGTATTGCTTTGATTTCAGTTTGTGTGACCGGATCTAGAAATAATGACTCTTTTTTTATCTCACCGCCCCTATCAAAGTGATCCCACTGCAGGAGTGAGGATGGGATGGCCTTGGCTAGCTCCGGACCAACACTAACAAAGTATTTGTTGAAACTATCTACTATCACCTTATTATCTTCTTCCCTCCTGTTGTTTATATTGAAATGATCCGAGAATGTCCTCTTGGCCTTTCGCCCAGAGACCGAATTTATTATTTTCCAGAGATTTCTGGTGTAGTTTCTATTTTCTGTTAGTAACTTGTCATAATAATCTTTTTTATGTTTCCTCAGCAAATATGTCACTCTGTTTCTGAAACGTTTGTACTTTGCATATGATTGTACACTCCTTTCCTTTATAAACTGTTTATATAAGCTGTTTTTTTTCCTGCAGGCGTTCTCGATGGTCTTAGTAAACCAAGGCCTTTTTTCTTTGACTTTATTGTCTTTGTTCCAAGTTTTGACTACCGGGCAGTGTTTGTCATATAGTGAATTTATTGTGTTTAAGAAGGTCTCATACGCTTTGTTTGTGTCCCTTTCAGTCAATACATCATTCCACTTTTGTTTCATCATATCTTGTTCAAGATCTTTGAGTCTCTTTTCGTTTCTAATTCTTTTTAAGTTTTTTGGCACTGGTTTCTGATCTATAGTGTGTTTCCAGTCACAGATAGCGAAGACTGGAAGGTGATCAGAGATATCATTTATCATAATACCACTTGTTATTACAGTGTCCAGTATATTTGTATAGATATTGTCAATTAGTGTGGCACTATGTTTAGTGATTCTGCTTGGCTGGGTGATTAGTGGTCGCATTCCGCACGTATACATTGTGTTAACAAAGTCCTCAATCAACTTGTTATCGTTAGGATTTAAAATGTCTACGTTAAAGTCACCACATATGAAAACATTTCTCTGATTCATTTTTGCTAATATTTCTCCCAGGCAATTGCTGAATAAGTCTATTTTTGAACTGGGAGCTCTGTAAACGTTGCATATAACAGTTTTTTTACCTTTTGGCATTGAAAATTCAATTGTTACACACTCCATTACATTTTCAACGACAATTGACATGCTTTCTAGTATCTCAAAATTTATGCTCTCATCAATAAACAGGGCAACCCCTCCACCAGATTTGTTAATTCTGCTCTTACACACAAAATTATACCCTTCCAGGTGGAAGTCCATGCATTTCTCATCGTTAATCCAAGTTTCCGACACTGCAATGATGTTGAATGGTTTAGCAAATGTACATAGATACTCCTGTATCTGTTCAAAGTTGGCGTATAGACTCCTGCTATTGAAGTGGATTATTGACAGCTTTCCATCCATGCTAATGTTCTCGTTGAACTGGTCTTCCAAGTAATATCCACATTTGTTTATTCCATTATAATAAAAGTGTCTGTCTGGATCAACTTCTTCATTCGGGTCTTTTGATCTTAGGTTCTGGTTAGATGTCATACTCACGTTTTCATAATCAGCAATTATATCCATCAATTCAGTCATCCATCATCCTCGTGTTCTTGGAACTATTCTTTAAAAAAAAAAGTCCCATTAAATTGCTGCCCATACCATTACAGAACCACTGCCATACTTAACAACAGCCATTGTGGATTGAATGGCTCCTCAGGTTTTCTCCGAACATAAACCCGTCCAGATGTATTAAAATGAGTAAAAGATGACTCATCAGACCATATCACTTTTCTCCATTGCTCAGGGGTCCAGGTTTTGTGTTCCTTACACCATGTTATGTGTTTTTGCGCATTAGCCTTGGATACAAATGATTTCCGAATGGCGGCCCTGCCATAAATACCAGTTTTGTGAAGCTCACTACGTACTGTTTTTGTTGAGACTGGTTCAGATATGGATTGATTCAATTCTGTGGTGATTTTTAGAGCTGCAGTTCTGTGGTTCTTAGCAACTATCCTACCAAGTGTCTGTCCCTGTTGGAGAGCTTTGACTTGCGGCCACAGTTCTTTTTTGCTGATACTGTTTTTTGGTGTTGGGCATATGTTGTCATAATTTTTGACACTGTTCCCCTTGCCACCTTAAAGAATTTTGCCATTTTTGTGACCGACGCACCTGCAATTCGGGCACCAACTATTTGGCCCCTTTGGAACTCTGTTAGTATCCTCATCTTGCTTTGGAGACTTACCAAGCAAAATGGTGCTGGTTAGACCTCTTTTAAGCAGACACATGCGGCTAAATAGCTGCTAATTGTGGTTTAGATGCTTCAAAGTTAAAGACATTTTTCAATGTTTTTGCAGTCTTTTTTGAAGGTGAAAGGCGTGGCATCTCCTCCACTTCTTTCCCCCCACTGCCGCCTCAGGCAGAACTTCAGGTGGAGCAGGACCAGATTCCTCCACTTTACCCCAGTTCTGCTCAAGGAATATACTCATCCTGTGAAGTTTCTCACTGTTCCATCCTGGGTCCATCTCAGTCCAGATCACAAATTCATTGTATGCAGACAGATCAGTGAGACTGTAAAAGATGACCAATGGCCAGTGGGCTGTCATCCTCAGACTGTTGTATGTTCCTGTAAGTTCATCAAGGTTGTGCACTCCTCCCTTGTTGTTGTAGTCGTGCATAACAGGATCTTGCATCACACACCACCCATATATTTGACATCCCTGTCTTGCTGAGTATGTACTGCCTAAAGGGACATCGACTTGTGAAACAAACCAGTTGTTCATCCAGTGAGACTTCAGGCCCAGGAATGTACAGGGTTATCCCACACATCCCTAATGTGTGTGTGTGTGTGTGTGTGTGCGTGCGTGCGTGCGTGCATGTGTGTGTGAGTATGCATGCAGTCCCTGCATGAACTGTGTGTGTGTATGCATGCAGTCCCCGCATGAACTGTGTGTGTGTATGTATGCAGTCCCCGCATGAACTGTGTGTGTGTATGCATGCAAAACCATACAGATAGTCATAAACTTGATCTGTACACTGTTATTGCAATCTGCTGCATTCTCAATTACCATTCTGTACTACCAGGTCAAATCTGACCCAGAACAGTATCTTTGTACCTAAATGGTGTGCCGACTTTATAAAAACATCTAATTGGTCATATTCAATTTTTCACATTCACATCCACACTGTTGAGGATGTCCTCAAGTTTCATGCTGAAATAATTAATTTTTGGATGTGTCAATTACGTTAAAGTTTGAAATGGGACAATTTTTACCTGAACATAACAGGAGGGTTAACTGAAGCACAACAACCACACCTAAGAAGGAAAAATACTTTTAACTGGCACTGCATGAAAAGGAGTTTCTGGAAGATATCCAACATCCACACGCTGCTTTTACACCAATATGATATTTTTAAATTTGCACACACATGTATAACTTTCACAGATATCCTTGTGAAAAATATACACTGCCCGGTCAAAAAAAAAGTCGCCGTTGCACCCGTCATGCATAGTGCCCACGTTACAAGCCTCTGGAGGCAGTGTTATGATCTGTGGTTGCTTCAATTGGTCAGGTCTAGGCTCAGCAATGTTATGCAGCAATAAAATTAAGTCAGCTGAGTAGGCTACCTGAATGTACTGAGTGACCAGATTATCCCATCAATGGGCATATTCCAGAATGACAATACCAAGATTCATCAAGCTCAAATTCTGAAAGAGTGGTTCAGGGAGCATGAGGAATCATTTTCACACATGAATTGGCCACCAGAGTCCTGACCTTAACCCCATTGAAAGTCTTTGGGATGTGCTGGAGAAGGCTTTACGTAGTCGTTCGACTCTCCCTTCGTCAATACAAGATCTCGGCCAAAAATGTATGCAACTCTGGAGGGACATAAATGTTGTGACGTTGCATAAGGTTGTCGAAACAATGCCACGACGAATGCGCGCCATAATCAAAGCTAAAGGCGGTCCAACAAAATGTTAGAGTGTGCAACTTTTTTTTTGGCCAGGCAGTGTATGTACGTGTCACAGGAGTCCAAAAGCAGTGTGTGCAGACTTTATTTCTTTATTTGGAATAAAAAAGATTTCATTCTAATGGGAGGCCCATTTCTTTCAAAGGTATGCCAAAAATCCTAGAGGGGCTAAAATTAAACAGACTTAAATCAGCCATTTCACAGCTGTGAGGCCCAACACTTGAATTATTAACATGAGGCTAGAGCCAAAGGAAAACTACACAATTAATGAGTAAAGGTACACACCAGGTTGTGCAATCAATATAAAGATGAGTCCAGGCTTGACACAGTGAACCTAGATGGGCTGAATTGCCTGTTCTCGGTATCCTTTTAAAATGTTCTCAAGATGTGCTGCCCCCATGCATAAATTATTGAGACAAAGAGATATTTGATGAATATCACTGCATATCATTCATAATATACAGAGCTAAACCAACCGATCTACAGATGTAAAATTAATAGAGTCGTGTGCTTTGCTTGCGTGGAAATAAATGCATCTACTGTATATATTTGACCCTTTTCTCTTGATTTCAGGAAAAGACTGATGGCAAGCAATTTACTGTTGAAAGGCTTCCCTCTATTGGAGAATTTTGTAACTGCAGAAAGAGAGCGACACAACACGTTCATAGTTATTCAGAGTGTCAATCCGACTCAAACCAAGTTCAATTATATAAAATGTAGAAATTAAATGTATTGACATATTGGAGAAGGTTAATACACCATCATAGTCTTTTTAACAAGGCTACGATCATTTTAGCAGTAACTAAATGGAAGTTTGTTTAATTGATTTATGGGTTTCAAGCTAATTGTATCACAGATAAAAATCGGATAAGATTTGTGTAAATGTGATTTGTCACGAGGTCAGCCTCTGCTGCTTTTTCACAATATGAGCCGATCCACAGGTCTGTCTCTGGGCCTACTTTAGTGATTCCACATTTTTGTATTCCAGACAGTAACACTGATGTTTTCCACTACTGTATGTGGATGCACAGTAATGCAAGTAATGCACTGTAATGACGTGAGGAGGAAGGAAAGAAGGGAATAACGCTTATTTACACCCTCCTTTCCTAGCGATGCTCCCGTAATGAACATTAATTTGACCATGGACAAGTACCTCAACACCCATTAAGATGCAGAGACACATAATAAAAATAAATATTGAATTAACTTAACAACCAAAAGAAAGCATCTCTCATATTCTGGGGGATAGAGAAAACCCTTGGAGTGACATCATTAATAGACTTCTACACAGGGAAGCCTACTGGATTTTGACTCTGAATGCAGTAGACTCTACTGCATTCAGAGTCAAAATCCAGTAGGCTTCCCTGCGTAGAAGTCTATTAATGATGTCAATGATGTCTGCAGTAGAGCCTCTTGGCTTAAATGAAGAGCTGCCATTGTCCTGCTTTCTATAATTATTTGATGTCCCCCAATAAATATATGCACTTAGATATTTTGTTATTGTATTATATTGTTGTATGTGTGTGATGACGAACTATGTCTGTGACTGCTCCTCCCATCTCCACTGCAACCTATGGCAGAGTAGACAGCCTGATATGGGTGAATATTTAAGCTTTCAAACTGCAGGTCACAAACTGTTTGACTCTGATGAAGCCCAGTTGGGTGAAACGCATCAGTCTACGTTTGCACATTAAAACGCTTTTTTTGAACCGTGTGCTCTAGTTCATTTGGGCTAGTCCTTTTTTTTTTTAGAAGTTGCCCAATTAGCTACCCTTTTTACTGGTATCAGTCCATATTTGTGACCTTTGAAGCACACCCTTCCTCATCCAGAACGTGGCAGGCAGCATTGCAAAAAAAAGTGAAAGGCAACAGGTTAGACGACATTCTCGAATAGTGAAGTCTTTACTATAAGACCTCCTGTGGCAGCAAATACAGGAAGTGACATCACCTGAGGTCACGTCCTTACTATAAGACCTTTATATAATAATTTGCCGCCCAATGTGTGTATATCCAATTCCCACCCTAATGTGGAATATCCAATTAAACTTGCACAGGGAGGAATCGAAGGAAGGTTGAGAGTAATGATCCTTTTAAAGGTAAGGTTACTGAAAGACTGGTTCTAGATCCCATTGTACTGGCAGAGGCTATTATACAAAGTGACTTGCATAATATATCGGTTCAGTATGTTCAGTATGACAAGCTTCACATCCATGTTTTATTTGCATCCATAATGCTTGCACAAATAAGTGCAAGAATCATCAAACAGACATTTTGGGGATTGGTACATTTTCGGTTAGCTGTATTTTCCAAATTTTGTTGAAGGTAAAAAAAAAGGTTAAACGTGAAAACTAGCATTTGTGGCTGTTTATGAGTCAAAGTTACGGCTGAATGTGAACTGAACCCTGGAACTGCAGCTTCTTACTCCCATTCCAAGCAAGAACACACAAGATGATCGCTTACCCTTGTGTTCTATGAGAGTTTCCTGATATGTTTAGTGTTCGATGTCTTCAATGACTGAAGAAGAAGAAACACACATGCTCATGTGCTGTCACACTTACTAGATCCTTTCACTACTATAGGAACACACATAGTTGGCCTTGGCTGTCACAATATCATCCCCGCCTCAGCGCTGTTGGATACAATACCGCTCAAATGCGATTCTGCACCAGCAACTATGGTAACTCTCCTCTTTGAATAAAACAAAATACAAAAATTAAGGAACAGACATCAAGCAACTTCACCAACCCCTAAAATACACTGCAGGTGTGAGACAGGACAGTTCCTCTGCTGCACTGGTGTTTTTGTGACTGTGCTGTAAGAGGTATGGAGAAGCAGCCAAAGTGGGTGGGGTCACGGCGATTGGTACTAGTGGTAGAGCTCCGTCATGGAAACCTGTAAGTGGCTGTCTTTGGGGGGCGGGGCCTGCTGTGGGTGTCCGTCACAGCTTGGGTCAAAGATGGCCAACAGCTTGTCCTTTTCTTTATTTGTTTTGGGGAGGTCAATGGAGGGCTTGGTGAGATGAAGGATGCGCTGAGAGGGTGGGGGGAGTTGTAGTGGTCAAACAGGCACACAAGAACAGGTAAGTCGTAAGACCTGATGGTAAGTCCTAATTGTAAGGTAAGTCTTAAGAAATACTCAATTGTATCTGTACCTTAATATGGCTTGGAGCAGTGGTTTCCATACTCGGTCCTTGAGGAACCCTGTGTATGCTGGTTTTTGTTCCAATCAGAATTGCAATCCCATAATTATAACAAGCTGTTAATTTTTCTTAATTAGGTGCTTTTTATGTTCAGCGGTATCATTCACCCTCTAAAGCCACAAATGTGGTACTTGTACTAGCGAAAGTGTTATGACAGCTATCGTGACAGGGACTTCTTCTGACGGTTTCATATACCCTCTCATGACTGTTGTCAAAACACTTTTGCTTGAGCTAGCACAGGTAGCTAAATTTGGCAAGTGACATAAGCTGTCATGTCAACATCAATGCAATTTTATTTGTACAGCTGTTATGTCATGCGTATGATGGAGGGTTCAAGTAAACTGTTACCTGGCAAACAATTAGGCGACATAAAGAGGCAACAAAATTTTTAACTGATCAATTTAAAAATTGAGATGAATCAATAGGCTCATAATTAAAATTATTGGAACACATGTGTATTAATTCTTTCATAATTTTTTCTTTAAACTTGCTAACACAATACAGATTTAGCTCACTGTCATTTACTTTGTCTTTGAATTCTTCATTATCTAAATGGCATAGCTATTTCTGACATAATGCGGCTTAAGAAGGTGAATGATCCCTCTAAACATGAAAAGCACTTAATAAAAATTAAGAGCTTGTTATAATTCTGGGATTGCGATTGTGGTTGGAACGAAAACCATCATACACCAGGGTACTCCAAGGACCCAGTTTGGGGACCAATGGCTTGGAAGATTGGATGGAAAATTAATTAATTAATTAATTAAATGTATTTATATATATATATACAGATCCTTTCCAAAAAATTTGAATATCATGGAAAAGTTTTTTTTCCATAATTCCATTCAAAAAGTGAAACTTTCATAGATTATAGATTCATTACACACAAAGTGAAATATTTCTCGCCTTTATTTGTTTCATTTTTCATAATTTTGGCTTACAGCTCCAGCAAAAACCCCCAAAACAGTATTTCAAGAAATTAGAATAGTGTGTCGAAAATCTGCATTTACTTCAGTTATTTCAGAGAATGAATGTTTTAGACTGAGTGTCACACTCTGTACGTGGTGGTTTTTGAAGCACTGACTCCAGCCTCAGTCCACTCCCTCTGCATCTCCGCCAAATTTTGGAATCGTCTTTGCTTGACAATCCGCTGAAGCCTACGGTCATCTCTTTTGCTTGTGCACCTTCTCCTGCCACATTTTTCCCTTCCACTAAACTTTCTATTGATACGCTTGGACACTGCACTCTGTGAACAGCCAGCCTCCTTAGCGATGACCTTTTGTCGCTTACCCATCTTCTGGAGGGTGTCAATGATGGTCTTCTGGCCAATTGTCAAGTCTGCAGTCTTCCCCATACTGAACCAAACTGAGATACCTGTCCAATTTAATGACAAACCTGTAGAAAAACTTTGCAGGTGTTTTGAGTAAATTAGATGATTAGAGTGCGACACTCAGTCTAAAACATTCATTCTCTGAAATAACTGAAGTAAATGCTGATTTTCGACACACTATTCTAATTTCTTGAAATATTGTTTTGGGGGTTTTCTGGAGCTGTAAGCCAAAATTATAAAAAATGAAACAAATAAAGGCTAGAAATATTTCACTTTGTGTGTAATGAATCTATAATCTATGAAAGTTTCACTTTTTGAATGGAATTATGGAAAAAAAAAAACTTTTCCATGAAATTCTAATTTTTTATATATAAATATATATATATATATATATATACAGTGAGCACCATAATTCATTGGACAGTGACACAGTTTTTGTTAAAATAAGATATCAAGAGTCTTTAGATGTTGTTGGATCACAGACATCAGGAAGTCATGGCATGCAAAGGATATACGACCAAATATTAAAAATTATTACTTTATTCTACATTATGTTAAACAGTACAATGTACAAAAGGCTTCATAATTTCTAAACGGTTCATCCGATATGGATGAACATACCCTCAAATTAAAGCTGACAGTCCACACTTCAACCTCATTGTCCTCCTTTCAAACTCAAAGTGCTAGAGTACAAAACCAAAATAACAAAAAATGTGTCACTGTCCAATGAATTATTGGTGCTCACTGTTTATATATATATATATATATATATATATTATATATAGATATAAATATGTATTTATATGTATTGTATTTTTTTAAATGGAGGGCCTGGCAAGAAGGTAGCAGTGAATATGAACAGCATCATAGGAATGACTTTTATATGACAAATAACAGACTATATTAGAGTATGTAAAAGCGTTGACATGTGCAGCAGAGGCCTAAAAAACAGTTATTCATCCATCCACTGGAATCTGACAACCAATCCTGCATTTTACATCTCTGATTGATTTAGCTGTCCCGGGAAGTGGTTTGGGCTGGGTGCTAAAGTTTACCTCTCTCAGCGTTCCCTTGGTGGTGCAGATTCTGTAGATGATCCAGAGAGGAACGCAGCCCATAGAGGAGAGAGCCAGGAACCAGCCCAACACATAACCCCACCAGGGGTAAACGTACACATTATTGTACTTTAGAGGACTGTACTTGCTGATGAAGAAAGCAAACGTACCCTGCAGAGAAAAAAAACTTGTGATCATAGAACATTAGCATTTGGTTGAAATCCATGGAATAAACCACAATAACCAGCATGCCTTCTGGGGTTTGGAGTCCTGTTGGAGACCTATCTAAAATGTTTTCTGTATATGTGGTATGATTTATCCTTCTTTCAGCAGATTGTATAATGGTACTAATCTGAAATGCATGTCGAAGTGGGAAATAGTTTCCCTGTGATATTCATGACCATGAATTTATGCCAAAAAGGGTATCCATGTAAACAATTTTAGCCATTTCATTTACAACCAACAGAGTGTGGCATCTGAAAGCCACAAGTAATTTTCTTTATTTCTATTTGCATTGGACTATCCACCAGCCAGCACTATAATTATTCTGCTCAGATTTAGTTTCATTCAGGATAGTAAGAGAAAGGCCGCCTACAAAGCAGGTCACAGGTGTGAAATATAACCAGCAGAATTTCATCAGAGGTGCTGGGCGGTAGCCAATCATATCTTCGATGTTGTCATAGAAACGGTCAGCACCTGAAAAAAATAAAAATAATAAGCTAAGATTTATTCTAGAAGCTCTTTAGGAACATGGGAAAGTTCACTTAAAACATTGTTTTCAAATGTACACGTTTTGAAAAATCATCCCTG
Organism: Synaphobranchus kaupii; assembly: GCA_029718625.1. Lineage (NCBI taxonomy): Eukaryota > Metazoa > Chordata > Actinopteri > Anguilliformes > Synaphobranchidae > Synaphobranchus > Synaphobranchus kaupii. Next base: position 128,302,221 of record CM056376.1, read on the forward strand.
AACAATTATAAGTTCAAGTTTGCTGTATAAAGTTAAAGAAGCTAGTATGAATCTCTTGCCACCTAGTGGTGGAATGAGTTACCAACTGCAATCGGAACATCATCACTGTACATTTTATTACATTTAGCCATTTTGTAGACTCTTTTATGCAGAGACTTTTTACTGCATGTTGGGTTCATTGCATTACAATTTATTATTTAAAAAATAAATAAATAAATAAATAAGAATAAATTATGTGTATACTGGTGTTCTTCACAAATGCACTATACATGCACAATATTGTATAAAACTGAAATCAACTGCAAATCTCCACTAGGCTGGGTGAACAGGAATCCTGTTACCAGTGTGTAAATTGTGAAGAAAACAGAGCGGGGGGACATTTCTCAAAGTTAATGTACACGCATACAGCATGTGCACGGCTGCCTGCACACTTGTCTTTACCTGAATATGCAGGACTTCAATTTGATTTGCAAGGCATTTGTAAGAATCATATGCTAAAGTTAGCCTATACAGCCTAATAAAGTGCAAGAATTTATTTCATATTTACCATACACTTTATTTAGTTGTATAGCATTTTAGCATTTAGATGCAGCTTTTCTGAATTTGGATATGTTATCATTTAACATCAAACACGTTGCAAGTGGCTGCTAATTTTGCGGGTTCTTACTAGCTTCCACAGGTTCATTTCTGCCGTTAGATGATGATTGCTTAATTTTGACATAATGAATAAAAATACATTAATAACAATAAACGGCAAGAACAATAGCATCGAAAGAAAACTAGCATCTAACATTAAGCTACGCCTGATAAGAGCAGGCTGAGTAGAACAGACGGCCATGAACATCCTAACTTTTAAACTATGGCCTAGATTTTAATTGCGACACTCAGGAATAATGTTTATTGTTTATTTGTTTGGAATGTATTATAACACACATTCAGAATGAGAGACAAGTATCGGCGGGGGGGGGGGGGGGGGGTAATAGCATCCCAGCCTGGGATGGAAATTGGTCAAGCAGAGGAGGGGATGACATGAACAATGGCAAAGAACCCCCCCCCCCCCCCCCCGCCCCCCTGTCAATTTGCACACTGCCGGTTGGAAAAGAAGACCTTTTCATTTTTCTCCCCTCCGTTCCCGCCTGAAAACACTCACCGTAAAACCAGCCGATGCAAACACTTTCAAAAAAACACAAAAAGATGAGGGATATTCCACTGCCTGCATAATAATCAAAGATCTGGAAAACATACATTCCACCCTAGAGAGAGAAAGAGAGAGAGAAAACATTTTAAAAACTCCATGCACAAGTTATTACTTGCATTAGAGGTCTGCATCTATTTCCACTATTTCTCTTCTTTGTTTTGCGGTCTGACTTCTCAATTTTTTCTGACAATAAATTGGAATGACAAGCTGATTTAAATGCACATCATATTCACATTGGGCGTTAATTGTGGGAGTTAACAGGCTGGAATACTAGACTTGTGAACGAACGCAGCGGGCCTGTACCCGACCTGACCCACTGAGATAAAAACAGGCCGGATACTCTGTCCAATCACAGAATACCTTTGGGTTTTGGTCAGGATGCAGACCTCTAATTTGCACATTTCACACTAATTGTTTCTCCTGGTTATTTGGGGATTATTAAGAGGACAGAGGCCTGTGAAGGATTCAAATAACAACAATTCAACAACATTTGATCAGACCACAGTCCAGTACACACATAAACCCACAGAGGTGCACGCAAGCATACGAAGACAGAAATGCATACACACACATAAACAAACATACATTCACAAAAATGGACAAGGAAATGCATACACACACACACACACACAAGCATGTTGTTTTTGCTGTGGATCGGAACAGAATGATTATGGGTTGGGCGACTCTAATCCACGCTCTGTGGGCCAGCAAACCTCAGTCAGCATGACGAGCCCGATCAGGTAAGACACCACGGCCACTGCCAGGATTAAGAGTTCTCTGCGGTTCTTCTGCCGGAATATGGACGGGTACATGTCCACCACCGACGTGGTGAGGCTCTCCACACACACAAACTAGCCAGGAGAGAGAAGTCGGAGTGTAAAACCATGTCACACAATGATCTAGGCAGGGCCTGGCTGCTGGCTGAGTGTATAAAACCATGTCACAGGGTGAATTAAACAGGACCTGGCTGCTGGCTGCTTCTGAATGGTGTTGCGTAGAGTGGCCTCTTATATCTGGTTTCATTTGGAACATTCTGCATCGCAGCATTATTTGAATTGTGCATTGGAATGTCTGACTGGCTCATTTCCTAAGAAAAAAACTTAGCAGCCTTTCCACTGTGTGTGAGGGTGAGATCTTCTTTTATAAATGTATGTGAACAAGTGGGGACCTCTGGGTTCTCTGTGCTGTTGGCACTGACTCCGCCCCAACATTTCTGAGGCACTGAGATACATGGTGATGCTCTACCAGGGATTGGCAATGAACCCAACAAGGTAATCAGGATTTTTTTTGGGCTTCGCACTGGTACAAGTAAACCTTACGTGGCTGTCCAGGCCCAGCAGAATGATCATGATGAAGAAGCAGCAAGCCCAGAGAGGAGGGAAGGGCATCATGGAGACGGCACGGGGGTACACAATGAACGCCAGTCCGGGACCTGACACAGGACAGAACTGCTTACTGCATAGAACACCATCGGCCATAGATTCACACCTTCCCCAAAATTATTACATAGCTTACGGCACTATAGCCTACCGCTGAACATATAATGAATTGCCCTATGGATATGGAATATGCTGCAATATATTTAAATGTACTGCAAAATCTGAAAGAATATTTATATTTTCTATATATTTACCCATCTGTTGTTATGTGTTGCAATATAATTTCTGATCTTGACAATGTCATTTTTTTTCAACATACAGCAGTATATTCCATATCCATCAACTGATCTTATCTCTTAGCTTCGATTACAGCTTTTACCATTTCATTGGTTGATTGATCTGATTGGTTGATCAACTGGATAGTGCAAGCCCGGGTTTCCCAGCCCACATACCAGACTGAGCCACCTGGGAAATGGGCACATTCTGCTCATAGGACATGAAACCCAGGATGGAGAAGATGGCGAATCCAGCGATGAAGCTTGTACCGCAGTTCAGGAAGCAGAGGGCCAGGCTGTCTCTGGAACAGCAGTACAGGTGGAGCGAATCACAGAGAGGAACAAACAGAAACGCCTACATATGAACAGGTGGACACACACAAGGCGCTTGCACTCTCTAGAACAGGGGTGCCCAAACTCGGCCCTGGGAGACCCCTGTGTACGCTGGCTTTCATTCCAACCACAATTGCAATTCCAGAATTTTAACAAGCTGTTAATTTTTCTTAATTACGTGCTTTTCATGTTTTTAGGGATTATGTACAAACCTCTTAAACCACATTGTCAGAAATACAGTAGCTGTGAAGCCGTGCCATGAAGAATAAAAGTCCCATGTTCACATTATGCTTATTGTGCTATATTACAAACAATTACATAAAGAGGCAACAACATTTTTTAACTGATCAAATTGAAGGCCAAATCAGCAATTAATTAAGACCCAAGAAATGAGGGGCCACATGTTTAAAACTCTGAGTAAAAGAATGTGTAAAAGAAAGCTCAGGGTGAAAGTCGGAAATCTGCTTAAAAAAAGTTTAGCATTTTCTACCTCTGCCTTTCTGTCACGGTGTTGCCATATCACACAAACTCCAAACATTGCGTATGTATGGTGTCCATCGTGTGCAGATTCTCACAGCACGTGTTATATTATACATCTGAATTTCTGCATGGAAACTTGCTTACGCGGCTTTCTGAGGGTATTTTTCTGCTCAGCGCTGTTAATACATGTGGCCCCAGGTGTGGTGAGCTGATGTCATGAAAACCAGCAGAACCCTGCTGCCCGACAGCACCTGAGAAAGTGTTGGGAGGCGTGGCTGTGCCTCACCTGTAGCAGTTGTTGTTGTACTTATTGTAGCTGCCCAGTGCAGTCAGACAACCCAGGCAGATGGCAAAGGAGAAGAGAACTTGGGTCCCAGCATCCACCCACACCTAAGAGAGAGAGGACAGTGCAGCAACCACCCAACATGTACAGAATGATTGGTCAATTGCCTGCCAGGCGATGAATCTGATTGGTCAGCAATTAAGACTGAAAATTGGATTGGTTAGTCAAAGGATGGGCTGAGACAACCAACCTGCCAATGACGTTGGTGAGTTTTTAAAAATATATAAACTCGAGAAACTATCCTGCACCCAGCTCAGAGAAAATACAATATGGGCTGGATGGAAAATCATTAAAGCTGTCTGACAGATATGTAAACAGTGATAATAAAATAAAATCACTGAAATTTGGTGCTAAGGAGTGAGTTTTTCCTCTTTTTTTTTGGTAATAGGAAGACTGATTTTAATGAACCCCACACCTGGATGCCCTTTCACCCCTGGGCGGGCTGGAAGAGCGTACCCCTTAAGTGCCCCTCTCAGACTGTGTCAGGCACTCTGGCCAGTGTCTGAAATTAGAAACATGCTCGACTTGGACCAGACGGAGCATCTGCTGCTAAAACCAGTGCTGTCCACTACTGAGATAGTACTGTGGAAGCAGAGCTAGGAACTGCCTGTCTGTCGCTCAGTCTGTCTTTCTGTTGGTCAGTCTGTCTGCCTGCCTCTGTCAGTCTGTCTGTTTGTCTGCCTGTCAGTCTGTCTGTCAGTGTGAGCAGGCCTTTTTCCTGCTCAGTAATGGACTTCTGTAAGTGAGTGGCACAGTCTGCTCCAAGCTACCTGAGAGGGCTGTGTGGGGCACAGGCAGAATCTTCGGTCTGAGCGAGGGGTGTGTGGGGTACCTGCGGGTCTACCAGTCGGCCCAGGTCGGGGTACAGGTAGAACTTGATTCCTTGGGCCGCTCCAGGCAGGGTGACCCCACGAATAAGCAGGACAGTCAGCATCACGTAGGGGAAGGTCGCTGTGAAGTACACCACCTGGAGACCCAAACAAAGGCTTATACACACACATGCACACACACCCTCACACTTACTCACATGTACACACACACACACACACACACACACACACAGAAGGTAATGAAGTCTCTGGGGTCCACCTTCCCAGAGGACTTGACTCCCTTCCAGATGCAGAAGTAGGACACGACCCAGGCAGCAAGCAGGCAGAGAGCCAGATCCCAGTTAAGCTCGCCCATCTGCTCAATCCCAGGGGAGATCCGCAGAGCTCTGCGCCTGCATGCACCATAATTACCCAATCAGCACAGAGGAAAATAACCTCAACCAATCAGAGCTAAATATCCCATCCATCCAATGAGCACACAGGAGGACAACCTAATCATCTCAGTGGAAAATGAGTCCAGAGAATAGTGGGAGGCGGTCATGCAAATAGATTACTTTAGTACGTGTAAAGTGATTTACTAAGCCTGAAAGGAAGATTGGGAACGGTATTTGCGGGTGCATTTTAGTACAAATGTAAAGCAGGTATTAAAAGTCACAGAATCGATAAGATGACGGCTGTAATTGTAGCAAGACAGTACAGGTGTGTTTGGAATATCCATAACTGAACGTTCTGAATGATTACGTAACAATCGGGGCTAGTGAACTGGCCCATTCTAGCTAACGCTCAAAATACACAAGAAAATCTGTGGATAGCATAGGTTACATCATGAACAGTAAGAATATTTTTTTTAATAATGAAGCACATCGTGTTACAGAATACAGGAGTAACTAGTATTTGAATCAAACAAGCAATACAACGTCTATTATAACAAACAGTGAATAACAAGCAAATCAAAACTTTATATAAAATAAAACCCATGATCAAATGGAGATGTGATTTTGTGTGACACTTACGGCACGAGTAGGCTTAGTGCAAGTAGTTATGATCATTTCAGTCCTGACAAACATCTGTAACACCTGGCAGAAACTAAGAGACATCCAGTGAAACAGTTCATAATAAACCGCCAGCTCGTTCAGTGTAACAGCAGCCTATACCGTACATAAAAAAAATACCATAAAAACAGTAACATTGCTGCCAGGTTTTCACCGTTTTCTTACAGTATAACCATTCCAAACACACAGAATCTCATTTAAATATGGCTGTTTGCGTTTGGAGTAATTTACATAATGACTTGTAATTGATCACCCGCAAAGTGTGAAATGTTAACACGTGCAAATACTTTGGCTGCGCCAGAAAATGAACACCCTCTTATTTGGGATATTAGTAAATCGACCCTTTAGTCTTTTGGGCAAACTTTCGGAAAGTCTCTTGCACATTACAATGTCAATATTGTTCTATGTTTAATAGCTTCCCACAGTTCAACACAACTTGCAAACCTTTGTCCAACCAGTTTTTGCTGAATGTGGAACCAGATATTCTCAATAGGACCAATAACTTGTGGATGCAAGGAAGCAATCCTTTCTCTAAGACTCTCATACTTTCTTGCGTTGATTTACTTGACACACCGCACCAGCTCACTGACACCACCAGACGAAAATGACCCCCACACAGTGACTCCATCTCCTCCGTGCTTAACTGTGGTGGAGATGCATTGAGCTGAATCTTTCTCTGATAGGCACCTCTCTGGGGCATCACTACAGCTGGAATTGTGACTCATCACTCCACAGGACACGCTGCAACCAGTCTGAATTGTACATGCCGTATTCCTGCATTCTGTCACTAACATTTTTCTGAGCAATGGCTTTTTAGCGCATCTTCTTGAGACAAAAACAGTGTTGACCACCTTTCTTGTAATTGTTCTCCTGGAAACAGTCTTTGCTATCAGCAGTTCTGAAGTCATATGCCAGTTTCTGTAGGCTTTTCTTTGATTCTTTAAAACCTAGGACTTTGAGTCAGTGGTCGTCTTTACTTGTGGTGGCTCTAGGTCTTCGAGCCTTTTCTCCTTCCTGTAGAACCACATTTCTCAAACCACAGGCCTATTTTCTTCATTGTTACTAAAGAAATAGGGACTTTAGAATCTTGTAGCTTTCATAATAAGTCTTGCCAACTTTATGAAGGCCAGCTAGTTGATTTTTGACACCCACACCAGCATGGTATTTCGCTTTCTTTCATGACATCCTTAAGAGGAAATAAAATTAATTCTTATTTCACGAGTCATGTTTAAGAAAATTAGGCATCGTTTCAAAGAGCCCAGCAGTAAAATGTGATGAAAATAAAGTTACAAATGTTATGGTAGTGGACACTGGTATGGACCCAAATGCAGGACTTGGAGGCAAACTCAGGCAAAAGAACGCAAGGAGTAATTTATTCAAGGCAAGAGCAAGACAAGGAAAATAAACGGGGAATGCTCGGTGAAGGGCTGGAAGCGGGGTTGGCGAACTAAAGCGGGGCAGGTGAGGAGACAGGGCTGGAGCGGGCAAAACAGGAGGCAGGCTGGACGGGCTGGAGTGAGGAACAAAGAAAACAAACAGGTTACAAGCGAAATGCAAACGGACAGACTGGCTGGGGAATGTCTTGACAGAGCAGAGACAAACAACAAACTGGCAAAGAACCTGTGAAAGAGGGGAACTTAAATAGAGAGGGGAACAGGTGAAAGGACTAATAGAATCACTAAAAGGAGTGAGGAATGTGTGCGGGTACTAATGGGATAATTACAGTGTGTGCAGAATGTGAGCAGAGGGGGAGAGTGATAGGCTGAAAGATAACAAGGAACAAAACGGGATACCACGCCCAGCCTGCACAAACAAGGAAGAGACAGACAGGGTGAAGTGAAAAACATGACATGAAACAAGAGGAATGGGAAAACACAAGAAACGAAAGGAAGGTGGACTGGAGGGAAACGGCGGATGTTACAACAAACTTTTAATACTCTACTTTTTAAATCAGAAAAGCTCCAATCTGTTAATTTATTATATTTTATAAATCCAGGATATGCTCATTTTCAATTTTTCGTAAGAAAATTTGATTTACTTCCAGATTTACCTGAGATAGCCAAGTGGATGCGTAAGCAAAACATCGAGAAGGCAGAAATTTCAGAATTTTCAGAATGTTCAGAAAAAATTGCATTAATCCACCAAGAGGATTGGCAAGCAGTTTTAACATAGCATTAGTCTTTACATTACAATTGCACCAATTCAGAAGACATTAATGACTAAAACAGCATGTTTTTTTTGCCCAGGAATGTACATTGGTTGAAAGTGTATTTTAAAAACTCTTACTCCCAGAATTCAACGAAAGAAGATGTTGCATTTTCATGGTAGGTGTAGTTGTCTGTGCCATTTCTCCTCTGAAATTCCACACAGGTTTCTAAAATAAATTGTGATGCACAAATGTAAGCACCGCCATATCCATACCCATTCATAAACCTGAACAGAGTCACAAAATCTTATTCATCAGTATCAACATGTACTGTATATGTGCCTATGTGCAAGAACCGTGCTCTTTCAGATTTCATATATCTTCATAATGTACTGCATTAATGTCCTCTAAATGTTAGCATAAACATAAACAACATCAGCATAAACAATGCTATGGTATAGGGATATGCTGATGTAACATATGCTTCAATTGACTTAAGGAACCATCTCAAAGCTACCATTGGTTGTACTGAGCAAGGTGCATATGAAAGAGGGAATTAACATTTTTCAAGAATGATGCTGCTTTGAGAACTTTTTACAAAATGGCTATAAATAAACCTAATCGTTCTCATACAAAAAAAAACTGAATGGAGAATAAGGTGTGAAATGCTCACCTGTGTTCCAGGTGTTGTTGCATGAGGACCAAGGGAGGTCCCAGTAGAAGGAGAACCAAAGGTAAAATATCGCCCAGGCCAGGACAATGACGTAGTATAAAGTCAGTAGGCCTGCAAGGACCTGCGAGGCATAGCCAATGCCTGGACCAAAGAAAGAGTGAACCTTGTAAATAAATTGTGTATGTGTGTGTGTGTGTGTCTCTGTGAAAAAGAGAGAGAAGAGCGACAGAGAGAGCGAATGTGTGCACAAGTGTGGGTGTACGTCATGTGTGCCTGTATTTATGTGTGTGTCTAAAGCAGTAATAATCGGTTTTATGAACCTCAAGCAGTTTTTGCAAGTAAAAATTTCCAGTTAAAAGGGCAACACAGCCAGGGGCTAATTCCATGTGTGCGGATCACCTTCAAACAAGGGGCAGATCTTCCTCCAGGAGGTGACCGCCCCCTCGCTGGTGAACTGGCCCAGAGACGTCTCCAGAAAGAACAAGGGGATCCCACAGGTGAAGAGGAAGATGAAGTATGGAATCAAGAAGGCACCTGTTTTAGTAGGAGGAAGAAGGAAGGTCAGCAGCTGCTGTCCAACCCTTCTGGGGATCCCCAACATCTGGGGTCTCCACCTCCGGTCCTGGGGAACTGCATGGTCTCATTTGGTCATTAGTCAATAGTGATGGAAGACTAAGGTTTCATGAACCCTATACGGGGAGGAGCTACAATGAGCTGCTATTTACTGGCTTGCTTGATCCTTGCTTGACTCACCTTTTTAGGGCGCCGTCCCAATATTCTTCACTCTCCACCTCCCTTCCTCCACTCCCCCACTACCACTCCTCTACTACTATGTATACTAAGTCTCTTGGCTCAGTAATCCATTCACATGGCTTCTCATACCATAGCTATGCTGATGATACTCAACTCTTCCTCTCTTTCCCTCCCTCTACCCCACAGGTTAAGGAGAGGATATCTGCTTGTCTGACTGACATCTCTGAGTGGATGGCTACCCATCACCTGAAGCTCAACCTTGACAAGACAGAGCTCCTCTTCATGCCATACAAGACCTCCCCACTACATGACCTCTCCATCACCGTTGATGGGACCGTGGTGGCTGCCTCCCGCTCTGCAAGGAACCTGGGGGTGGTCCTGGACGACCGGCTGGACTTCAAAGAGCACATCAGGGCGACGGCACGGTCCTGCAGGTTCCTCCTGTACAACATCAGGAGGATTCGACCGTACCTGACCACCTACTCCACCCAGCTTCTTGTCCAGACCATGGTCACCTCACGCCTGGACTACTGCAACTCCCTGCTCGCAAGCCTACCGGCCTGCGCCATTCTGCCTCTTCAACTCATCCAGAATGCAGCTGCCCGGCTTGTGTTCAACCTCCCGAAATTTTCCCACGTAACCCCCCTGCTGAGGTCTCTCCACTGGCTGCCAGTTGCAGCCAGGATCAGGTTCAAAGTTCTGACCCTGGCCTACACTGCAGCCAATAGGACAGGCCCCGCCTACCTGCAGGACTTAATCCAGAACTATGTTCCTGCTCGACCACTTCGCTCTTCTACAGCAGGGCGACTGGCACTTCCCCCCCTCCGTGTCAAAGGCTCTCGCTTGTCCCGACTGCGGAGTTTTTCCACATTAGCACCTCAGTGGTGGAATGAACTTCCCATTCCCCTACGTTCTACTCCAACCCTGCCTGCATTCCGTCGAGGCCTGAAGACACACCTCTTCAGACTCCACCTTGACTGATATCCTCACCTAGGAATATCAGCTCCCTGTTCCCTGTGTTTTCCTGTCTGTTATTATAGTTTATAATAGTATTTGGAATGTTTTATCATAGTATAGTTTATAATAGTATTTGGAATGGTTTATAATAGCATAGTTTATAATAGTATTTGGAATGGTTTATAATAGTATAGTTTATAATAGTATTTGGAATGGAAGTGTGGTGTTGCTGAATTGCCCACAGCTTACTGTGAACTACAGTCAACGTTCATTGCTAGGGATAGCTGCTACATTATGCAAAGGATGTGCTTTGCCTCGTCTGTTCTGTAATGATGATGATGTCTCTGTACGCACTTACTGTACGTCGCTTTGGATAAAAGCGTCTGCTAAATAAATGTAATGTAATGTAAGGTACCCTGAAGTATGCAAAACTGCCTCAACGTTTTGAGTACAAGTATTTGCATGTACAGTATACAATGTACCTGGCATTGCGGTTTGCGTCGAGACATTAATTAATATGTAACAATTTATACGTAATTAAGATGTAATCAGCAACTTTAGATTAAAACACAAAGATCCGTTTGCAGGGCACGGAGGAGAGGAGGTGGTAGTGGAGGAAGGGAGGGTGCATTTTTCGACTACTGGGACGCACCCTTAGTGTTCAGCTTCACCGTGATAGCATACAGACTCACCTCATTAGCATATAGACTCACCTCTTTAGCATATAGACCTTGTTAGCATACAGATTCACCATGTTAATGTTCAGAATCACCTGTTAAGCATTCACACCCACCTCATTCGTTTTTAGACTCACCTTACTAATGTTCAAATCACCTTGTTCAGACCTACCTCCGCCGTTCTTGTAGCACAGGTAAGGGAAACGCCACACGTTGCCCAGCCCGATGATCCCACCAGCTACAGACAGCACAAACTCCAGCTTGTTGCTCCATTGTCCCCTGTCCATTATCTTCTCATCTACCTGAGGGGGGACCTCAAGTGGCCACTCTGGCCTATCGGAGGGGTCTGCTTTGGGCACGCTCTCCATTTCCCCTACACAGGTGAGTCTACAGGTGAGTCCGCAGGTGAGAAAGTCAAAGTCTCTGTGGGGACGTACCTAAAGGCAGCCCCCTTCCCCAGCCTTACCTGACACCTGTCGTTCACCTGTTGGTGTATCACACCTGGATCAAATATGAATTGTAATTTTAAGAGGGAACAGGCACATTTCATGGCTTGTGGAGCTGTGATTTTAAAAACTGCACGTCTGTCCAAATCAACATTTTTCCATCTCAGTTCCCAAGGTAATTGCCTGCATATTTGTTTCTATCAGTACACTGCTCCCGTTTTCAAAAAGTAACAGCGTGGGACAATACATTCGAGTACTTTCTCACGTAAGGGAACCAGGAAGTGAGTTTGTGTCACATGACAGCATGCCTTAGGTGTTCACAGAAAATTTAATAGGAACATCACAATTTCAAACCTTTGATAGGTCAATTCAATCTTATAATTAATAATCCCAACAGGAGCTGTGTGAGGCATGATTTTACTATGTGTACAGACCCAATGCAGTTCAATTAGTTGATGTTTAACTGGCAGGACAACCAGGCAGGACATTGTCAAACATTTATAGAGCATGCAAATGACAAACCATAATGAAATGAGAACAGCAACACCATAATAACAATAATACTAACTATGGTAATGGAAATAACAGTATTAAAAACTAGAAAAGTAGAGCACCTCCGCCAAGTCTGACAACATCCCACAAGGCACTGTAAGCAGACATGGGCTGCATTGAGTGCATTCGAATAGTCAAATTCGAGCAAGGAAGGATCCTTTGATCACATGATCTGGAAATATGCTATGGACCGTTCGAATTTCTTATATTGAGAAGGAAAGGAGCTTCATGATTCATTTTATCCGTCCTTTCACAAAGGATGCTCTGGACTATCCTTTTCGGAAGGAAGGTAGTATTCGCGCCCCACAATGCAATGCCAATGTTTTCATAAGCATCTGAGTTTTCCGGAACCTACCGAATTCAAACAACAAGGCGAATATCTGAGAAATGCCAGAAATCTAAATGTGAATAGCTAGTATTGTTGGTTAGTATTGGCTTATAATAGAAAGTAAACAAACAATGACACAATCAGACAATACACCAAATTTGTTAAGAGGTTAAATTTTGCCGAGATAAAACGAACGGTTCAAGTGAAATGCAGACGGCAATGATGCGCCTTTTGTCGTAATTTTTCGTGATGTTGTAGTTCGCTATGTTGAACAGTGACATCAATATGATTGGACGTCGCACCACGATGCAAGGTAGAGAAGGAGGTTAGAATTCCACAGTAGACGCTAGATTCCTTATAAATCTCTATTTTCCTTGACCCCCATGATGTTTTCTGGCGAGGTCAAGGAAAAGTTGCAAGGAAAGGAAAAAGGAGCTATTTTTTTGACTATTCGAATGCAGCCTGTTTGCATTGCATGGTCTTTTCCCCGATGGAATGTGGTAGAAATGAATACCTTTTATTTTGCTAGACCTGTTCTGGCATCCCACAATACAACAAGATGACATTTTAAAAATCAATCGATCAAAAATCCACTTGCACTGATTGGAGAAGTTGCCTCTTTTTGCTGCCAAAATGCGCGTGCATACTATGCGTGACGTAGGTCATAAAAGGGTCAGCTGTGACTTTGCTTGTGAATATTAGCCAATAAACTCTCAATTTTTCTGAATGAGTGTATGTGTGCCCGTAACAGACTAAATTCAAAGCACATGATTGACAACACATTAAAAGAACGGGGAATGGATTGTTAATTAAACGGCAATAATAACACCCACATTTTTTATTAATTAATAACAACGAAACTTAAAGGAGCTATATGTAACAAATTTACTGTACTAAATCATAAAATGACCATGATATGTCATCAGAGATTAAGGAAACATGCTAAGTCGAAATACTGGCTTCTCCGACAACAATGCTACAGCCAGTATGTTCTCCTTTGAAATTTCCATTCCGGGTCGGAACGTCTGTAGGCTATTTGTTTTGGCCTGTGTGATTCACTATTCTCCGAGTTGACTCCGAGTCCACTGCCCATTACGAACAACCAGATGTACTCCGGCACTCCGAAAGCCGATTTACGAATGCCTAAGCTAAATTCAACATCGTTTCCATTTAGCTAGCTAGCTAAAGATTTAAATATATATATGTATATAGTTACTCGCTAAACATACCACTAACGTTAGCTTATATCTGTGTGACCGTAAACATAGCCAGCCATGCATCTAGCTAACATTGACAGAGTTATAAAAAATACACATGAGCTGGTTTATAAAATAAATAATAAACAAATTGCAAACGTATACATTAGCTGATCAACTTACAGTGTAGGACTTGTCGTCGCTTGTCATTGTCAAAATAGAATAAGCTCGTCTCAAAATATAATGTTGCGCTCGTGTTCGTTCAGTGTCTCGACTCTCTCCAATATTGTGAATTTGGATTGCAGTACCCATTTTAAACACTCGGGGCCCTATCTTACACCCGGCGCAAAGCGGCGCTAACCCAAACGCAAGTGTCTTTGCTATCTTACACCCGGCGCTAGGTTCATTATAACGCCTAACGCTTACGTCCTTTAACTAGCATGTATTCTTGCGCCCATTACAAGTGAACTAGGCGTGTTGGTCTTAAGATGAGGAGTGGCCAGGATTCTTTTTGGCGTATTGCTATCTTGAGCCAGCAGAAAGTGCTTGCGCTAGAACCACCACAAATCTGGTCTAAAGTCATGTCGCAGTTGTTTACATTTTATTTTAACGGCGCATAAAAGTGCGTCTACATAGGCGTGTGCACAACGCGCGTACCCTCCTGTCTGTTACTAAAATATCTAGATCACAATGTGAAATATTATTATTGTGTAGGCTATATCAAAAATGCATAATAATAAGGTCCACATTCCATACGTCCACATACCTTTCCCTCGGCGAAGGGAAACGATGTCACATTACATTGCTCTCAGACCACTCCATCAACATCCAGGCGATGTGCGATGGTACGGGCCAATGGCTATCCATTAAAAAGGAGCTGATAACATCTATATCAAGCCTAATGCGCGAATTGTCATTTACACCTAATGCGTGAATTGTCATTCAATGGAAAACTCGTGCACTGCAATAGACGGACTTTTGAGTTCTGAAAATGCGCTTCAGACGTCATTACAATACAGCTCTGTTTATCTAGGAATACAGCCTGTAAGTAAATAGAATGGTTTGTGACTGAAAAAAGTTCAAAACCTATTCACAAGTCCAGTGAATATTGCTTTTATTGTTTTTCAAATAGCCTAGGCTACAGCGGATTCCCTGTGCATACATAAGGTTTTTTCAATAGCCTATGGTTAAAAAACGGAGATAAATGTCATCATGTTAACTGAATTGTAACCTTAGCTATTCTTCGTCCTTCATATTTTTTTAATTACAGTGACAAGGTTTCCATACCCTCAGCTTATTAAAACCCCGCTGATTTCACCTGTTATTCCATAACTGAACAAAAGATTTTAAAGAGAACTAAGCGGCTAATTAGAAACAAAAAGCATTACGCTACCAGTAAAAAGGTTGGTCGCATTTCCATAAGCAGGACATTATAAAATAAGGGAAAATATGCTAAACCCATGGGTTGCCAACCTGACAGATTTATTATATTTAGTGTCATCATTAAGGCAAAATAACGTTATTAAGTTATTAATCAAAATTAGAATGCAGGTAGCCTAATGAACTTCGGATGAAGCTTGAACATGAGTTCATTGCATAATCAAACGAAATTCGTTAAACAAGCAGGCTAATTTGGCGTTTTCTAAGGTGAGACGGAAGCAATTGGTCGCTTATTCTCAGCTGTTGCAGGTGCTTTTAACAAAATTTAACCGCATATATTTTGTAAACAGCACTGTCAGGAATTACCGGGAACTCATAATGGTTAGCCCGAATAATATTGATCATAGGCAACTATTGATCCATATAGCCTATTCCTTGATCGCACTAAACATGCACAAGCATGTCTGTTTCGCCATCATAAGCAATCCGCCAAGGTGGAAAAGCAGGCTTTTAAAGGGAATGGGATATAACATTTTGATTGGTTTATTGCATGTCACGCCCAAGACACACCTATAATTAATGAAGAGACTAGATTCAGCCCAGTTGCACCTTGCGCTGTGCTTAGCGCCCAAAAAAACACGCCGTTAAAATAGCAAAAGTGGACTTGGACACGCCCTAAATGGACTTAGCGCCATGCGCTTAGACCAAGCGCCAAGATCGCCAAGATAGGGCCCTCGGTGTCAATGTTACATATATAGCTCCTTTAAGTAGCCTACTCAAGACTGTCAAAGGGGAGAGATCAATAGAAAAACACCAATAGAAAAAAAGACATAAAATGTTGTGGAAAAACACAAAATAAGAAACCAACCCAAACTAAGGAAGACTGGAGTGTATAAAAGCTCAGTACTTTAGAGGGAAACTACATGCTGTGCAGAATTAAATAATTAAATTAAGATAATAAAAAACACTGAAAATCTGTTCATGCCCCCTCTTTAGACACCATAAAGACACCATATCTCACCAAATGAAACTCACCTTTCATTGTGATTCTGAGATATGACCTGGGTTGATTGGAGGTTTCCCCAAGTATTGAGCTGTTAAAGTGAAGGTTAGACTTTTTGTCATCTGCGAAAAGAAAGGGGAGGGACAGGAGGTATCCTGTGTGACAGTAAACTCAACCATGCCTTCATGAAACACATTCCTCAACCCCGATGCCCCCATTGTACACACCCTCTCCCAGCTGTCCATTCAGAAACACAGGCACATAAACACACACACATACAGATGCACATACAGGCACACAAATACATGTAGTTTGTACATACCAGATACACATGCGCACACACACATATGCTCATGCATACTCACACAGACAAACATGCACACACACACACACACACACACACACAGAATATTTGATCAGCAAAGCAGGTTCACAGAGACCTCCTCTATGCAGTGATGGTATGCAACTGAAGATATGGCTTTAAAGAAGTATATTAAAAAAAAAAATATTTCACCTTTATTTATGCAGGGAGGTCTCTTTTTCAGAGGGGCCCTGCCACAGACAAGCAAACATTACATTATAGGCATTTAGCAGACGCTCTTATCCAGAGCGACTTACACAACTTCTTATTACATTTATCCATTTATACAGCTGGATATATACTGAAGCAATTCAGGTTAAGTACCTTGCTCAAGGGTACAACGGCAGTGTCCTACCTGGGAATCGAACCAAGTCCAGTTCCTTAAACATTATACTACACTGCCGCCCGTTATTAGGCAACAATTAGGCAACTATATTTAAACGGCACAAATTTACACAATTAGTCACGTAGACACACAATATTAAAAGAAAACAAATGGACAACATTATGCAAAGCAGATAAAAGTTTCAGTTTTCAAAGAATGGATTCGTGATTTAAAATTACTGAGGAATAAAACTGCATATTTTTGGTTTCTTGCAGATGGTTGCAAATCCACGTGGCGTGAAAACTAAAAGCCCTTTTACTCTGAATTGGGTCTAGGTACAGAAAAAAGTAAATGATCATTAGACAGGAGGTCATAGTTTGATGTAGACCTGTTAAAAAGTGTGCAGAGATAGACTAGTAGCTTACTAATAAGGGCTTTGTAACTGAAAATCATCTGCAATGTCTAAGGGACTGAAGACCTGTAACTTATAAAGGTTACGGTAGGTAATTTCCCAGAATTTAAAACCAGATTAAGGTTGTACAGTACAACCTGCAATCAGTTAAAGGACTATTGAAGGTCCTGGCTTGAGACAAGGAGGCAGCACAAGTATACAGCATATCACTGGCATTTTTGACAGATTCAGTAATATCATTAATATAAATGGTAAACAGAACTGGGCCTAGGAAAAATCATTGAGGGACAGACACCATGGGAAACCAACATGGAAGAGGATTTATGGATATCAACACGGATACAATGAGATCTGCCAGGCAGATATTCCTTAAACCAGCCTGCTGCCTTACAACTCAAGCCACCAATAAGGGGTCGTTCAACCAGTATGGTGTGGTCCACAGTGCCAAAGTTCTTTTGAAAGGTCGATAAACAAGTCACCACAGTGTTTTCTGCAGTCAAGGGCCTGGTTTATATCATTAAAAACAAGAATAGCAGCTGTGACAGTACTTTGTTTAGTCTGGAACACAGGCTGAAATGGACAGAGACTGTTGTTACTTTGAAGAAAATATTTAAATCGCATGTTAACCAGGGATTCCAAGGCCTTTGAAAGCACGCATAGGTTATAAATGGGGCGGTATTTGTTAAAGATACGAGGGATTACCCCCTGTTAAAAGGGGCAGAACAAAAGCAAATTTCCAACTATTGTGATCTTATTTGAAATAAGGGAGAGGTGAAAATGATGTCCTGGCAGACCGGGCGCAAACTCAAGTAGACAAAGGGAATACGATTCTAAAGTCTAAATATAAGATTAAAATGCTTGATTTGGTTTTTGCAGCGTGCAAAATTATCGGGCAACAACCGGGCATATTAGGATTGTTTGTGTAGGCTACCTGAGCGGGTTCCTCTGCTCCAATGTCGTTGGGGTGTGGGTGTTG
This sequence comes from Synaphobranchus kaupii, assembly GCA_029718625.1. Lineage (NCBI taxonomy): Eukaryota > Metazoa > Chordata > Actinopteri > Anguilliformes > Synaphobranchidae > Synaphobranchus > Synaphobranchus kaupii. The sequence goes on from CM056376.1 coordinate 128,320,296, forward strand.
AAGTGGGTTAGCCCATAATGTTACATGTCTGCTGTTAGCACTTCTTGTTTTAGGCCCTGGCTCTGCACTTGACAGCTCAAACTCAGTTGAAGATGTCTGAGCTGGTGGAACTATTTTTCATCCTATTCAGTTTCAGATATCCATTAGCTATGTTAGTAGTAAAGACAACAGCGTTCTGTCTTTTGTTGTTGCCTGACAAAATGGCATTAATTTGTGACATGGGCTGTGTCCGAATCAGAGCCCTATCTAATGCGTCCTGTTTACTGTGTACTAGCATATTTTATACTGCATACTGTTTAGTGACATGTAGTATGCAAAAAATATCCTCCATACTATTATCAGCGAAAACCCGGAAATAAGTATATAATTCAGGGATATTAAGAACACTCAATTTTCAGAATTGTCGCAAACTTAACAGCTTTTTTAAAAAGTATACTCAACTGGCATATTCAATAGTAGGCAAGTGCGCTGATTCAGACACGGCCCATGGTTACATTTACATTACGTAGCCTATCACAGGGCGAAACCGAAATAAAATAAAATCAAAAACAGTAGAAGCTTAGATTTGACAACCAGCTAGCGTTTTACAGCACTACCGTCCCTCTGGGTGGTGGGATCAAAAACCTATGGTGTGTCCGAATCAGAGCCCGATTTACTGTGTCTCCTGTGTACAGTGTACTGGCAGATGTGTACTGTTTATTGTGTACTGTTTAGCACGCGACATGTAGTACTCAAAAAAAATTCCTCCATACTATTTTCCAACCGTACTGTGGAAGTGTCGTACAAGACATCCCACCCTTGCGCAGTCGTGTCACGTGTTATTTTTGTTGTTATTGAAGGAAAATGTCAGTGAAGCTGCACCTAATTTTTTTAAAACAGAGCTGTGCATCATATTTATGAGACCAAAATATTTGCGTACTGCTTGAAAAGTATGCTTCCGAATATACTCAGCGAAACCCCGGAAGTAAGTATATCATACGGGGGTTGAAAGTATACTATATTTCGCCTACTTAACGACTTTCTCGTCCTGTCTACTCAACAAGCCTACTGAATAGTATGGAAGGGTGCTGATTCAGACACAGCCCTGCTCAAGATAGAGTGGCCAGTGCCGGAAGGGGGTGTCATTTGCCTTAAAACGTGTTCCCGAACTGTAAGAGTAAAGTGTACGTTGCCAACAAAAATAAATTGTGCCCAGCAATTGATAATTATTTTAATATGTACATGCAGCACCTGAGGGGGCAAAAAATTTATCTCAGATGACATTGCTGGCGTTTGTCCCCTCGCGGTGCCAGGCCTGTGTCCTCGATTAACATCATATCAAATAAATTGCCTGCAGAAGTAAAGTGCTTATTGAACAGATCAACTATACTGTTTATCAGTTACATGCTGAGAATTATGGTTTATAAACTGAGGAAGAGTAGAAGAGGCAGAGGAATTCAAGAATGACTTGATGATTTTCCAGAATTAGAAGGATTGTTAATATTATCTGAGACATCTTTAAGGAAAGAACAAGCTTTTTAATCTTTATAACTATAAAATTGCATTTAATCTGGAGACAGCAGAACGTACACCAGCATGAGGGAACGTTTTAAAAATACAATGAAAATAATTCCAGGCTGTATCGAGATCTGGTATTAAATTAATTTGGTAGATTGGTAGCTTGTTCAACAAATCCTTTCAAGAGTATGTATACTCACTGTTTCAACATCTCACAATGTTTCAGTGCCAGTGGGCAACATATGGCATTGGAATCTAGCCTACTTGTCATCAAAGATTATGAAATGTTGCTCTACAAACACGTTCAGATTCACACACGCACACGGTACGGCGGCCAAAAAACACACACACACACACACGATCAACTGGCTTAACAAGGCCAACGCCTTCACATGATCAATCAATATATGACCAAGCCACAAATTAATAGAATATAATATGAAACTAACAACAATGTCCTACTTTAAGTCAGAAGACGTCGCATCAGTGCTACCATCAGTGCTCTTCTCTGCTACCTTGTTGATAATCAAATCCGTACCCAAAGAAACCAGAATGTAGGCCTACAGAACTGTAGAACTGGTAGACCTACTTGGTAGACTGATCTGGCTAACGTTAGCACTCCTCTGGGTGGACTGGGGGGAAAACATGTTTGGAATTTTAGCACATTTTGCCACATCGGTGGAAGACATTTACGTTTTTTATCCCTTATTTTTCCCGCACCGCCATTTACTTTTGACACTCGTTTGTTTATCCATTTTAACCGCAGATGTCGATTTGAACGCGCATCTAGCTAGGGCCTCTTTTTTGAATTTCTGCCTTTTTAAATGTTGATAACGTGCTCTTGACGTGGAACAGTTTACTTTGGGTGGGGGAGAAACCCATATTAAAGTGGGCCAGCTTTGCGGCCCATCTCACTAGTGGGCCGATGACTGGGGTGGCTACGTTGATTTTTTCAAATGTTTTTGTTTTCTATCTCTCTCTTTCGCAACAAGGCAGTCAGACAGACTGGTCCAAAACAGTAGAAATCACATCGGCCCTTCTGGAATTTGCCAGAACTGCCAGATTGCCAGTTCGGGCCCCTGGTGGCAGCAAAACCCTGCAGAAACACCTGGGGCCGGGGGCCACATGTATAAAACTCTGAGTAAAAGAATGCTGAGGGAGAAAGTTGGAAATCTGCTTTCGCAAAGTTTTTCATTTTCTCCCTCTGCCTTTCTATCACGGTGTTGCATATCAGACTGTCTCCAAACATTGTGTACGCATGGCGTCCAGCGTGGGCAGAGGTACGCAGGTTCTCTTATGTTATACATCTGAATTTCTGTGTGGAAACTCATTTTTGGAGGGCATTTTTCTGCTCAGCACTGTTTATACATGTGGCCCCTGGAGTTTCCCATCAACATGGGTTACGTTTGACTTCATTATTTGCATTAATTCATTAAGAATTTAAATTAATAACATAATTACCTCAAAAGTACTTATTCAAATTTTGCTCAATTTTTCATGTTGTTCTTTACAGTTCGGCGTATACACGTGCCAATTTACAGAGTGGGATCTCTTGCATGTTTTGTTTTACAGTACTGTTACAAGGGCTGCTGCACAGTGGCGTATCGTGGGATCTCGGATCATGTAAAACGTCTGTCACCATAGCCTACCTTTAAACGGATAAAACTCTCAACCTGTTTACATTAATTATCAGTCAAGTAATTGATTTACTGAATAGCAAATATCAATAAATACAGGAAGTTTTTTGGGCTAGCATATTTCTTTGTGTCATAAAATCGTGTAGCATTTAAATATGCAGGACAGCCCGGGTGCTGGAATAAAGCAGGGGTGCACAGCTCCGGTCCTGGTTTTTATTCCAACCAATTACCTTAATTTCACTTTTTCTGACAGCTCTATAAACTAGGTCACTCCTGTACTTGTGCAAAATCTTTTCGATACACTTGCAGATTATGGCTGTAGCTGGAGCTTATAAAAGTCCAGCCAGTCAGTCGTTCAGCCTTCCAAAACCTGAATTATTAACATCACGCTAGCCAAAGGAAAACAGTATACAATTAATGAGTAAAGATACATAGCTTGCCAGGTTGTGCAACTGATGTAAAGTTGAGTTCAGGCTATAGAAACCTGTGGCTGTGTCTCAAACCGTAGGCAGCTGCCTTGCTGCCTTGGTGCCTTGCTCTCCTGCTCCCTTGGAAGGTACCTCAAAAGGCAACGAATTTGGGGGTGCGTCCCAATAGTCGAAAAATGCACCCACTCTTCCTCCACTACCACCTCCTCTACTCCGTGCCCCGGAAACAGATCTTTGTGTTTTAATCTAATGTTGCTGATTACATCTTAATTACGTATAAATGGTTACATATTAATTAATGTCTCGACGCAAACCGCAATGTCAGATACATTGTATATTGTACATGTAAATACTTGTACTGAAAACGTTCAGGCGGTTTTGCTCCACCCTCATAAACTTCACTTGGGAGGATGTGATGCACATACCAATAAAACAGGAGTATACACTTGCGTTTAGCGAGTGGGAGGGAGCGAGGGCGGAGCGGGTTATTCGAATTGAGATGCACTCACCCACTATACTCGGAAGTTAACCATGCTGCTGCACAGTGGCGTATCGTGGGATCTCGGATCATGTAAAACGTCTGTCACCATAGCCTACCTTTAAACGGGTAAAACTCTCAACCTGTTTACATTAATTATCAGTCAAGTAATTGATTTACTGAATATCAAATATCAATAAATACAGGAAGATTTTTGGGCTAGCATATTTCTTTGTGTCATAAAATCGTGTAGCATTTAAATATGCAGGACAGCCCGTGTGCTGGAATAAACCATTTAAACCAAACTTATTCTCCACCTGTTTCCATTTATTTTGCTTGCTTATGTCAATCAAACTTCCCTGAATAATCAATAACAATTATGTAGCCTATAGGAAAATGATTAACAAATGAGTGAAGTTTACAAGGATGGAGGAAAAACTGGATTGGGACGCAGCCATGGGGTGCGTCCCAATAGTCGAAAAATGCACCCTCCCTTCCTCCACTACCACCTCCCCTATTTTTGGGTTTTAATATAATGTTGCTGATTACATCTTAATTACGTATTAATGGTTACATATTAATTAATGTCTCGACGCAAACCACAATGTCAGGTACATTGTAAACTGTACATGCAACGTGCAGGTTGTTTTGCATATTTCCAGGTAGAAGAGGAGTGGTACTGGGGGAGTGGAGGAAGGGAGGTTGGCTAAATGGCTCTAAGTCATCAAGTGTCTGACGTATCAAACAAGCCTTAAACCATCACACTTCTGCCAGAAATACGAAATACAGTAGCTATGGATGGATAACTTGAAGGGTTTCTTCTCCTAACTTATTTTTCCATAGAGTTCAATAGGAAAATTTGTCAGGAGAAACAACCCTTAAAGTGATCCATCCATAGCTACTGCATATCTGGCAGCAGAGTGATGGTTTGAGGCTCGTTTAATACCTCAGACCCTTGATGACTTACAGCCATTTTACCAACCATGTATTCCATACTGTTCCAGCATAATTTACAGCTAAATCTTGTCCCACACCCAAATTCCCATAGAGATCCATTCAAATGCAGAGACATTATAGTATCACTTGTAAGAGTACCAGAAAATAAGATATCAAGACTCTTTTGATGTTGTTGGGTCACAGACATCAGGAAGTCATGGCATGCAAAGGCTATGCGACCAAATTTAAAAAAATGATTGCTTTATTCTATATATAAATGCAGGGGTGCCAATAATTGTGGCACACATGGTTTTGTTAAAAATAATTATTTCTTGATGAGGGATTTTTTTTTCTCATAATAAATGTACTTCAATTAAAGGTTGAATTTTTCTCTTTCTTTTGGTGTGAAATTAAGCTAATTCACCAAACGGTGAATTGTGTGTAACACTTTTTACTCATCTTTACCAGTGGTGCCAATAATAGTGGAGGGCACTGTATATAGAGGTAAGCATGTGTTTTAAAATAATAAATAAAAGAGTCATATGCTTTGCTTCTGTGGGAATATATGCAACTATTCCTGTTGACACTTTCTGTTTCACCTTTTGTGTGTCTCCCAATTGACTAGCCATTTATCCCTAAATAAGAAAAACCTGTGATGAAACATCTCATTTTAGAGCCTGTGGTAAGTGAGCGTTTGTTAAGTTTAAAACCTGCATGGGAAAGTGCCACCAGTATCACACACAAAAATCAGAGATAAAAAATTAAAAAGATTGTATATTTTCTTACATTTTATACAACTAGCCTACGCCACAAAATACCATTGTAGCCTATACAACGTTGGTGGACCTTTGAGAACATAGCATCATGTTTATCAGATGTTTACTAATTAATCTCAACAAATTCAGAAAGGTCATATAGTGTCAGGATGAAAAAATAAGGTAAACTGGTTTTTAAGACACATCAAACACTGAATCGGGTCATATTTACCCTGAAGATTATGAGGGTTAAAGCAAATAAGGGACATTTTTCAAAATGTTCATGGTTGCTTTCACCATTTTCTTTTAATTTCAGGAAAGATTAATGGAAAATTCCAATTTACTGTTGAAAGGCTTCCCTCTAGTGGAGAAGTTCGTAACTGTAATAAGAGAGGGACACACCCCACAATAGTTATTCTGAGTGTCAATCCGACTCAAACCGAATAAAAATTAAATGAAATCCATTAGATGCATTGGTTTACTGGAGAAGTTCATAAAAATGCACTTTCATGTTCAGTAATTGCAAAGAAATTTTAACAAGGCTATAATCAATTTATTTCTGAGGTTTAGGCAAATTATATCGCAAATAAAATCTGATTGCAATCAACTTTGGTCTGCATTTGTGTAAATGTACTTTTGCAGTCACATGAGTCAGTCTCTGCTGCCTTTTCACAATATGATCCGATCCACAAGTCTGGCTAATCTGCTTCTGCTCCTGCTGAATGGCTGAAGCTAAGCAGGTGTGGGCTTGGTTAGTACTTGGATGGGAGACCTCCTGGGGAAACTAAGTTGCTGCTGGAAGAGGTGTTGGTGGACCAGTAGGGGCAATCTTCCCTCTGGTCAAATAAACCCCTGCAGTGATGGGGACACTGTGCTGTAGGAGATGCTGTCTTTCGGATGAGACGTTAAACCGAGGTCCTGACTCACTGTGGTCATTAAAGATCCCATGACACTTATCGTAAAGAGTAGGGGTTTCCCCGGTGTCCTGGCTAAACTCCCAACCTGGCTCTTTCAATCTGCCACCAAATCATCCCCCAGTTTAATTTGTAAAAAAAAAACTCAGATGATGTATGATGAGCATTCTGGCACAAAATGGCTGCCTAATGACTCAGGCCACATCACTTGGCCCAGAATTGTGCTGTAATTCAAGGCTGACACTGAGCCGAGTCAGAATGCCAGATCTGGCCCATTTGGCTACCTGGGTTTCTTCCTATAGGCGATGTCACGGTAATGAAACAGTGCCCAGCGCATGACAACCAGCCACAGTGCAGCCACTTGTACATTTGATCATGGACAAGCAGCCTACCACAACACAGTGCAACTCATTGAGATGCAGGGACACATAATAAAATACATATTTAATTAAATGTACGCATGAAGATTCAAATACAACACACAAAAATATTTTTACAGGGCCAGCCAGAAGTAAATTAGCAACTTGGGGAAAATCAGGTCATGTTCTCCGGGTCGCTTTGACGTAAACTCTGCACAGACCCCCCCACTGATCTTCATCTCATGTGGATCACATCGAGGAACAGGAAAATATACCCAGATGATTTCAAGATCGGAGCACTGCGCAGTCGCAGGGAACGATCTTCAGCAGTGTGTCCCCGTACGATAGAGCTTACCATTACCAAAGCTTTCCTCGCTGTTACTATACCACTTATGTGAACTATACTGACGTGACGTCAGCTTAATTCTGTTGACACTTCTGGAGTTAAAAACCGGTTAAAACCAGAATTGTTTGATAGCTGCAGGCGGTGACGCAATACCTGCGGGGACTGCATTGCGAACGCCAGACTGCGTGATCATGCGCAATATGATCCACACCCATCACCGCTACTGCGTCTGTCGCAAGGACGTCTGGGATTGGGACTGTGTTGCAAGGATCTGAATCACATACAGGCGGCCTAGAAATTAGTGATTCTCTACATTGTATCTACTTACTTTGATTAGGAATCATCCCAGGTTGTTGGAATGACTATAATAATTTAGCCATATTCAGAAGACGGAAAAATATTTAGTTCCGTCATTCATGACTACGTACACTTCGCACGGGCGTTTTGTTCCACAATTGGGAAGCTAGCTAGTTAGCCAACCTTGGCTACATCCAATTCCTAAGGCATTATTGTGGGTGGCTCTCAAAGCTAGCTGCTATGTGGCTAGCTTGCGTGTGGACTCCAAGAACATCTGCCATCCTCTGAATACTCCGACCAGAAAACGTCCCAGAAGGAAACGAAATTATAACATTACCGACAAGGCGATCGAAAATCACGAGTGCGATCGGGTTTTCTTATTCCTTTTCTGTGCTCGCTAGCTAGCTGACTTAGCTACCAACTAATGTACAAACATGGACGATAGTACGGAGCAAGTAGAATCGGACGATGCCGTTATCATCGTGGAAAACGAGGCAGAGAGCATGCCAGTTCAAGAGAAGAGCACAAAACCGCAAAATACTCCCAATTTGCTGGACACTTGCGCCGTGTGTAGTTTGAATTTTAACAGCCGTGAGCCTAAACTGCTGCCATGTCTCCACTCTTTCTGCAAGAAGTGTTTACCATCGCCGTACAGGAGTTTGGTCCTGCACGATCAAACCGGGACCCCGCAACTTCAGGGTGACAACCCCAGTAAACCACGTGAGTTGCATTTCTTTATAGCTTGTCCAGATGACAAGGAGAAAGGGAAGGGGATAAAACTGTTTGGAAAAGTAGTATTTTGTTGTGGTAAAATAGTATTTATGGTAAGGGGTTGAAAACCTGTCATGCGCAGAAGCGATTTAAATGGCCTGTTCAAGGTATCAGAAGTATACCTGCTTATAATGGGTGGACAATAGGAAGAAGAAAAGATGCGAGATGATGGTAAACTAGTGGAGTAGCCTTTTTAGTGCGGTAAAGTCAATTTAAGAAGTGAACTGTGTCTCACCACTACCCAGATACAGCTGCTATTCCGAACTGAGCAACCGGGAAATTGGCCAAGGATGTCACAGTGAAGCAGCAGCGCTTTGTAGTGTTGAAATGGTCCGACGGTGTTGATACATCACTACATACACAGATGCGCAAAGCTGGCCTATATAGGAAACGGAAAGAAAATGGCAAATTATTGAAATGATTAAAACCTAAATCACACCGAGTTTGTGAATCTACAAACGTAAATGTATATAAGATATAAAAGGGATGAGATTGCTTCGGCCAGATGGTACACAAATTCAGCGTTGTTGTCCAAATTCAATGCTTTGTTTATGGCACCGGCCCAGCACAGCACATCTCCCCGTCAGTACAGTGCCGGCTGTCAGATATTGTCCTGGAAGCATCCTGCTATGGGGGAGCTTCCCAACACCAGGGGCTGATGGTGTAAATACAGGGAAATCCTAAAAGGAAACAGCCAGGGAAAATGTAGAACCGTTTTGAAAATCAACACTGCAGGGAGAGAATTACTCCAAATCCAAGACACAGCCACGCTAATCAGAGCAACGCGAGTGTGATCAGCGACCCAGTCCTACTTTAATCTGATAGCCTACATTTCACAACAATCCCCAGATGATCTTGTCGGAGCTTGAGCCCAATGTCCTTGAAGATTTGGAAAAAATCAGCCGGTCCCATTGTGCTAGTACAGAATGACATTGAAATACCCATAGGAATGGGTGATTAGTTGTCAGAGTTGCTTCCATCAAGAACAAGAACTGATTGATTGGGCGGAATACTTGAGCAATCTGTAGATTTTGGCTTGTGTCCTACACTTTCTTTGCTTTTTTTTCAATGTCAGTTTTTGCTGACATTGAGACTGCTTCACTTACAGCAGTGTTAGGCTTAATCGTGAGGGAAACCGTACGGGAAGAAAGTACGAGCAATGATTCACTAAGTGAAATCACTTAATATTACAACCCCAATTCCAAAAAAGTTGGGACAGTATGTAAAATGCACATAAAAGCAGAAAGCAGTGATTTGTAAATTCTCTTTTACATATATTTAATTGAAAACAGTACAAAGAAAAGATATTTAATGTTTTACCTTATCGACTTTATTGGTTTTTGTAAATATAAGCTATTTCCAAATTTGATGCCTGCAACACGTTCCAAAAAAGTTGGGACAGGGCCAAAAAAGCGACTGGGAAGTTAAAAAAAACACCTGTTTGGAACGTTTCACAGTTAAACAGGTGATGCTATCATGACTGGGTATAAAAGGATATCAAAAGACTCTTGATATTTTATTTTCAGCGATACTATAACCTCTCTGCATTTGAATAGATCTCTATGGGAATTGGGGGATGGGACTAGATTAAGCTGTAAATTACACGGGAATAGTATGGAATCCATGGTTGGCTGAGTGGCTGTAAGTAATCCAGGGTCTGAGGTATCAAACCAGCCTCAAACCATCACTCTGCTGCCGGATATGCAGTAGATATGGATGGATCACTTGGAGGGTTGTTTCCTGGCTTATTTTCCACAGAGTTCAATAGGAAAATGAGTCAGGAGAAACAACCCTTAAAGTTATCCATCCATATCTACTGCATATCTGGCAGCAGAGTGATGGTTTGAGGCTCATTTGATACCTCAGACACTTGATGACTTACAGCCATTTAGCCAGCCATGGGTTCCATACTATTCTTGTGTAATTTCTAGCTTAATCTAGTCCCACCTCCCAATTCCCATAGAGATCCATTCAAATATAGAGAGGTTATAGTATCACTTCTAAGAGTACCTGAAAATAAAATATCAAGAGTCTTTTGATATCCTTTTATACCCAGTCATGATAGCATCACCTGTTTACCTGTGGAATGGCAAACAGGTGTTTTTTTGAGCTTCCCAGTCTTTTTTTTTTTTTGCCTCTGTCCCAACATTTTTGGAACGTTTTGCAGGCATCAAATTCAGAATTAGCATATATTTACAAAAATCAATAATGTTGATAAGGTAAAACATTAAATATATTTTCTTTGTACTCTTTTCAATTAAATATATGTAAAAGAGAATTTACAAATCACTGCTTTCTGCTTTTATGTGCATTTTACATACTGTCCCAACTTTTTCATGGAATTGGGGTTTTAAATCACTTAAAATACTTCTGATGAATCAAAATCTAAGATATAGGCTCATGTGTTTTGCAGGGCACTTTGTGTTAATAGCCTGTATAACAGTGTGGGGAAGCATGTGCTTGTTAGTGCACCAGGTTGTTCTTTTATTCGGAGATGGCGGCCTTGGTCCTGGTCTCTGAGGACCGTTGAGACGTTACCCCGCGCGTTTCGAGGAGCTCCGCGACAGTAACGTCCTTCTCTGTGATTGCAGTCAACGTCATCCGCTGCCCAGTGTGCAGACAGGAGTGCATGGAGGTGGACGTGATGGACAACTTCTTCGTGAAGGACTCGATGGAGGTTCCCAGCAGCACCGTGGAGAAGACCAGCCAGGTCAGTGGAGACCGTGTGGAATGGCCACGCAGCTGTGACCAAAAACATTGGGGTTCACCGTTAAAAACCCACACGCTGAAAGACAAGGGGTCCCCGATCTTGGTCCTGGAGACCATTGGGGTTCTGCTGGTTTTTGTTTTCACCTTAAAGGTTGTATCAGCGATTTTGGGTCGAAACATAAATGATCACATTCATCTGATTTTTCCTCACGATCCGCTAGCTGCCCGCCCCATAAGCAGGCCGTCAAAAAAACGCGTCTCTGTAGGCAGCCTATGCTCCGAGATCGTACACAAAAACAAATGGTACTACCAACCACTCAAAACCAAAATAAACAGTATTCCAACCAATCACCGACAAGGGGTGGGTGATACTAATACGCTAATACTCTTATCTCGCTCAAATCTTGACGGATTTACAAACGGTTTGGTTTCTTACAAACGTTATTAACGTGGTTATAATTCTGGATGCTTGAACACTATTTTTTAAAACATAACATAATTGGCTCTGAGCTGGAGCTGGCTCTGTTTGTTTGGGATTTCGCTTCAGAAGTTACGTCACCCAAAATCGCTGATACAACCTTTAAAATCAGAAAGTGATTTAGTCCTGGGAAACTAGAGCCTCTTTGACACAAGAAACCGGCGACATTGCCGGGTTCAATTATCCCGGTTAGGTAGTGGTTTTCGCCCATTCACACGTGGAAAATTCAGTGTTGAGTCTGTTCACACATAACATTACCATTCCGGATAGATCAGGCATGTCTACCATTCGAAGCAATGCAGGACAAATATTAACATTACGTTAGTTCATCTTTAAAACAGCCAGATATTTCACTGATTAATAGTTTTAGCAGCGATGTAAATCCTACGAACCCGACACGGTTGAAGAGTGATAGGTTTAAGACAACTTGTGGTAACACCATTAGCCTGTATAGCTCAGTGATATGATCCCAAATAGCAAACGTTAGATAAGTAATGGAAGCATGGTTTCTCGGCTAAAATCAATACTTATATGTGGAGTTGTTTTAATTTAAAATGTAATGAAATGGTTTTGTTAGCAAAGTTAAATAGCTACCTTGACACAGATGTTTACCAAGGGGAAGTATTGCCTAGCACACAAGCAATTTTGTAATGCCGTTCTTACAATAGACAAATACATGTCAAGCAAGGACAGCGACACTTTTTATTCCATTACTAAAATAAAGGCGGAAGAGTTCCTTAAATCTTACTAGGTCCCAACCCGGCAAATTGGAGTTACGTCCTCCGGCTCTGTTCACACATGAGGCAGACATGGAAAATTGCTGGAATGTCTCCAGGATAAGATGCATGTGTGAGAGGGGCTTCGATGAGCTCTCTCCATATGTGATCTGTGTAATTAACTGCTTTGCTTGATTAGGTGCTGAGGAATAGGGAAAATCCCTAGACCCTACAGCTCTCCAGGACCAGGGCTGAGCTGCTCTACTCTAGACAAAGACAGAGTTCAGTGCAAACCAGACAACAGGCTGGTGTCTTTTATATTTGGCCTAAAATGAGCCTCATGTCAGTATTTACCTCCCCACCACACCCATGGTAAGACAGGACTGTTTTCTGAAGCTATGGCCTCCTCCCTGTGAGGTCATTATCTAAAGCGTTGGCGATTACAGAGCGCGTGCGATGGCGACGTGCCTGACGCTTGATTCCTCCTCCCTGTCAGCAGCTGTGCACGAGCTGTGAGGACAACACTGAGGCGTCGGGCTTTTGCGTGGAGTGCGTGGAGTTCCTGTGCGTCACGTGTATCGAAGCCCATCAGAGGGTGAAGTTCACCAAGGAACATGTCATTCGGCAGAAGGAAGAAGTTTCTCCAGGTGAGGCCAACTGCTGGCTGACAGCGTAGTATAATGGTTAGGGAAGCGGGCTTGTTGTAGGGCCCTGTGGGTGTACCCCTTCTCTGCTCTTGTGCTAACAAGGTACTTAACCTGAATTTCCAGCTGTATAAACAAATTGTATTTTTTTTTTTTTTTAAAAGGGAAAAATTTAATTAGTATAAGCTGCTTTGGATATTGATTTCTTCTGAATTTAAATTAAATTTGAATGCTGAATAAATTGCTGCTGAATGGAAATTTAATTTGAACGAGTGACCTCGGGGTAACCTGGCTTTCTGGATTAATGTCACTGCGCTTTGTAGGGAAAAGGCGATAGACGTGTGTGTTGTGGTGTGTGGTGTCTGCACAGTGCTGAATGTTGTCTGCCTGTTTTCCAGACGCGATGAGCGTTTCCACCCAGAAGCCCGTCTTCTGCGACGTTCACAAGCAGGAGCCCCTGAAGCTTTTCTGCGAAACCTGTGACCGTTTGACCTGCAGGGACTGCCAGTTACTGAAGCACAAAGACCACAAGTAATTACAGCTAATCAACTGCTCACCCAAAGCTGAATATAAACGAGTGTGCCGACTGGTCAGTTTAAACAGTGAACCAATGGGCTGCTGGATGGGTTATCCTGTTGAGGCATCACGCTGTGGTGCATGGGTGAGCCTCCTGGCCTCGGTTTTTGGTGATTGCGTTACTCGGGGTATGGGAGGGTTCAGTCGGTTAGGGGCAGCCATGTACCCCGTGTCCAAGCTGTACATGAAAGGTCTTCCTTTGACTCCGCTCTGTGCAAGCTTGGCTATATTCTGCAGGGTAAGAGGAAGCAGCTGGCAACATCACGCATTTCAGAGGAGAGCTGTCGTTGTCAACGCTCCCCCAAATCGGTAGTGGGGTTTGCGCATGAACGTGGCTGTTGGTTCAGATTGAGTATTCCAAATTAGGGTGGGAATATATTCTGGCACATGTTGAGTGCAAAATTTATAAACTAAAGAAATACAAAAATAGATAAATTGTGATCCAACTGGTTTGATTTCCAGCTGGGGCAATGACACTCTTGAGAAAAGGTACTTAACTTGAATTGCTCAAGTAAAAATAAAATACTGAATGTATGAACAGATAGCATGTTGCAAATATAGCCCGGGTAATTAAAGGCATTTATTAAACAAACCTATAATAATAATCATACAATATATTATGTGGATATATTTTACATGGAAAGTAATTTCATTATACAGGGTTGGAGAACCCTTCATTTTGTCTTCAAGTAAAGAATTTGCAATCCTTTACAAGGAAAAACTCACTTCTGCATTTTGGATACATTTATGTCTCAAAAAAAAATGTGTGTGTGAAATTTATTTTGAATGAGCATAGAATCAGAACGCTTGTTCCTGGGGATACAAAGTGCAGGAACTGAAGCCCCACTTCTCTCATTTGTGTTTTTTCCATTCTTCTTCCAGTTACCAGTTTTTAGAAGATGCTTATAAAAACCACAGAGAGCACATGGTCAACATGACTCTTCAACTGCAGGAGAAGAAGAAGGCTATTGAGGAAGTGTCCAATTCCATTAACAATGGGTGCGGTATCATTCAGCTGGTAGCATATTACTAGGGCAATTTACCAAACTACTAGTTATTTAAAGATTAACTACACCCACTATCTCAGCCTGTCTCAGCCTACTACACAATTTAGAAAAATACTTTGTGGCGTGAGCGAGGGAGAGGGGTGGGGGCGGAGGAGCTGTGTCCATCGTCATTTGCATAAATTAATGTACATTGTACAAATGATTTTGTATAACTGGAATCAAACTGTCAAACTAGACATTGCACATGCATGGCCTATTTCTCACATCACATATTTTCGGAAACTATTATTTTAGTGGGCTATTTAGGTAGAATAAGAGAATTTAACATGACGCCATGTTGTTCCGGGTTAAAAAACGTAGAGGCGAAACGAAAGTAACGTTGCGGGTCTAACCAATCAGGCACCGACTGTTTCTGTTGTGGGCGACAACAATTATCCATATGACATGGAGGTACCTCCAAAGAGGTACTCTGACATCACGATTGGGGCGGGGGCAGTGTGGGGAGTAGAAAGGAAATTTGAACCATTAGGGGCAGCACAAAGATGCTTTTCTACCAGTTTCTTATGATATACAATATTATTTGAGAGTTGTTGAAATAACTGAATGCATGAATAAGTCATTATAAGGTAGGCATACAAACACGTTTACAGCTAAAACAAAAAGTGATCTAAAGTGTAGTTTCCCTTTAATATATTCAAAATATAAAAATGTAATGATTTGCTATTATCAGTTATTTTTTCTACAATTTTCCCACAGACTCCTGCAGGTGGATGAAAACCGCAAGTCTGTGCATAATGAAATCAAGAAGTCCATTTGCGCTTTAATTTTGGAAATTAACAGGAAAGGGAAGATCCTGGTAAATCAGTTGGAGGTAAGACTGACTTTGCATTTTACATTTATGTGCTGTGTTGTGTTCAGCAGGTTTTGGTGGTTGCGTTATAAGTAAGTCCAGATAAGGGTGTCTGCTACATGAAAACACAAAGAAATGAAATGGCCTCATGTGAAGTCAAGTTAATTGATCTTATTTTAACTGGTAAAATGCTTGCTGTGGTTGAATTTTCCTCTCAGAAAGATGCTTATTGTGGTTGAAGTATCCAGTTGGTAAGTTATGTGGGCGGCAGTGTAGTATAATGGTTAAGGATTCCAGGTTTGTTTCCCAGATAGGACACTGCCGTTGCACCCTTGAGCAAGGTACTTAACCTGAATCGCTTCAGTATATATCCAGCTGGATAAATGGATAATATGTTAAAAAAAAATGCTAAAAAAGTTGTCTAAGTCGCTCTGCCTGTAATATAATGTATATGTGTGGTGGTTGAACTGTGGGCTCAGTAAGATGCTTGTTGTGGTTGAACTGTTGGCTCAGTAAGATGCTTGTTGTGGTTGAACTGTTGGCTCAGTAAGATGCTTGTTGTGGTTGAATTGTTGACTCTGTAAGATGCTTGTTGTGGTTGAACTGTTGGCTCAGTAAGATACTTGTTGTGGTTGAACTGTGGGCTCAGTAAGATGCTTGTTGTGGTTGAACTGTGGGCTCAGTAAGATGCTTGTTGTGGTTGAATGAACTGTGGGCTCAGTAAGATGCTTGTTGTGGTTGAACTGTGGGCTTGATGTGGGTGTGACCCCCCCCCCCCCCCCCCCTCCCAGGGCCTGATGAAGGACCACGAGAGTGGCCTGAGGAAGCAGCAGGAGGATGTGAGCTCACTCTCGCGACACCTCAATCACGTCATCAACTTCACCAAGTGGGCAACGGCCAGCAGCAGCGGGACGGCCCTCCTTTACTCCAAACGACTGGTGAGGCCTGACCCCCCCCCCATGCTGCACATTCACAACGCTTTATTCTTTACAAGCCAATAAATCTGATAACACTCCTGCAGATGTCTCATTAAAATGAAAATTTTATATACATATATTTTACTAACCAAAACATTTATGTTGTTACTGAAGAATTTAGTTATTCACATTGGATGGAAGGTAAATGTTTCTTTAAATAGGGCGTGTTAAGTAACTGAGCGTGTGATTTTTGAATCACTTAACGTTCTGCTCTACGTGAGCGCTGAGCAACTGTCAACAACCGTCTGAGTTTGAAAAAATGGCGGTGTACAAGATTCAAGCATAGGCTACTTATTTTAGGTTGAATCTGGTCAGTTGTTAGCTGTAACCTAATAGTAATAAATAAGCTATATAAAACTAGGCGCATGTGGTTTGTAGCAAACAAAAGCACGTTTCGTTCCTGTCAACCCCCGTAGACCGAAAACTTGGGTCCATAGCTAACGACGTACTTCCGTATTGCTCCTCTCTGATCCGCATCCAGAAGTGCTCAGCTACGTTCTGAGCGGCTCAAAGTGAGCGAAACTGAGCAACCCGTTAAGTGAATTCTTCGCTCTGAGCGAAGCTAAGCCGCGCAGTTGCTTAACGCGCCCATAGTCAGTAATCTGCCAGAGCGGTAATCTACTAGCACTGAAGGGTTAAAGCGTTTTAGGTAATTGTTTGACCCAGGTCTGTCTGTCTGGGGGCATTCTTTGGATCTTGTCTGTCACCAAAACCTCTCAAGAGCTTGTGAAAATGAGCCGAGTGTTTTGGTTTTTAGGGTGCAGTTAAATCTTGCGTTTTACGGCGAACGTCGGGTTTTCAGGGTGCAGTTTAGTCTTGTGTTTTACGGTTACGGTTTGTTTTCTTCATGAGATGCCTTATTCATGCCGCTTCTGTTCCAGATTCTGTTTCAGATTCAGAACCTCCTGCGGGCACGCTGCAATCCCTCTTTTGTTCCCCAAAGCATGGTGCGTTTCCAGTGCCGCTCGGGATTCTGGGCCTCCAACGTCGATCTGGGTAAGAGCATGCCTTTTATTTATTTTTGACTGTGCCTGTCATTAGTTTTTTTCTGTTTAACTTTGTTAGCTAATGCTTGGCAGGACGGTATTCAAGTGTGTCAGCGGAGTCTTACCCTTTCTGCATTTTACTGCCTGTTTCTGAGGACAATATTTCCCCCGGTAGGGTGCTGCTGCACTTTGAGCCCTAAACTGGGCCCTTGTCATGTTGTAATAATGTTGTAAGTTGCACTAGAACAGCACGTCTTACTTATTAAAGTAAGGTCATGTAAATAGACTTGCACAGCAAATGTTTTTGGCTGTGTTTTTGCGTTTTGCTATGATGGCCCTGAGCCGGGGGATTGTTCTAATGGAGACACGCATTCCCTGTGTGTGGTCAGGCTCTCTGGTGGTGGAGAACGTCCCGGCCCGCCAACAGGTGGGGATCCAGAACTTTCCGTATCAGCTGAACCAGCCGGTGCAGAGACCGGGGGACCCCAACATTGGTGGCGGAGGGGGTGGGGGCGCGGGGGGCTTTCCTCCCGGCCCCTCCCAGCAGCGCATGGGGACTCACAGCACCCTGGCACAGCTGCAGATGCAGGTGGAGAAACTGGCCCACCAGCCCAACCGCCAGCCGCCTCCGCCCTCCTCCCACTGGGCCTGGTACCAGAACGTGCGCCTCCAGAGACCCCCCACCAGGCCCATTCAGGGGGGGTCCCCCTCACAGAGCCTGTCGGGCCCATCCCAGCTGTCGGGCCCATCCCAGCTGTCGGGCCCATCCCAGCAGGTTCGCCGGTTCATGGCCCCCCACCCCAACCCCCAGAGCCCCAACGGTACTCTCCAGCACCCCAATGGAACCCTTCAGCACCCCAATGGAACCCTTCAGCACCCCAATGGAACCCTTCAGCACCCCAACGGAACCCTGCAGAACCCCAACGCAACCCTGCAGAACCTCGGATTCCCTCCTCAGGTGAGCTCTGCCCCAGAGTTGCCAGGTGAACTCAATTTCATTGCATCAGACAGATTAAAAATGTTTTTATTTTATATGCATTATACGTATCATTTAGTCATTCACATACAAACATTGTCCTTTGTAAGATCACACACTCATGATGTGAAGAAACGCCTTTGAAAATTGCCCTTGATGGTGCCCTCTGAAAGATGTTATTTGGTATCAGAGAAAAGTAGGAGGTCAGTGCGCTGAGTGACATGAGAATGTGCAGGCGCAACCACGCGACAGGTCTCCCCCAAACGGACCCCACGGCCTCAGTCTGTCAGCATCAATTCATTACATTATTCGTCACCTGTAAATCGCCATCAGGAAAAAAATCTGAACATGACAAGATTATGTCCACAGCCGTTCACATGTGATACAAAAGGATGCGGGGTGTGGTGAAGGGCATCCCCCTTCTAATCTTCAAATAAAATTGGGTGACATTAATTGGGGACTAAAATGTTCAAAGCTGTGATTTTTAAATGCATTTTCCAACGTTTCAAACATTTTAAGCAGTAATGATGTAAGGTTTTAAGAGTCTTGGTTTTGTTTTTCCGTTTGAATTTTGTTTTTGATTTGCAGATCTGGGAACAGATTAAATGATTATCATGTGCTGGTTTTTCATTGAATCAAACAAACTTAATTTATTTATTTGTGGGGGTGTGGGGGGGCATGGAGCAGGTCTGTTTGGGTTCTGGCTTTTCTCTTTAGCCTCTGGTGAAAAAATCAAAAGACACCGCAAAGCCTTTCCAGGCAAACAAACGCGAGTCTAGGCTAGAATCAGATCTAAGTATCGCACGGTGCTGTCAGGTCAGATGGTGTCATTGTTTTGACATTCATTCATATGAAAGAATAATTTTGTTTTGAACATTGGTGATAATATACAGTGCAGTCCGTAAGTATTTTGACAGTGACACGATTTTTGTTGTTTTGGCTCTACTCCAGCACATTGCATTTGAAATAGAACAGTGACTATGAGGATAAAGTGCAGACTTTCAGCTTTAATTTGATCTCCATGGAAATGGGGGGGAGGAGGGGATCCGATGACTAGATTAAGCTGTAAATTACGCTGCTGGAACAATATGGAACACATGGTTGGTAAAATGGCTGTAAGTCATCTAGGGTCTGAGTTATGAAACAAGCCTCAAACCATCACTCTGCTGCCAGATATGCAGTAGAAATGGATGGATTGCACATCCTCAAGTGTTGTTTAAAATCTACAGTTTATTCTCCTGGTGTGTAATTAAAGTGTTTGCCCTGGTGTGCTGTGTTTCTGTGTGGTCTCAGATGATGTCATTGTTTTGACTTGTCCCTTCTTCAATTGGCCATACAGACTCTGAGGGGACTCGTTAGCAGTTCCAGTATTCCACCAAAACCCTTGGACACCTTCCAGAATGCCTCCCGCTACTCCCACAATGCATCTCTCTCCAGCGCGGCTAGTCACAACCCCCAGCATTCTCTGCAGCAGGTGAATATTCGGTCCTCTGTGCGCTGATTCGAGTCCCTTTGGACCCGGTCTATGCTGAGGGGCCCGTTTCCCACTCAAAGGGCGGAGAGAATGTGTATTCATCTGGGTCTAAACCTGGTGCAGGGGGAAGGAACTTCTGCACAATCGTTAGCGATTGCAAAATTTCACTTCAGTTGGGGCTGAATTTTTTTTGTCAAAAACATGGATATGGATATTGGATATTCCAATGGATATTGACCGGAACTTTAGCGTGGACAATGTCAAATTTGCGATTGCTAACGGCATGTATTTTTTGTTGTCATTTATTTCAGTTGAACTTGATGGAATCGGCGTACCTGAACAAGAGGAACGAAGCCGGTGGCTCGTTATCGATGCTGCGGCCAAATTTCTCACACACCCTGGCGCCGTCTGCAGCAGAACGCAGTGGTAAATCTAACATTACCACACTTATGGCAGCGCCCTAAAACTGTGACACTAAAAACCACAAAATAAAAGCATCCCTCTCCCTCCCCCTCTCTCCAGCTCTTGGAAGGCAGAACTCTCCTATGTCCTCAGCTGCTGCTGCTTCAGAGGGAAGAACTGGGTAAGGTGTCTCTGGCAAAAAAACCTGTTTTCTTCTTCTACTTTGCAGACAATAGGAGGGAAAATTGCATACAGACCATGTTATTGCATTAGTGGCACAGGAGCTGTGTTTGATTGGTGGAGCCTTGGAGGGCATTCCAGAGGTGAAAGCTCAAATCCCTCCATCTTTTGTTCCATTTCTGTGATTTATGACCTCACTTCCTGTTTTTCAGGGCTGTTTCCTGGAAGGCCCCAGAGACGCAGGGCAGCGGGACCCTGACCTCCGGGCCTCCCAAACGGAGGCGCAGGTCTTCTCCAGGACCCATCATAGTCATCAAGGACGAACCCGAGGATGACGACGATGTGCACTTTGTAAGAACCAGGCTTGTGTGTGTGTATGTGCGTGTGCGTGTGCGTGTGCGTGTGTGTGTGTGTGCGTGCATGCGTGTGGCTGTGTGTGCGTGCATGTATGCGTGTGGCTGTGTGTGTGTGTGTGTGTGTGTGTGCGTGCGTGTGGCTGTGTGTGGCTGTGTGTGTGTGTGTGTGTGTGTGTGTGTGTGTGTGTGTGTGTGTGTGTGTGTGTGTGTGTGTGTGTGTGTGTGTGCACGCGCGCCAGGTACGGTACAGATTGTTTGTGCCTACACAGCTACAGTCTCTAAGTGTGTCTGCACAGGTGCAGTCCAGCGTTAGAGCCAGCCTCCCGGACAGCACAGGTGACCGTGCGCAGACGCAGACGCAATCGCAGACGCAGACGCAATCGCAGACGCAGACGCAGACACAATCGCAGACGCAGATGCAGACGCAGACGCAGACGCAGACGCAGACGCGAGTCCCCTCCCCCAGGACTGAGCCGACAGCAGAGAGCGAGCCGATCCAGGAGGAGGACCCGAACGAGGACTGGTGTGCTGTGTGTCAGAACGGAGGGGAGCTGCTCTGCTGTGACAAGTGTCCCAAAGTCTTCCACCTAACCTGCCACATCCCCACCCTGCTGGGCTCCCCCAGGTATGCTCCTTACCTACCCCAGTTACACCCCCCACCTGCCCCAGGTACGCCCCCACACCTGCCACATCCCCACCCTGCTGGGCTCCCCCAGGTATGCTCCTTACCTGCCCCAGTTACAACCCCCACCTGCCCCAGGTACGCCCCCACACCTGCCACATCCCCACCCTGCTGGGCTCCCCCAGGTATGCTCCTTACCTGCCCCAGTTACAACCCCCACCTGCCCCAGGTACGCCCCCACACCTGCCACATCCCCACCCTGCTGGGCTCCCCCAGGTATGCTCCTTACCTGCCCCAGTTACACCCCCCACCTGCCCCAGGTACGCCCCCACACCTGCCACATCCCCTCCCTGCTGGGCTCCCCCAGGTATGCTCCTTACCTACCCCAGTTACACCCCCCACCTGCCCCAGGTACGCCCCCACACCTGCCACATCCCCTCCCTGCTGGGCTCCCCCAGGTATGCTCCTTACCTGCCCCAGTTACACCCCCCACCTGCCCCAGGTACGCCCCCACACCTGCCACATCCCCTCCCTGCTGGGCTCCCCCAGGTAAGCTCCTTACCTGCCCCAGTTACAACCCCCACCTGCCCCAGGTACGCCCCCACACCTGCCACATCCCCTCCCTGCTGGGCTCCCCCAGGTATGCTCCTTACCTGCCCCAGTTACAACCCCCACCTGCCCCAGGTACGCCCCCACACCTGCCACATCCCCACCCTGCTGGGCTCCCCCAGGTATGCTCCTTACCTGCCCCAGTTACAACCCCCAGTTACAACCCCCACCTGCCCCAGGTACGCCCCCACACCTGCCACATCCCCTCCCTGCTGGGCTCCCCCAGGTATGCTCCTTACCTGCCCCAGTTACAACGCCCACCTGCCACATCCCCACCCTGCTGGGCTCCCCCAGGTATGCTCCTTACCTGCCCCAGTTACAACCCCCACCTGCCCCAGGTACGCCCCCACACCTGCCACATCCCCACCCTGCTGGGCTCCCCCAGGTATGCTCCTTACCTGCCCCAGTTACACCCCCCACCTGCCCCAGGTACGCCCCCACACCTGCCACATCCCCTCCCTGCTGGGCTCCCCCAGGTATGCTCCTTACCTACCCCAGTTACACCCCCCACCTGCCCCAGGTACGCCCCCACACCTGCCACATCCCCTCCCTGCTGGGCTCCCCCAGGTATGCTCCTTACCTGCCCCAGTTACACCCCCCACCTGCCCCAGGTACGCCCCCACACCTGCCACATCCCCTCCCTGCTGGGCTCCCCCAGGTATGCTCCTTACCTGCCCCAGTTACAACCCCCACCTGCCCCAGGTACGCCCCCACACCTGCCACATCCCCTCCCTGCTGGGCTCCCCCAGGTATGCTCCTTACCTGCCCCAGTTACAACCCCCACCTGCCCCAGGTACGCCCCCACACCTGCCACATCCCCACCCTGCTGGGCTCCCCCAGGTATGCTCCTTACCTGCCCCAGTTACAACCCCCACCTGCCCCAGGTACGCCCCCACACCTGCCACATCCCCTCCCTGCTGGGCTCCCCCAGGTATGCTCCTTACCTGCCCCAGTTACAACGCCCACCTGCCCCAGGTACGCCCCCACACCTGCCACATCCCCTCCCTGCTGGGCTCCCCCAGGTATGCTAAATTACCTGCCCCAGTTACAACCCCCACCTGCCCCAGGTACGCCCCCACACCTGCCACATCCCCACTCTGCTGGGCTCCCCCAGGTATGCTCCTTACCTGCCCCAGTTACAACCCCCACCTGCCCCAGGTACGCCCCCACACCTGCCACATCCCCTCCCTGCTGGGCACCCCCAGGTATGCTCCTTACCTGCCCCAGTTACAACCCCCACCTGCCCCAGGTACGCCCCCACACCTGCCACATCCCCACCCTGCTGGGCTCCCCCAGGTATGCTCCTTACCTGCCCCAGTTACAACCCCCACCTGCCCCAGGTACGCCCCCACACCTGCCACATCCCCACCCTGCTGGGCTCCCCCAGGTATGCTCCTTACCTGCCCCAGTTACAACCCCCACCTGCCCCAGGTACGCCCCCCACACCTGCCACATCCCCTCCCTGCTGGGCACCCCCAGGTATGCTAAATTACCTGCCCCAGTCACAACCCCCACCTGCCCCAGGTACGTCCCCACACCTGCCACATCCCCACCCTGCTGGGCTCCCTAAGGTATGCTGCACACCTGCCCAACGTACACCCCCTTACCTCCTTCAGGTACAGCCCCACATCTGCCCCAGGTACAGCTCCACACCTGCCACTGGTACACCCCCTCACCTGCCCCAGGTACAGCCCCACACCTGTCCCATTTACAGCCCCTCACCTGCCCCCAGTACCGCCCCTCACCTGCCCCAGGTACACCCCCACGCCTGCCCCAGGTACGTTCCCTCACCTGCCTCAGGTGCAGCCCCACACCTGCCCCAGGTACATCCCCTCACCTGCCACATCTCAGCTAAACCGTCTTACTTGGCGTTTTAATGGCCAGTGTGAAAGAAGAGCTCTAGCTAGCCTCAGCCTTTTTTTTTTTTTTGCTGTTTATATTTAAAAAAATATATACACTACTCACAAAAATTTAGGGATATTTGGCTTTCGGGTGAAATTTATGGAAAATGTAAGTTCACGCTACAGTGATATTATACGTATCATGAAAGTAGGGCATTTAAGTAGAAGCATGCAATGGTGATTTCCTCATCTCAAACAATTTATTGAAACAAAAGCCAACAACAGTGGTGGGTATACCACAACAAAAATGTCAATGTCTCAATAACTTGTCATGTGCCCTTGAGCATCAATTACAGCTTGACAACGACGTCTCATGCTGTTCACAAGTCGACTGTCTGCTGAGGCATGGCATCCCACTCTTCTTGAAGGGCGGCCCTCAGGTCATTGAGGTTCTGGGGTACAGAGTTACGAGCCTCTACACGGTGAGTCAGCTGATCCCATAGGTTTTCTATGGGATTCAGGTCTGGAGAAAGTGCAGGCCACTCCATTTGAGGTACCCCAGTCTCCAGCAGCCTTTCCCTAATGATGCGACCTCGATGAGCTGGAGCATTGTCGTCCATGAAGATGAAATTAGGCCTGTGTTGTTCATGCAGGGGCACAATGACTGGATTAATGATGTTATTCAGGTAGTATGGGCTTGTCACTGTACCATTCACAAAGTGTAGGGCAGTTCTGTATTGACTAGACACACCTGCCCACACTGTAACACCGCCACCACCAAAGGGTCGTCTGGTGACAACAGTGGCTGATGCATAGCGCTCTCCTTGACGTCTCCAACATCGTTGGCGGCCATCATTTCTGCTCAACGTGAATCGACTTTCATCAGAGAACAGCACTGAGGCCCACTGGTCCCTCGTCCAGCGTAAATGCTCCCTGGCCCATGCAAGACGATGACGCCTGTGCCTGGTGGTGTGGTCAGGTACCCTTGCAGGTCGTCTAGCACGCAGACCACGCTGATGTAAACGGTTTCGAATGGTCTGACGTGACACTTGGGTGCCTCTCACCTCCCTTAAATGTGCCTGGAGTTGAGTGGCATTCATCATCTGGTTCCGCAGGGCACTGTTCACAATGAAGCGGTCATCAGTGTGGGATGTGGCCAAAGGACGTCCACTTCTATGCCTTTCTGTGACTCTTCCAGTCTCTCTGTATCTCTGTTGCAACCTGCTGATGACACTCTGTGACACTCTAAGCTCAGTGGCCACTTCCCTCTGAGAACATCCTGTTTGAAGCCTCGCAATGGCGAGGTACTGTTGATCAATTGTTAGGTGTCGTCTTGGTCTCATGATGTCAAAATGTGAACAGCATGATGAAGAGGACTGTTTAAATACCAATTCTAATTGAACCAGGAAATTTATTGGTCGATTCATGAATCAAACACCTGTTGTGAATTTTGCCGTTCAGCTCCTTGTTAGAGAACAGCAAGTTGTGCAAAAAGTACTGAAACATTGAATAGTTGGACATGTGCATTCAAAAGTTTAGAGAAGGTCAAATTAATTTCACCTGTAAAGGTTATAGTGCATTTTAGGTTCATCCTGAAATTTCACCCGAAAGCCGAATATCCCTAACTTTTTGTGAGTAGTGTATATACTTTTTTAAAATCCTGGGCCGTTCCACTTTATTAGTCACGTCTTTCAGTGTGAAATTCAGTTGAGAACTGTCACAGCTACTGATTCTCTCTCTCTTTATTGCTGTGTTATTCGTGTGAAATACCTGTGTTTTTAAATTAAATCAGTAACTTTTATTGGCGGCAGTAAAACTGATGAAGCAGGGACTGTGTAGTTTCCCTGTCAGCCCTATTTAATGTCTTTGTGGTGGAGAGTGGTTTCAAAGTAGAGAATTTATTCTCTTGGTATTTACTGTAGAAGTATAGGTTTCTGTTTTTCTTCAAAGTGGAGAATGAGTAGTTTCTTTTTTTCTTCACAGTGAAGAGTGATTTGTTTTTGTCTGTTGTGGCGATTGGTTTCTTTGTCTATGCAGTAGAGTGGGTGGTTTCTCCTTTGTCTATGTAGTAAAGTGAGTGATTTATCTATTTTTTATAGCGGCGAGTGGTTTTGCTCATTTTGCCGGGACCTGTCCGCCCCAGAGATGGAGTACGACTGTGATAGTGGCCCAGAATCCAAAGCGGTGAAGGAGGAGCCAAATTCAGAAGGGTTTCCGCCCGTGGATAAAAGAGTAAGTGCTCTTCATTAGAGATTTATTCGCAACTCCCATTTCAAACGTGGTCTCTTGCAAACCAGTGTGGGGCAACTGCTCATTTCACACAGGGGTTTTTTAAAATACAGTAAAGTCAGACAGACAGGGGTGTGTCCCCCCATACTGGAGCCAAACCAGATGCTATCTAGCCGGGACACATCTGCTGTTTAGTTATGCTTTGTTCCAGACGAATGGACCTTGGGAGAATTGTAGAGACACTGCAGTGGATTTGAACCTGTTGGCCTCGTTTACCGAAATGAACCTGTTTTATAAGCCTGGTATCACATTTAACCCTTAGAGACCTGAGGTGATTCTGACGTTTTTCCCCCCCCACTATCTTCAGTTTCATACAGTTTAAGCAGGGTTATGTAGTAGATAACTACATAACCACATGCAACCCCTCATTTTGTTTACAAGACTCGTCTCCATCAGGAACTGATAGAGGCTTGTTGGTAGGCCTTATTATATGAGAAAAAATTGGATTAATGTCATCCATAATTGGGTCCATTGCATGGAAATAAAAAATCCTCATCCCCAAAAAGTGCACTTTCACCTCCTGAACAATCATCTTCGTCACCAGAATGAAGTATAGCTTGAAGTACCTCTTCTACTGATAAGTTTTTTTCCGGAAGCATTTCTGAAGTATTACACCAGCAGGGAAACGCCTTCTCTGTGCTCTGTGTGTGTTCAGCAGGTACTACTGCTGGAAAAAAAGTTCGCGAAATGTAGGTGCAGTTTTCAAACTAAACCCTGTTTTTACTGCTGATTCTACATATTTGAGAGTTGCAAGTCTCCACTGCCATTATCACTTCTACTAATGACTGAGTCAGAATCCACGTTAAGGCTTTTTGTATACTACATGTCGTATACGTGGGACTAAGATATCAACACTGGTTTAACTATCATAATGGTTCAAATTAATTTAGTTTAAACCAATGACAGGTCACAGCTCTATTGTGAGATTAATTCAGCAGACTATTGGCTAATCTTTGATTTCAGGTTTTCTTTGTTTTTGTACACTAAAGGAGGAAGATGTCATTTGCCAAGTGATTAATCATGCATAGGGCACTAAATAAATTAATGAATTGTGACAGTGTTCTGATACAGCAGTGTTTATAAGATGCTTTGATGGCTTCAGAACTGCTATTCTCTAGTGTTATCGCATCTAAAGAAGAACACTACACTGAGCTGTCAGAATGAAGATTACTATTCAGTGCTCTTCAAACTGGAGCAGCCATCTGGGAGTTAATGAACTGATGCTGAAAGCGGAATCGGCTGCCATTTTAATTTATTTTTTATTTTTTTAAAGGTGGGCTAATTTTCATAGGCTGTTCCTCTCCAAGGTCGTTTTCCTCCAAGGGCGTTGCAGTGAATATGAGTGGCGCTGTCCAGCCTCCTCCATTTCCTGGGCCACACTTTCTCAGGATTGGTGTCTCATGGTGATGACATCATATCCTGTGACCGTTTTAAGGCTTTATGTTTTGTGTTGTTTTCTGTGCAGAAATGTGAAAGGCTTTTGCTGCGAATTTACTGCAATGAGCTGAGCACAGACTTCCAGGAGCCAGTGTCCTCTTCTGTACGTGAGACTCCACCCTCCCATCACACTCCTACCAATCGGGCCCTACCCAATAACACTCCAGCCAATCACATTCTGCCATGTTAAACTCCTCCCCAGTGCACCATCCAGACCAGGGTCACATGCCTTATTTAAAGAGGATGTGAAGCACTCAGTAATATAACTCCTTCTCATTGAAAGTCAGCAGTCTAGTAATATGAATAGTTTGAGCAGCCGAGACAAACCAATCTAGTGACGTCACAGCCTAGCTTGTTCCAAGATGGCTGTACCCTAGTGCTATTAGCTGCAATTCTTCTAACAATTGTGGGTCAATTTCAGATTTGAATGCGGGGCCACGTTTTATCTAAGGTAAAAAGCAAATGAACCAGAATCACATTACTGAGTGCTTCACGTCCCCTTTAATATACTGTCAGACACCTGTAAAATTCCTGTGGTTTACTGACAATTTTAAAAGAAGAGTGTTTTTGAAAGAAAGCATTTTAAATGCTTTTAATATCATCTAATATACATTTGTATTTGACCTCAGGTCTGACAGATATTTTGTGAAATTAAGCAGTTGTGCAGCACAAGAGCAATAATACTTTTTTACCTCTCATATTGTTAGAGAAGTTTTGTTTTTTAATACCAGGTTAAGGTAAAATTCTCTCTCAGTGATGACAATCAGTGGGTGGTGAATGTAAGGGATTTTGTAGCCAATCACATGTAGGATGGTGATTGTGTAGCCAATCAGATGTAGGGGGGTGATTGTGTAGCCAATCAGATGTAGGGAGTGATTGTGCAGCCAAACATATCTAGGGGGGGTTATTGTCTGCCAAATGTTGAGAGCAAGTTTACACATAAAGTGGTGCACTGCGCAATATTGATTATTAAATGTTTAGGATGTGTCACTAGAAACCTGTGTTTGTCCAGATAATGCCAGAGTATTACGAGGTGATTAAGACCCCGATGGACCTGTCGATGGTGAAAGGGAAACTGGAGTCCAAGCAGAGCGCGGGGTTTGGAAGTCTAGAGGAGTTTGTGGACGATGTGCGACTGATCTTCAGGAACTGCGTGGAGTTCAACGAGGTGAGCGCTTTCTGCTCGAGTCCGAGAGGTGACGATGTGAAATCTCGCAACTTAGCCAGGGACTTAGGGGCTGTGTCCTTATACAATTACCCTCTCGATATTTCCAGGAGTTTCTTGAATTTTCTTTTAGATCATCCGAGTCTTTTTGTTTTAATCAATGAATAATTTACCAGCTTGCTCTTGCCTTCCTTGGCTGGTGGTGAAATTGCCTTAGTGTGATTTCTGGGCTTATCACAGGTCTGCACAGTTACTACTCTGTAAGTTCAGTCCATTCAGAAATTGAAATTCAAGTATTTGAAAAAACCCTCATAGAATGCTTTGGGGATTTGTTAATTACTGAATTGAAATGGATTTGATTCCAACCTGGTTAAAATGGTTGGATTTGGGTCCTTAGTTTTGGGTCCCCTAGTCTGCTGTAGATGACGTGGTAAAAAAGGTTACATTTCTCCCCACAGGCAGAAACAGAGGTTGCGGCTGCAGGGAAGAAGTTGGAGATATATTTTGAGGAGCAGCTGAAGGTCATGTTCCCCGATCACACCTTTCCTGAGGTGAAAGCTGAGGAGGTGGTGCCTGCATCTCTCCCAATGGCCACCGAGGAGGAAGCCACGCCTGCCAAGAGGCCCC
>CM056376.1:128350134-128402944 GCA_029718625.1 Synaphobranchus kaupii
GTTCATCTGCAAGAATGTATATTAATTGGTGTCTAACAAAAGCGATTTGTTTATTGATTAGAGTTCTATTAAGTAAACAAGTTCATAACGTCTCCGGGATGAGCAAAGACAACGGTCTCTGATTTGAAGCAGAGTTGTTTTAAACACGTTTCGGTGTAGGCTTTTGGAAAGTTTCAGATTTCCTTGGTCCTTGTTAGAAGAGTTACATATGGTCTTATAACTTAGAATGTCAGAGGATCCTTTCTGCTGGTTTCTAATAAAGCTGCGTGGCACATCTCTGTATCACAGTTAGTCTTTTCTTGGGGTTTTTTCTGCATGAATGTGTGCGCGCGCCCATGTACATGCATAGTTTTGCACGTGCATAGTTTTGCACGTGCGTGTCTGTAGGCTACTGTACCCGCATGTAGAACGCAATTTTGTTTAAACCCCCACATGAGCAGTATGCCGAAGTGCAAGCAATAGTTTAATTATTTGCCCTGATTTTCTCGGCATTGGCTAGGGGCAGTGTGTGCTTGCGGAGTTTAAACTGTGGATGAATTTAGCCAGTCTGCACAGCTGGTCACAGACTCTGTTTGAGGAGTGGAGCAGGTTGTGTGCAGAGGGGGCTTGTGTGTGGACTCCACGTGCCTGGAGACAGTAACTTCTGCACCACAGAGTGCTGTGATTTCAGGGGCAGAGAAGGATTGGAGGGGGGGGGGACGGGTGATTTATCCCCACGACATTAGGCCTCTCTGAGACCCATTAAGGCATGTGCAGCGACGCGCTGAGGTCAAAGGTCACAAGGTACTGTTCTCACAGTAATGTCGAGTGACTCAGGCCACAGATCAGGGTGACCAACCAGGTGCTCGGCTCTCTGTTCTCACAGGTCCTGAAATGTTCTAGTTTTGCATCTCTTCTTAATATTCAGAAAGGGACCATTTGAAAGCACCGGGACAGGGGCTGGGCTGTTCTGCCCCGTCCCTCTGGTATTTCTGCACCCTGTTCCACCCCTGCTCGGAGCTTGTCTCCCTTCATTACCCAAACGGACCAGCGTTATCCAGGGGTCTGTTTCAGGGCTACTCTCGGCAGGCTGCTGATGGTCTCAGTCATTTTGAAAGAACATGGAGCGCCTCTGGCCCAGTTAGGTGGCAGTCACAGTCAAAGGTGATGTCACACCAGCTTCTGTCACCACTGAGGGAAAAGGTGCTGAGTTTTGATCTGTTCTCCACGCTGCTAACGTGTGTTTAATAATCAGCCTGCCGGCATAAAGGCTGCATCTGAATAGAGCATATGACTTTCAAGGATCACAATTTTTAAATTAATTTAAAGATGATTGTACCCCATTAGTCTGTATTTTTTATGACTTGGTTCTGTGTGCCCTGCAGTTGTCTTTTGTGTCTGATGAAGCTGAAACCTTTTCCTGTTTTTAACGCTGAAAGGGTTTGTGTCAGGTAACGTGTCCTTGTCAGTGAGTTAGTCTGATATAACGTCTGGCTGAGTTCCCTGTTTTGGCTTTAAAGTAATGGGGTGAAGTAATGTCAGAGCTGTTACGGCGTGTTTAGAATGAGGACCAGACGTGGGGCATCTGCGCGTTCTGCCTGAGGAAAAGTGTAGCGGGAAAAAACCTCACATGACCAACTATTTTACAAGTCAGCTGACAAATCCAATGTTTCCCCAGCTGTCTCTGTCACTTTTTTAAAATAAGAGAATGGGATAGTGGGGGGGGGGCAGGGATACTCAAGTGATATAGTCCGTGTAACACAATACCTCCAATCAGAGACTGATTTAGACCCGGGACGCCAGGTGAGTGGAATCTCTGGCCAATCACTGCCATTAATCAATGAGTTACCTGTCAGGAAGAAAAGAAAAATGAGCAGCACTACTGGCCTTGAGGGAGAGATTTGAGTATGATTTATTGCTTTGTTGTCAGCTGGTTCTGGCCAGTTGAATTTCAGGGAGTTTAAGTGATGATGTCACTTTTCTTTTTCTTTTTTTATGCGTGTTTTGCGGGATAAACCCCCCCCCCCCCCCCCAGGAAACAATGGGTCATTTTTGAGTGGGTCTTGTGAGCACCTAATTCAACGTGGCAGTAAGACACAAAAATGACTCGATGAAATCAACTCCATGCAGAGTAAATGACATGAAGGTCTGTGGTTCGAGCACATGGATTGTACCCAAAGAGAGGCTCCTGGCCAGGGGCTCTGTCTGTCCTGCTGCCCTGTGAATCAGAGCATTTACACTGTCCCAGCACAGTGCTTCTTTTACCTGCTACATTTATTAATGTTTCATTTCTCCCTCTCTCATGGTCCTGTCTCTGCTCTTATATCACAGTGGTAAGAATCTAGCCAAAATCATGAATTGAATTGAATTTATTGCAAGGATTGCCCCTTGAGATGTAGCATCTCATTTTCGAGGGGGTCCTATAAACACAGAGATCCAAAATGATACAACACAGATAAAACAACAATACATAACATATACTACAAATACACAGATACAGACAACTCGCACATCCTCTCCCTCCCACACCCCCAGACCACAGTTGTTGTACAAGAAAAATAAAAACAAAAAACAAAAAATAAATATTTTTACAATGACCCGAAAAATAAATCTAATACATCAGCATAAGGAGCAGTTTCAGCAGTATGTCTTAAGATTGAAAGATTGAACGTATGCACAAATTAAAAGCATGAGCATGTTGTTTTAAAATGAGAAAATAAAGATGACCTGAAGCAGCGGAAAGAGGTAATAGATCTAAGAGAGAGAGGAAGATTATTCCAATCAGAAGGAGCTTTATATTGGAAAGACCTGCGACCCGACTTCTTTAAAAATTCTTGGGACAAAGAAAAAGGGATATTGCATATGTCTGAGCGAATATGTAGATTTACATGGAACCAACAACTGTTTTAAATAAGAAGGACAATTAAAATAAACACATTTGAAGATGAGCTGAACCCAGTGTAATTGCCTTCTAGATTCGAGCTATTTCATGAAAAAGATTCACTTCAAGCACTCTAGTTTTCAGCTGAGGTCTTGTAAAAGAACCGTTTATTTTCTCTCTCTCAGTCTCGCTCATAGTCTCGCTTTCTCTCTCGCTCTCTCACACACACTTTCTCTCTCAGCAGTATAATGTGAGGTGCTTTTTCCGTGCCTGGAGTGTCACCCGCAGAGAGTCGATCAGCTAAAAAATGCTGTATTTTTTAATTAAAGGGTGTGTGTCATGTGTGCATATTGTGCTGTATCTTTCACAGAAGGGCCTGCGTCATGTCTGTCAGATGTAGATCTGCAAGGCTTGGGGCTTATAGGACCAGTGAAAGACATCCCCACCCAGCAAACACACAGAGCCCACTACCGCTAGTGCTGTTAGCACAGCTGTCGACCCGCCCCGCATTTTGCAAATTGGCACTACAGCGGTCAACTAGCTGAGGCCAAGTAGTTGAGCTGTTAAGAGAAGACAAAATGTGGTAGAATGGTCCTTAGAGGTAATAGCTTAGAGGTAACACTGACATGTGATTGGCTGCTCTCTGGGCCATGGAGAAACGGTCCCTGGCAGTTTCCAAGGCAAGTCTGTAAGATGGAAAACATCTACATGGACAGCTGTAGGTTTTTATGATGTGGTGTTTTCCTTTTCCTTTCAAGTAAAACCAACTCCAGTTCTTAATCTAGCTGTACATATTGAGTACTTGTGATTGAGTGCATTACTATTATTTTTACCTGCCATTTTGTTTCTCGGTGGTATTTTGGTTCATCAAAGGGCAGGCTGGTGCAGAGAAGGGAAATGCCATGTATGAGTCACAATGTCTATCAGCCCGTAGACCGGCTGTATGATAGACCGTCAGATTAGTTGGATAAACCCAGGCCAGCCCCGCAGTCTACACCCACCTCTGGCTCATAACTCACACATAATCCCACATCCCAAGCCTGGTTTTTTAACTCCATGGAACCAGAAAGTCTTTTGGAATAATGCGTTGTTGAGCGCTGATAAGCCTACAGTCTTACAGCCATAATAGCCTGTAGTCGTCTCTTGGTAAATTTCTGGATTGAAAGATTAGCTACTCTTGGAGCATGTATAATGAGATAGATCAGATAGTCATGGTATTACCTCACTGATAGAAAACAGTGAAGATATCCACCAGTCACAGAGTAAGTACATTGGTAACTACCAATACAACAGTGCTGATGGTGATTGGTAGGTAATTCTTCCAAAAAGTATCCACCAGTCAGCATTTACGGTGTTCTATTAGTGATTACTAATACACTTCATGATTGGTGGAGCTCTTCTCTGTTATATCCTGCTTCTTCTCTGCTTATGTACCAGTAAGGTGATGTCACATCTGTTCAAAAGACATGGGACAGAAACATCATTAGCAAACCAGGCTGGTGATGCTGCAAGTCATGTTGATTGGCTAGTTGTAGGTAATCTTCCCCCCTGTGCAGAAGAGAGTAGGGGGCACCCTGCTGTACGGAACCTTATATGTTAGGGCAAAATGTGTTTAAACTGAAGTTCTGACTCAGCACAGCCATTAAAAAACCCTTGTGAAAGAAAAATAGTTTGGTGGTGATTGAGGCGAGACTCCTCTTCACAGTGAATATCTTTGGGATCATTGATAGGTGCTTTGTAGCTCCAATTTATTATCCGTATCTGTAATCCATCAAATAAGTGTGACATACAGTATACATTAATGTATCTGAGAGGTTTTCTTGATTTAAAAGGCACATAGATTATCCCAGTCTGTCACTTTGATCAGTGTCTGTGTCTGTCTGATGACTCTAGACGATGATTCACTGGACTTTGGTGTTTACTGGCTTTTAATCAATACCTGTAAGCAACCACAAAGCACGTTTCACAGGATTGATCATTCACCCGGTTTCAGCATTGTTCCCTTGGTACAGTAGTCATGCCCTTCTGAGTAAGGGCAGTTCAATTAGGATTTCATTAATCTTTGCATGGAACGTATTGTAAGAGGCATCAGATATTATCATACTCCAAAAAGGACTAGGTAACACATTTTGAAGGCTGACATTTAAAAAAAAAAAGCCCTGTTTGCAAATCTTTGAGAATGAAACAAGTGCTCACGCATTCTGAGTTCTTTCAAAGTTTTTCGTGCCAGTTGCTGTAATGATCTTTAATGCAATTAGAGGGATCTAGTAAAATCACATAATTTCATTTTGGCAGCACACTTTCAACATTGGCAGCACTCTTTCCGACAGAACTCTTTCCTCCTGTGATGTATCACACTGAGCGTGCTTTTCAGCAACTGCCCACCACATGCACACTAGCAGTAAATTAGCCTCATTTCCCCAGCATTCATTTAGGTATGAAATCACTGCTATCTCTTCATGTTTATGTACATAATTATATTTTAATATTTATAATCGCTCATGTCGTGGTTTCTCGGTACAATTAGGAAAATAAAATATATGGCAGAGGAAAAAGTTCCAAACATAGTTGTGTTGAACATGTGAGCACTAATTCAATGCGCCGTGACAGAAGTGGTATTGTGAATAATTGCTTAAATGTGCAGTTGGAGTTTGACCTCAACAGTGCCCAAATAGATTGTGAGGGTACAGATAAAGCAGGCAAAGACAGATAGCTATTAATGAAATTTTTAAAAATACATCTACTATCTGACTTGTCTGTATTCTGTTTTATTGGAATGAATAAAGTAGAGTAACTTTGAGCTTGGGTAATTATTCCCAGTATAATTCTTGTCAAATTTCCCAGTGCCCACTGGTTGATTTAGGTGTTGCAGACTGTGCCAGTCAGGACAGGATTGTGTGCTGTGGGCTTGTCTCTCTTAGTGTGTGATGTGTTAGTGACTGCATGGGCTGTCTTGTGTGCCATGTAGGCTTACATACAGAGATTGGTGGTGGATCACCCAAAGCTGAGTTTAAACAGTGAGCCATCCGGTCAGCTGAGTTTAAATAGCAACTGGCCACCCAGAAATTAGTTATGTTCATCAGCTGTTGCTAACCTTATACTGATACACACATACTGATATATATGTGTTTCTGCAGTGATTTAGCAATCTGGTATATGTGTATATTTCTGCAGTGATTTAGCAGTCTGATATACAGTATGTGTATATTTCTGCAGTGATTTAGCAGTCTGATATACAGTGTGTGTTTGTTTCTTCAGTGATTTATCAGTCTGATATACAGTGTGTGTTTGTTTCTTCAGTGATTTATCAGTCTGATATACAGTGTGTGTTTGTGTTTCTGCACTGATTTAGAACTCTGATAGATGTGTGTGTGTGTCTGTGTGTGTCTGTGTGTGTGTGTGTGTGTGTGTGTGTGTGTGTGTGTGTGTGTGTGTGTGTGTGTGTGTGTGTGTGTGTGTGTGTGTGTGTGTTTCTCTCCTGTAGCGATTGAGCTAGTGTCGGTGGAAGAGTGCTGTAAAGATGGGAGAGAGAGGGGGCTGCTGAGGCGGGACTGCACAGCCCTGCCCCTCATTTCTGAATCTACCACCTGCAGGTAAGAGCAGTCTCTCTCTCTCTCTCTCTCTCTCTCTCTCTCTCTCTCTCTCTCTCTCTCTCTCTCTCTCTCTCTCTCTCTCTCTCTCTGTCTCTCTCTGTCTCTCTCTCTGTCTCTCTCTCTCTGTCTCTCTCTCTCTGTCTCTCTCTCTGTCTCTCTTTCTCTCTTGAACCCGCTTTGTGAAATACCCCCGATATGTGATTTGCAGCCTGTAGTGGACATGCTGGAAGTGATGTGGAGGGGCCAGTAGGGGGCACTATTCCCTCTAGGCCAAATATAAAGCCAATGCCTTAGCACAGTGGTGGGGACACTGCTGTAATAGGTGCCATCCTTTGTGTGAGATGTTGAACCGAGGTCCGTGGTCCACTGTGGCCATTGAAGATCGCGTGGTGCTTTTGGAAAGAGCAGGGGTGCCCAGGTCACATTCTCCAAAGTCTAGCCAGGTCTCCTGCCCTAACCCTGCTATCTGATGAAGGGAGACGGATATCAGCGAGTCTGGAACCAGCCAGCATGAGGGTGATATTTTATAATGGAGGCTCTAGTGTGGTTTCTCTCCTTAAAGGTTCATGATTATAGGGAGTGTGGCTAGGGAACAGTTTTACAGTTTTACCCTACAGTTGTAATTCCAGAAGTTCCTTTTTCTCCTGACTTGAAAGCAGCAGGTACAACAGCAGTAGTAGCAGTAATGACAGTGGAGGTAATAACAGGGGATACGTTGCCTGGTGTAATTGGGGAACTATGGAGACCAGTAAGTTCAAGAATACAACATTTTCTTTACAAAGTGGTAGGGTGTGGGTTAGGTTGCAGGGGAAAACAACGCAATCCAGGAAATACCTTGGAGTTTAAACTATACTGTGGAAGCATGAAATAAGTAATAACAGCAACTCTGTAGGAGTTAGAAAGGAAAGACAAGGAGAGGAAATAAGATAAGTCCTGCTAAGTAGAGGTCTGCATAAAAAGGGAAGAGGGACAGAGGAGTGAAGCCTTCTTTCCCCTCTATCATAGGTTGGCCTAGCCTGGTATAGAAGCGGTTGATTTCACTGTTCAGGTAAAGCAGCTGAGTGAGTTAGCCAGTTAACTCGCCTGACCTGGGGGGTATTTCGCAAAGCAGGATCACTGATTTAGCTGGATAACTGCACTGAGTAAAACCCGGAACCCTCCCAAATCTGGAACACGGACTGAAGTTGAAAGAGCTGTTTCGGATTTTACTCAGTGCAGTTATTCAGCGAACTCATTAATCCTGCTTTGTGAAATACCCCCTTGGCTTGTAGTATCTTGTAGTAAGGATATGCTTTGTCTAATCTGTTCTGTAGTTGCTTCAATGACCATCTGTATGCACTTATTGTATGTCGCTTTGGTTAAAAGCGTCTGCTAAATGATTGTAATGTAATGTAATGTATCTGAATTGGTTGCTGATTTCTTGCGGCTCTTCGGGACCAGGTTTCAGCCTCCCTCCCCCCCCCCAACCCCCCCCCCCCCCCCCGCTCTAATGTAACACAGGAGCGTGTGTGTTTACACACCTGCAGTCTGTCAGTTCTGCCTGGTGTTCAGCGGCCCTGCTCACATTCCCCACCTCCTATAGCACAGACACTCCTGAAAGTACCCATACGGGCACCTCACTTTGTCATTGTCAAATGGAAGGTTCTTACGTCGGTTTCACAAGAACCTGGGACATCTCCCTTCACCCGTTGGCTGAGTCCCTGTGCTCGACTGGGAACTCCTGTGAGGGAAGGTTCTCACTGTGCCCCAGGGTCTGGTCTTATTGACCCTTATTCACTGTCTCTCTGATAGGCCAGCCTAGACTAATTAGCCGGCCCAGGAGCTGTACTGTATTAATCCCGGTTATCTCCTCTCTCTGATTAGCCAGCCCAGGACCAGTCCTCGAGTTAACGCTTTTGATCTCCTATCTGATTGGCTAGACCAGGATCATTGTTGTATTAAACCTGCGTATCTCCTCTCCCTGATTGGCCAGCCTAGGAACAGTGCTGAATTAGCCCTGGTAATCTCCTCTCTCTGATTGGCCAGGCCAGGATCAGAGCTGTACTAACCCTCGTAATCTCCTCTCCCTGATAGGATAGCGCAGGAGCAGTGCTGTGCAGCGGTCCTGGAGGATACCGCCTGCACGACCGGCATAAACATGGCCAAGGACCAGGGCGCTTGTGAGCGCCTCTTCTCTGAGAGCCCCTGTGAGACCAAAACAGCCAAGGTGAGATACGCGGTCAAGGTGACCACAGTGCGAGTCTCAAAGAACGGTTACCCAGTTATAGTGATCCCGGTCTGGGAGATCAGTTGAGTGATCAAGGCTAATACTATGTGATGGACTGGTATGTGGCCAAGATTAACCTTAATTAACCAAATAAGGTGATTGCTGTAGTTTAGCGGTCAAGGTGAATACTGCATGATGGAGTTATTAAGCATTGAAGGGGAAGACAGCATGCGGTCGAGGTGGGCTGATCAGAGTTTGATCAGAGTATAGCCAAATGTAAAAAGTTGAGGGGCTGTACATTTCACATGTGAACAGACAGTGGATACAGTTGTTGCTGTCAGATAATACTGATAATAAAAGTTATTGTCTGCAGAAGGCTGCCAAACTCACATAAATCATGTGCCTGTAGACTGTGCCTCCAGGCTCTGGTTGGGATCACATTTCAATTGCGTAAAATGTACCTGTCACATATCCTGGGGTGTAGTGTACCTCCAAGCAGGATTCAGTACTGTCTGAAACGGGCTCTGTTAAATCCCCAAACAGGAAGAGCAGATGGTTTGAAATGGGCCTTAATTGATCACTCATGTGGCATCAGCAGTGTTTTCTACAGGGAGCGCTCTGTGTTCAGTGCGAGAGGTTGATTGTATTTGGGAAATAATAGGCAGGGAAGTGACACAGCTGTTGGGTTGTTCATTCAGAAATTTACAGGAATGGTGTAGCACTGGCAAGATGTTGCTTTGTTGGATCTGAAGTTTTGTTGCCTTGCTCCCATATTCCCGCATTTCCCTGCCCCTGGTCCCACCCTCATGTCTTCTCTGGCTCCTCCCCCTGGCTCCTGGCCACTCCCCCATGCCGCCCTTTCTTCTGTTTCCTCCCACTGGCTCCTCCCCTGTCCATGTACCCTGTGCTCACACTGGCCACTCCCTCTGTCCCTGGTCCCACCCCATGTCTTCCCTCCTCTTGGCCCCTCCCCTCTATCCCAACCACCTCTCTGGCCCCTCCCTCTGGCCCTGTCCTGTCAACTCCCCTCTGGGCTGCAGAGTTGCTGTGACTGTTGCCTGCTGGGTAAAGCCGCACAGGAGCAGGGTCTGGGCTGTTATATCAGCCTGACTGTGGGATACCAGTGTGGGCTGGTGTTCCGTGCCTGCTGTGTGGATGGCACCCCGGAGTCAGAGGCTACGCTCAATATAACTACAGGCACAGGTAACGCACACACACACACACACACACACACACACACACACACACACACACACACACACACACACGCGCACACACGCACACACACACACACACGCGCACACACACACACACACACACACACACATACACACACACACACACACACACATACACTCACACACACACACACCACACACACCCCACACACACACACACGCACGCGCGCGCACACACACACACGTGCACACGCACACACACACACACACACACACACAAACACATTCACATGCATACACGTAGGCTCGCACACAAACATACACACACACATACACATACACTCACACACAAACACATTCACATGCATACACGTAGGCTCGCACACAAACATACACACACACACACACACACACACTGAAACACACATGCATGTTTTCACAGAGCCTGAGCTGTAGATGTTGTGCAGTTTACCACACAGGCCTTCTCTGGATTGATTTACTCTTCATAACAAAGGATACGTAAATTAGTTAGACTTCAGTTATTACAAATTCACATAAAGGTCATTAGAAGGAAGTGCCCCCTAATGTCAACACACCAGAGCAGGACACCTTCTCTTCTTCATCAAAGGCACTGTGTCACTGCCCTCTGGTGGTTATAAAATGTAATTAGCTGTTTGCCCTCTGTACGCTGCAGTTTTCATTAACGTAGGCTATAATAAAACAAGCTTGTTAGCATTTGCAGTAATCAATGTTTAACAAACAAACAAAAAAACTGCATACCCAAGAGCAACATGTTATTTGCAACAAACATTTATTAGTGTAATTACCACATCTAACTAAAAACAAGACAAAGAAAATAAACAGGCTGATACCAGCAGTGGAGCTCACTGTATGCTTTAAAGTGATGAATTCAGACAGAGCCCTTTACAATCTTCATTGCCTGATCATCCTGCTTTAATATATGTGTATTTTTCAACAGTTATCAAGGTCACAGTTCAGACATATTTCAGCATTAGCCTATGATTGATTGTACATGGATATACATACTAATTGTGACATGCTCAAATTAGCTTAAATGAATATCAGTGCAGATTAATGGTGGATGGGGTTTATGCAGGAGGGCTTTTTAGAGATCCTGACCCTCACCTTTTTTGATCCTGAGAAGAAGGGTGCTGTATACATATTTATTAAAGCCGTTTCATTCACAGACCCAGCCAAAGGGAATCTGAGTCCCAATGATGGGGATGACCCTCTCCTCTCTGACCAGTGCAAAGGTCAGGAGACCCACACGGATTCCTGTCTAACGTGCTGTCATACACCTACAGTATCTACTGTGATGTCATACATCAATCACATCTGTTCATATCTGCTACAGGCAGCTTTTAATGCTTTTCTGAGATGCTGCATTTTCTAAAGATATTGCGTCTGTCTGCAGTGAAGTGCAGCGAGCAGCCCCCTTTGATTGGCAGTTTGTGTGACTGTGTACTCTGCGATTGGCAGTTTGTGTGACTGTGTACTCTGTGATTGGCAGTTTGTGTGACTGTGTACTCTGTGATTGGCAGTTTGTGTGACTGTGTACTCTGTGATTGGCAGTTTGTGTGACTGTGTACTCTGTGATTGGCAGTTTGTGTGACTGTGTACTCTGTGATTGGCAGTTTGTGTGACTGTACTCTGTGATTGGCAGTTTGTGTGACTGTGTACTTTGTGATTGTCAGTTTGTGTGACTGTGTACTTTGTGATTGGCAGTTTGTGTGACTGTGTACTCTATGATTGGCAGTTTGTGTGACTGTGTACTCTGTGATTGGCAGTTTGTGTGACTGTGTACTTTGTGATTGTCAGTTTGTGTGACTGTGTACTTTGTGATTGGCAGTTTGTGTGACTGTGTACTCTGTGATTGGCAGTTTGTGTGACTGTGTACTCTGTGATTGGCAGTTTGTGTGACTGTGTACTCTGTGATTGGCAGTTTGTGCGACTGTGTACTTTGTGATTGGCAGTTTGTGTGACTGTGTACTCTGTGTTTGGCAGTTTGTGTGACTGTGTACTCTGTGATTGGCAGCTTAATTGACTGTGTATTCTGTGATTGGCAGCTTATTTGACTGCTGTAATTGGGTGCTTATTTGACTGTGTGTTCTGTGATTGGCAGGAGCTGGAAAGTGTGAGCAAAGGTGTACGGGTAATGGCACCTGCAGCTGTTTCGATGGGTACAAACTGAAACCAGACGAGAAGAACTGTGAGGGTGAGCTCAATGAGGCTTCCTGTTTAAGCGGTACAGTAAGGCTGTTAAATGGGTTGTGAGGGCAATGTGTTGGGGAGTGACCGCGCTCTTTTACTGGTCCTCTCTTAGATATTAACGAATGTCTGCTGGGGTCCCATCACTGTCGGATCGGCGAGCGCTGTATCAACACATTGGGCTCATACCGCTGCCAGCGTGAGGTCAGCTGCGGGACTGGCTACGAGCTCACAGACTCCAACAACTGCAAAGGTAAGTCACAGCGCCCCCTGGGGGACGGAGGCCAACATTACTCAGGGAACCTCGTCTCTGTGGCGGTTTGTTTCTGTCTGCAAGGATGCATTTGACAGGACATGTTAAGAGCATTGAGAGTGCACATTAGAGTCATTGTTTTAAACTAAATCTCAGAAGCTGTAGAAAGGTGGTTGGCTGCACAATTGTGTTATATTTAATCCTTATTTAAACAGGTTTTAGTACTGAAATAAAATCATCTCTTTCACAAGAGAGCTCGGCCTGTATTCAAAAATAGTCTCAGAGTAATCGT
Source organism: Synaphobranchus kaupii (assembly GCA_029718625.1). Taxonomy (NCBI): domain Eukaryota; kingdom Metazoa; phylum Chordata; class Actinopteri; order Anguilliformes; family Synaphobranchidae; genus Synaphobranchus; species Synaphobranchus kaupii. The sequence goes on from CM056376.1 coordinate 128,362,746, forward strand.
CCTGATCTCAGATCAGTTTAGTTTTTTAGCTCATAATGAATAAGCAAGGATATGGCGAGTGGAAACCTGATCCTAGATCAGCACTCCTGCCCTGAGATTCTTCATGAATGGAGTTCCAGATAAATAGCACCTGGTATGATGAGTTTGAAGCTGTACCTTCACAAAGTGATAAAAATTTCCGGTCTGTGTTCGCAAGACATCGATGAGTGTGAAACGGGAACCCACAACTGCGTGGCGGAGTTTGAGTGCCAGAACACGCTGGGCTCGTTCCGCTGTCGCCCGCGAGTGAAGTGCGGGGACGGATATATCCAGGACGCTCTGGGCAGCTGCATCGGTGAGTTGCCGCCGGCCTCCACAGTAACACCGCCTACTGATCAACACTCACCCCCAAATCAGCTGATGATGTCAGTCACGCAGTGCATGAAAATGGTCTCACTTATGCATTCTTTCCCCCCCTCTGTCTCAACCCTGTCTCTCCCCCTGTCTCACTCTGTCTCAACCTTGTCTCTCCCCCTGTCTCACTCTGTCTCAACCCTGTCTCTCCCCCTGTCTCACTCTGTCTGAACCCTGTCTCTCCCCCTGTCTCACTCTGTCTCAACCCTGTCTCTCCCCCTGTCTCACTCTGTCTCAACCCTGTCTCTCCCCCTGCCTCACTCTGTCTCAACCCTGTCTCTCCCCCTGTCTCACTCTGTCTGAACCCTGTCTCTCCCCCTGTCTCAACCCTGTCTCTCCCCCTGTCTCACTCTGTCTGAACCCTGTCTCTCCCCCTGTCTCACTCTGTCTCAACCCTGTCTCTCCCCCTGTCTCACTCTGTCTCAACCCTGTCTCTCCCCCTGTCTCACTCTGTCTGAACCCTGTCTCTCCCCCTGTCTCACTCTGTCTCAATCCTGTCTCTCCTCTGTGTGCTGTCTGTTTCTCCTGTGAATTCTCCCTGTGTCTCAATCCTGTCTCTCCTCTGTGTGCTGTCTGTCTCTCCTGTGAATTTTCCCTCTGTCTCACTCTGTCTCGATCATGTCTCTCCTCTGTGTGCTCTCTGTCCCCTGTCTCGTTCCCCTCTGTCTCCCCTCTCGTCTCTCTCAGATATAAACGAGTGTCTGAGCGAGACAGGGCCCTGTACACCTGGGCAGGTGTGCCACAACACCATGGGCTCCTACACCTGCCAGCGGAACACCGTCAACTGCGGGCGAGGGTACCACCTGAACGAGGAGGGGATCCGCTGCGTGGGTACGACCTTTGACCCCATCTGCAAATAACAGGGAGGGGGGTCGCGGGGAGCGGTGGGGATGGGGGGGAAGAACTCCCCCATCCCCACTAGTCCAGCTCAGCACAGTGCCCCCAAGATCTGAGTTTACCTTTTACACACAGGTCATTTACCAGGTGCTTTCATCCAAAGTGACTTACGAGGTCATTTGCCCAAATCTGGATACATTGTATGTTGTGTTATATATTTGAAATTGAATTCTGTTGTGATTTTACTGTGTCTTTTTTTCTTGTGCTTTCAAACACAATTGGCGTCCAGTGGATATAAGAAAAATACTAATATTTTTACTTTTATGAAACAATGTAACTCTTCAGATGCTGTTAGACATTTTACAGCTCCTGAATCCCTGAGAATATTCAAGGGAACATGCTACTAATTCTGAATATTGGGATTAAAATTGACATTGATGCTGATTCTTTTAAAAATTGACAGTAATAATCTATTGGATTTTCGCCGGTGCCTTAAGAGTTAAAGTGAAGTTCATGCTATTGAAGTATTATAATATAAAATATGTAACCCAGGTCTGGTGGACATGGCTCTTTATGCAGCTTCCCTATGACCCGCCAGTTCTTTGACACCCTCTCTCTCTCTCTCTCTCCCCCTCCCTTCCTCTCTCTCTCTACCTCCCCTCAGACGTAAACGAGTGTTCAGGGTCCAACACACCCTGTGAGGGTCATAACTGCATTAACATGGTGGGGACGTTCCGCTGTGACTGCAAGCCTGGGTTCAACTTCAACAGCCTAACCCGTGCCTGTGAAGGTGAGCTGAGACCCTGATTGAACCTGAGCTTGGGGCCAAAGGTGTAAAGATCACACCTGGACTGAAAAGGATGAATCTTTATTTAAAACTTCAAGATTCTTAACTTTTCCTATGTTACTATGGACTCACAAGATACACATGCGAGTTAAGGCTGTGTATGATTTTCACCTTCTTGTAGTGTTTGGATGTTGAAATCAGTCTATAATGTTCCTGTCTCTTAGATATAAATGAGTGCAGGCATTTTCCTGGACGCCTCTGTGCACATAAGTGTGAAAATGTGCAGGGGTCCTACGAGTGTAGCTGCATGCTGGGATTCAAGCTGGCGACCGATGGCAGGAACTGCAACGGTGAGAGCGCTGATCGCTACAGAGGGGCATGGACCTCTGGCATGCTCTGGTATTTTTGTGTGTGTGTTTAGTGTGTGTTTGTGTAAATGTGTGTGTATCTATAGTTTGCGTGTGTATGTGTGTGTGTGACTGTAGTGTGTGTGTTTGTGTAAATGTGTGTGTATCTATAGTGTGCGTGTGTATGTGTGACTGTAGTGTGTGTGGTTGTGTAAATGTTTGTGTATCTATAATGTGCGTATGTGTCTGTGTGTTTGTGTGTAATTGTAGTGTGTGTAGTTGTGTTTGTGTGTGTGTGTAGCAGGTGTGTTCTGTGTGAAACTGTAGTGAGTGTGTGTGTAAAATGTGTGTTGTTGTGTGTAACTAGTGTGTGTACTTGCACAGATCTCAACGAGTGTGAGAGTAACCCCTGCAGTCAGGAGTGCGCCAACGTGTACGGCTCCTACCAATGTTACTGTCGCCGTGGGTACCAGCTTAGTGACATCGACGGGATCACCTGTGAAGGTGAGGGGGACACCTGTTACACCGTTTAAAATGAGGCATCACACCAAGGCCATCTCCACAGGGAACACATGTTTTCTTCATTTCCAGAATGACCCTCCTGTTGCCCTCAGGGTCAAAAATGATTAAACATTTTTGAGTTTAACAGCAGTGAAAACCCCCTAAATATCATTTTGTACAGCATGAAATTGGATGACTTTTCCTGGAGTGACCTTACCCTTAGAAAAATGTTAACATTTTACATTTTTGTAAAAACGGTACACTATCAAGGTCTTATGAGTTTTTTTAACCCTGCAGTTATGAAATCAGAAGTCATAATCAAAATTAAGTGGCACAAATCTATTACAAAAAAAATAAAATTATGTGTGTTTTGTAGTAAAAATCAGTGGTGTAGACTGAAGGAATATAGTCTGCCTGGACTGTGAAGTAGGAAAGCACAGTCTTTCACCAATTCATTGATGAATGGCAGGTTTTTTCTACATGAAAACTAGATTTAGGTTTTAAAATTCAATGGAGACGCTTTATCACAAGGCTTCTGGTGAGAGTGGGCCGTTTTTGACCCTGTGAACATGGGTTAAGTTTAGAACATGGGTTAAGTTTAGAACATGGGTTAAGTTTAGAACATGGGTTAAGTTTAGAACATGGGTTAAGTTTAGAACATGGGTTAAGTTTAGAACATGGGTTAAAGGGATATTTCACCTTTGTGTGACAGAAGTAATTTTGTGGAGCCTACACCATTATATTTGCATAGCTTGAATACTCGCAACGTCAGCTGTCCCTGCTGACCGTTAACGGCATCCCCGGTAGTCCCGGTTGTCAGGCTCCCCATTCACTCCCATTCATTTTCGGGACCTCACCAAAATTTATCTCACCCGAGTTTTGATGTTTTGTTCTGTCTACAGTGCTCTTTTCTTTTCCATGTTCATCTCTGCTCACCCACACCTTCTACCTTCTGTCCTTCCTCCTCCTCTTCCTCAGATATCGACGAGTGTGCCCTGCCCACAGGGGGGCACATTTGCGCGTACCGCTGTGATAATACCCCCGGAAGCTTCCAGTGCACCTGCCCCTCACCTGGCTACACTCTCGCTTCCAACGGGCGTAGCTGCCAGGGTGAGTCTGCCCCCGCCGCCCCCCTCCCCGAATCATGGACCCCCGCCGCCCCCCTCCCCGAATCATGGACCCCCGCCACCCCACAGGACAGATAAGGGGTTCGCATACAGGCGATACTAAGATGTCTCATGCAGCTTAGACCAGGTGCCAGCACGTGTTGTTACAGTGTGTCATGAACTTCCTGAACTCACCTTCTCATGATATGACCATAACACACATCAAATACTGTATTTGAAAAACGTCTTTAAAAGCACTAAAGTTCCTGCAGATTAAAGGAAATTGTTTTCAGATTATCTAGTTTATATGACTCTTCATTTTGGCTCGTAACATGTTTTGTTGAATATTCTCAGGAATACACAGGAGTGTTTTGAAATGTTCCTGCCATTTACAGTGTTAGAGTTTAAAATGTGTACTTGAATCCAGCTTTGATACATACACGCAGAGGTTAATCCCATAATCTCCAGAGTTGATATTACAGCCCATAGGTAAATATACCATGATGCCCACACACTCTGTCAGTACGTTCTGTCCCCAAATGGCCTTCCTTCCTTGTTAAATTAACTATTTTTTTTATTTGCTTAGCAGATATCCTTTTACAGGCCTATGTATACAGTTTAAAGTTAAAAACATTTACCCAGCTGGATATTCACAGAAGCAATTCAGGTTAAGTACCTTTCTCATGGGTACAACGGCAGTTCCTTGCCTTAGATTTTGACCTGCAGGCTTTGAACCCATAAACCCTGGTCTTTATCCACTATACTACACTGCTGCTGTTTATGATGCAGACCATGTAACACTTGCATAGGGTAACAGCATAGCATCTCACTGATCCCGATGTTGAAATAGCGTGACGATAACATTATGTAAAAGTGTGTAACAAGCTGCCAAATCACTGTTTCTGATTGTTGGACCATGTTGCACCTTGTGGACAATGTAACAATGATGCAGTGTAAAATTGTAACATAAAGACGGAACACTGTTTCTAATGCTCAGTATTATAGTAACATGTAACTGTGTAATATGGTCATGCACCGATCATTGTGACTGATATTAATGCCAGTAACATATGTATTTTAACACGCTGACGGACCACTGTGTCGAATATTGAGACAGTGTGACAGTAACATAGTGTGAGTGAAATTGTAACACACTGACAGACTGTTGTGTCCAATTTTGAGACGTTGTAAACGCAGTGTAATGGCGTTACATGCTGACAGACTCTCCTCTGTCTCATGACTCAGACATTGATGAGTGTGTGACAGGAACACACGGCTGTTCGGACAAGGAGACCTGCTTCAACGTGCAGGGTGGGTTTCGCTGCCTGTCCGTCGAGTGTCCGCCCAACTACCGACTCGCCACCGAAACGTGAGTGCCACAGCCTTTAACTGCCATTTAGCGCCATGCGGAGTGGCGCCCCCTATCTGCAGCCACTCTGAAATGCAAGCTCCCCCACCTATCCCAGCTCACCAGACCTGGGTCAAATTATTACTCGATATGCTTTAACCCTTCAGACACCGGTAACAACACTGATAATATGTCAGAGATATTTTCAACAATATTAAAACCATGAGCCGAAATGGTGGTTCGCATCATTCTTTCCTGTGGTAGCACTAGTATCATGTGTCGGGTGATGGAGGAAAGTACTTATGTTGGGGCATTATGGACCTGGTCTCTGACATCACAAAGGGAGAAGTTTCTTCTACAGACCAGACATAGTGTCACATAGCATTACGCTGTCCCAGATGCTGTATGAAGGGAAACTCAATTATCTCTCTGGGTCCAGACGAAAGAGGAATCAAATGATTCTGTGAGTCCCCTGGGAAGCTGCAGGTGCTGAATATGATGGTGATGATGATGATGATGATGATGACGACGATGATGATGCTGCAATAATATCAGTCAGAAATTAAATCAACATTTGTGCTTAAATTTGACATACGTTACAATGTAAGAAGTGTTATTTTCTTTCAACAAGCACAAAAATTAAACTGTGTTTGTGAAGAAAAATTTCAATCAACACATCAACGCTGTTTAAAACCACATAAAGGGCAGAGTCTGTATGGTTCTGTGCATCTTATCCTGCACTCGGGAAAGACCACAGTGGAATCACCTTGATAGTACAGTAAATGCCCAATATTCATTTCTAATTCACACTTCACACAGTAAGTCGGCTTGTAGTCTTGTCCTATTGTCCTTTGTGTACTGTATATAGATCCAACATAACCCCCCCCCTTCCTATTTCTCAAAATGAGGTTTTATAACATGCATGTATCTGTCTATCAAACCAAATGAATTAAACAAATTAGCTCTATTGCAGGACTGTCTGAAGGATGTTCAGAGCTGGCTATCTCAAAATTTCCTCCAGCTCAACCCGGATAAAACGGAGGTCTTAATCATAGGCCCGAAACATGTCTCTGATCAAATTCAATCTAATTTAGGCTCTCTTGCACTAAATGTAAAATCTGTTTCTATAAATCTTGGTGTGATTTTTGATCAACATCTTAACTTTGAGTGTCACATAAAGAAATCAGTCCAGACATGCTTCTACCAACTGAGGAACATCTCCAAAATCAGAAAAATATTGTCTTTTGAAGATACAGAGAAAATTGTACATGCGTTTGTGTCATCACGCATAGACTATTGCAACTCGCTGTATAGTTGCCTGGGACGCAAAACTATGGTCCGGCTCCAAGTGGTGCAGAATGCAGCTGCCAGGCTATTAACTGGGACAAATAGGAGAGAACATATTACCCCTATTCTAGCATCCTTACACTGGCTCCCAGTTGCTTTTAGAGTTGATTTTAAAATTTTACTAATCACTTTTAAAGCATTAAATGGTTTAGCACCTGCCTATATAGTTGAGCTTCTTACCCCTTACTTACCAAACCGGACACTCAGATCTGCTAATCAGAATCTGTTGGTTGTTCCAGATTCTAGGCTAAAGACGAAGGGTGACTGTGCCTTCTCAGTGGTTGCGCCTAGACTCTGGAACAGCCTCCCACTCAACTTAAGAACTGCAAACTCAGTATGCACTTTCAAAAATAACCTGAAAACTCACCTTTATAAACTAGCTTTTACTTAAAAGTATTATTTTATTTATTTATTTATTCTTCTTTCTTTTTATTATCTTGTATTTCTGTATACTTATTGTTCTTGTTCTTGTTTGTTATATATTTTGTCATTTTTCCTTTGCCTGTCAAAGCACCTTGTATCCTTGCATTAGAAAGGTGCTATACAAATAAAGTTATTATTATTATTATTATTATGTACCACCCCTCCACCCCCAGGGATATTGCGCATGCAAACTTCTGATGTATGTGGCCTTAAATAAAGCATGGCACTCATACGTAGATAATATAACACAGGTTGTTGATCAGTAGAGATAAAATACAAAGAAATAAATACAGGCATGTGCCGGCACTGTCCAAGCTCTGCTCACGTTCAGATAAATGTGGCTCTTGAATGGCCGCAGTTCCTGCACGATCCTGTAGGCGGAGACATGAGGAGTGTCTCACCTCTCCCTAGCATGCCACGCACTGCATCGATGTAACTTTCTCCCTCTCTCTCTCTCTCTTTCTTTTTCTTTATTTGTCCCTCTGTTGGTCCGTCTGTCTGTCTGTCCTTCCTGTCCCGTCTTGTCTTGCAGTCGTTGCGAGCGCTTGCCTTGTAATCAGACTATCGAGTGCCTGGCCTTACCGCTGAGAATAACCTACTATCACCTCACATTCCCCACCAACGTGCCCGTGCCCACCAACGTCTTTCGAATGGGCCCCTCCAACCTGGTGCCCGGCGACCAGGTGCAGCTAACCATCACCGACGGCAACCAGGACGGCTACTTCAGCACGCAGAAGCTGAACGCCGGCGGCGTTATCGCTGTGCATCGGCCAATCGGGCAGCCCCGGGACTTTCTACTCACCGTGGAGATGAAGCTGCTGCGTTATGGGGTGGCCAGCGCCTATGTGGCCAAAATCCGGGTCTTTGTCACCCAGGAGCTACCCAGTCACCAAAATAGCCTGTCCTAGGTTTAAGAGGACTGCTACTTCAGCAGTCTGCCGTTGCTGTACCCTCTTGGTTCTATGTGTGCCTTGTGTTACCAGATCAGAGTTCAGGCCGATGGAAATGCTCTTGTTTGATGTTTATTTTTGATTTGGCCACTAGATGGGGCCCTTGGGCAGTGTTAGATACTCAGGTCACATGACCTCTGCCTGGTTTGGATGTGTAAGGCTGTTTTTTTTGTGTGGAATATTTAGGGCTGTAGATTTTGTTGTCATTTTTTGTTTGTTTTGTTTTTGTTTTTTGTCTTTTTTGTTTGTTTTTTGTGTTGGCCGATTGTTTAAATGTACTTTTTTTCTATTAAAACAAACTCTCGCCTATACGAATGAATTGGCTAAATGATATTCTAACGTTGTTTTGTGTATTAATTTGCCTGAAACTAATATTTCTTCTTGCAAGCATTCATCCTGTCTTAATGTGATATGGCGATATGAATAACACACAACCGTTCTTTTCTTTTTACAGTGGCGAATTTAAGGAGTTAGTTATTGCTGTTATGCCATGAATACTTTAACCCAGGTACTGGGGCTCCCAGTTTTTCAAAGACAATATAGTTCTAAAAACCTGTTATACATATGAGTATATGGACAACACTTTACTTTCCTCTTTAATTGGCTCTGTAGAAAGCCAGTTTTCTGTGAATTTGACCAGGACACATGGTTTCAGATGGGAGACCTGGGGCCACATGTATAAAACTTTGAGTAAAAGAATGTGTAAAAGAACGCTCAGGGTGAAAGTCGGAAATCTGCTTAAAAAAAGTTTTGCATTTTCTACCTCTGCCTTTCTGTCACGGTGTCCCCATAACACCCGGACTCCAAACATTGCGTACACATGGTGTCCATCGTGTGCAGAGGTACGCAGATTCTCACAGCACGTGTTCTATTATACATCTGAATTTCTACGTGGAAACTCACTTACGCACCTTTCTGAGCGCATTTTTCTGCTCAGCACTGTTTATACATGTGGCCCCTGGTGGCGGGAATGCCTGGGAGCTGCAGGCTGGTGGAATGATGGAAGTGTCTGGAGACCAGAGGGGCTTATGAGCTCATTATCACTCATTATTATCATTCATTTATTATTTCCACCCTTCCTCCTCCCCCAGTTTGGAACGGCTAATCGTATTCAGCAGCTGCGCTCAATGCTGCAACCTCCACTGTCAGTCCAAGTGACAAGCATGTGCTGCCCTCTGAAATACATGATCACCAGTAGGGGGGGCACTGGCAAGAGATGATATGTACAGTATATGTCTCTCCCTCCTTGGGTGATGCTATGGCTAATTGAGCTCTACCCAAAGAGTCACTTACCACAGTCAGCTCTGGCATAGTGCACATTCAGTTCCAGACCCCAGATTGGGGCCTATTGCTTTAATTAAATAAAATGTTTTAATCATTCTAAATTCCACCTCAGCACCGTGGCCTTCTGTGAAATTCAAGAAAGAGATACAAGGATGTATTCATTTGGTAGTGGTTGGGGAGGGAGATGTGAGGATCACCTTAAATAAAAAAATTTAAAAACGTGACGAGTTCTGACAGTGAGTTTGGGGGTTCAGGGTTGCTGGCCAGTGATTTGGCGCAGATGTTGCCGCTCAGGAATATGCCTGATGCCCGGCGATGTGTTTGTGTTGGGACGGTACCAATGCGCTGGCTATAAATATGTAATAATGACCGAAAAAAAAAAACCCCAGCTTGACCAGAAGGCTCACATCCAGGGGCATGTTTTTCTTCACGGTCTGAAGTATTGGGGTTTGTGTGGGGCTGAGCCCAAGAGGGCCATGTCAGCTGTTTTGTAAATAAAAGGGGGGCTGGGATGTGGGGGGGGGGGTACGTGAATATCAGTAAAAAATAAAGAAACACTGGGATCTGGGATGGTTTGATTTTCACTTGCTGCTCGGCTTTGATATCTGCACGCTGGTGAGTGGCGGTCTGGACCGTGTCGTTATTTCCCCCTTGTGCAGTGACCGTGTGGTCCACCCGGTCCAAATCTCCAGCGCTAGGTCTCCTGAGCCGTGCAGAACCAGAGGAACCCTAAACCCTAGGAACATTGTGTGGCTTTGGCCCGGGATGCAAGTACAACTCGGACCAACCCACTAATTGCTAATTACAATCCCCCTACCCAGCGGTGGCCAGCCTTTTTTTTTTTTAAAAAGGGGCACTTTCACCCCAGCCCCAGCACCCCCCCTCCCCCCTTCTTTGATACCCCAAAAGTGGGGGGTTCTGGGCCCATTCTCATAATAAAGCATCTCAGAGTGGAGTCCTAATTCAGGATCACTTTAGCCTAGAGCGGATAAGATTAGGATATGGACACAAACAGACTGACCCTAGATATACGCACAGTTAGTCTGAAAGGCATTGTAAATATTGCTACTGGGCTTGGTAAACTGCAGGCTTTTTGTAGTGCCACCACCTTTACCTGCAGGTTCACTCTTTGACTGGTTGATTTAAGGCAGGCTTTGATTCGTATATCAAAAACCATCCACAATGCAAAGCCAACTCTGCCATCTGTGTTCTATCCCAGATCAAAGTACCAAACTAGATAACTAACTTAAGTCCAACTTACCGTAAGACCAAGTCATAGGGCTATGTTTATGCAACCAGACCCCAGCCTGGAGTTTTGATCGAAGAAGAGACGTTTAAAACCACAGAGCAGTGTAGACCAAACCTCTTTTACGATGAAACTATGCTCATTGTAGGCCTATATAATCCAAAGTATGTTAGCCGACAGTCTGTGTAATATGATAAGGTCTCATCATTTTCACGGCACGGCTACACCAGGCAACATCTGTCCAACATCAGCGACGGCAGTTTTCCCTGGACCTTGAGGTTGCCAACAATAAGAGTGAGGGAAACCATGTCACCGCGAGGCTTATTTAGTCTATGCTTATGGAAATGCTGATTTACGGAAGAACTTAGCAGTTTAAATGATCGTTTCAAGATTTGCGGCGGATCATCACTTAATTATGTGGATTGGTGAGAGTGCACGGGAGAGGGAGGGAGGGCGGAATGACGGGAAATAAAAGTCGTTTTTTTAACGGGTTCTATAAGTCCACCGCCTTCACCTCCTCGTCTTACTGCATTTTCATCATCTGAAGCGGCAATCTGGCTGCTTGTTTGACACGAACCGTGAAGCCAGGGAAACGGTTCGCTTATCGTGAAGGTTTTGAGCGTCGTGGTGTGGCCCGCGTCCGCCGTCCTTTCTGAGGCGAATGCTTGAGCGACGTCCGCTTATCGCTGCGCCACACCGATTCGTTATCCTTAAATGAACAAAGATCCGAAACAATCTACAGATCCGCTTCGTAAAAAGAGGGACTTATCTGCTTTATTCCACTGCTTATAAATATTCTGCAAGTGATTATGAAATTTAAGGCTAGGAAACTCAATAAATCTAAATATTTTTGTTATTTTGCACAGACTTTGACAAGAATCCATTGCATGATCGTTTTGTCAGCACTTTATTTTATTATTCATAATAATTCATAGCCTAGCCTCTTATCGTTCTTCTGCCGTCTGATAGGTTATTTCGTTCTGGGTAGAGATATTTATGTTTTCACTGTCACAAGGGTACCATGATTTTGGGCCCCATGAAAAGATCTCACATTGGGCTCCACCACCCCAGGCCACCCCATCTCTGCACAATTACAGTACAATTTTTTTTTTGAGGGCAGTCAGGGCACTTGGAATCAGCTTTACCCCCCCCCCCCCCCCTCCCCCCCAATACATCACCCCTGCTCACTGGGGTACAGAAATCCGTGTTTCCGCTTTTTCAACAGGTCCCAGACTAACCCGCCTGACAGCAAACAGCAGCGGTGCGTGAAGTCATGCCAGCCAAACGACATCGCCTGCATCTTGGACCCCATCCATTCCATATCCCACACCTTCATCTCACTGCCCACCTTCAGGGAGGTGACCGTTCTGGAAGGTAGGGGGCGCTGTCTTAACAGGGTGTGCACAGCGGGAACCAACCTCAGCTTCACCGTTTATTACGAGCCGGGGGCGGAGTTACCTCTTCCCTCCTGCCACCTGACACGGACGTCGCAATGCTTTCAGAATGTTCTCGGAACGTTCCTTCGGTTCTGTACCATTGTTCTCCCGTGGATACAATGTTGCTGTTTGTTGAGGGCGGTTTTCTATTGCTTGTGTTCTATGTCTGTGATTTTTTATACATTTTTTTTGCATGTTTTTTTATTTTATTTTCCTGTTGCCTGCTTCCATCGTCTTCAGTTTGCCGAAGTAATGCTGAAAAAAGTGATAGAATTGTTAGAAACATTCTTTTTTTAGAGAATTGTTTGTGCTTTGCATGCTGTACCGCTTTGGATGCATATTTTTAATGTGAAATGATGTCCTCCAGTTTCCCACAAGTCTGTCTTGAGGTTGTTAAGAATTTATAGGCCTTCAAGAGTCACATTATTTTGAACTTAATCCTGACATGACCCCTTTTGCATACTCCGAAAGGAAGCCATTCTCAAATGAAATGTGAATGTCTGCCGCCTTGAGTCTTTTTTTTAACAGTCTTTTTGCAGAAGTCCAGCGAAAGTCTGGCCAAAAAAATGGCCAAGAAATTATAAGGTTATTTTTTATTTTTTTGCTTCTCTAACCGTTATCTTCCCACAGAGATCGTTTTTCTGAGAACTGTGTCGCCGGGCCAGACCAGCACCTCTGACATCATCTTCAACATGCTTGAGGGAGACCTGCAGGACTCCTTTGACATCATCAAGCGCTTTGAGAATGGCCGAATCGTGGGTGAGTACCCCCACCCCCACCCCCTTCCCCGTATTTTGGCTCTGTAGTAATATTTAATTCCGGCCCTGGCTAAGTCGCAATATCAACATTTCCCCACACAGCCGTGCTAATGCTGGGTAAGCTAACGCTTGTTGATTTTCCACAACCATTTCTGGGCTCCGATGGTACGTCAGTCATGCCTTATCGATAAAATACAGACCCCGTCTTTCAATTAAATTATCACAAAAGAGGTGCTGCATATGGCTGGCGGTGGACAAGAAGACGGACGAGAATTCTGGGCCTTTGGTGTGAGGCTTTAGGCACGACTTGGCTGACCTGACTGTGGAACTGTCCCCAATGACGGCAAGTGGGGACAGGTCCTGGGTAAGCTCCAGGAAACTGAGACTCCAAACCTTCTACGGACGTCACGCTTGCTCGAAATTAGAGACAAAGACAAAGGAGCTTTTTTAATTCTGACCTAATTTCGCATTGCAAAACTCCCCAGTTTTCGCAAACCGAACGCACATGTGCCTCAGTGTGGGAGCTGACAGGAGGGAAAGAACAGACGTTTTATAAATGGGACAAAATTCTCTGTGAGGACCTCAATTCTGTAGACTGTATTTTTTAGCATCGATGCAAAGAAACAGGTTGTGCGATGTTATCAGTACTCTGGTTGTGTTTTGCTGTTTAATTGTGTTTAACTCTACCACATGTTCCGTTTCCCTAGTGATTTAAACTTTTGGGACCAATGAGGAGTTTAGCTGCCCAGTTACTGGGGACTTTTGAAGGGGCACACACTGTTAATTTACTGATCCATCTGCATGTTTCTTCAGATAAAGTGAACAAACACGATATTCAACCGTCTTTGGGACCTATTGTTCAGACAGATTTGATTAATCTAGATGCTATCTATGTTTGTTTGTTTGCATGTGTGTGTGTGTGTGTGTGTGTGTGTGTGTGTGTATATATGTGCGCACATGTTTGTGTGTGTGTGTGCGTGTTTGCATGCACACACACGTGTGTGAGTGCGTGTGTTTGTGTGTATCTTCACACATTAAGTATCCTTATGTGAAGACCTAGTTTATTTATCATATTAAAGTCCTATTTAAATGTATTAATACATTCCAATGCAGAATCAAGATGTGGAAGAGATATTGCAATTGGAGACAAAGTTTCAGGGAACCCATAATAGGTGGAGCTTCTTAAAGGATCTGGAGGCTTCAGCAGGCTGTTCAGACGTTTATTTGCAAGCCATCCCTCTCTGCGGTTTGGGTGGACTTTACTCACACCCGTACATTCCAGTCTCCAGAGACCTCTTTGTCTTTTCAACAAAAAACAGTTCTTACATGTGTCAAGAAAAGCACAAATATTTCTCATGACATCTGTCTGAGAATTGTGAGCTTGACAACATTGGGCTGGTTTTGCCTAAATAGACATTAAAACCCAGTGCTGTGATGCAGGGCTGGGACGGCCACTGTATCACATGAACAGACAGAAACTGAAAACAACAAAAAAAAAACAACAAAAACTCTCAAAACCAGAATGATGAAACTATGAGCCAAGGAAACTGCACAGGCCAAGGCAGGTCAAAACGGCCAACAAAAATCACCAGCAACCAACAGCAGCCATAGAGAAAAGAGGCCTCCCCAGGCCTGGGAGCAAGGCTCTTTCATAAGGCCTAATGATTAGGCAATGGGTAGTAGCTGGGCTAATTGCAATGTGCCTCAGCTGCCACCCTCCTGTGTGTATGGCAGGTGCTGCCCCTGGTCGAAGCCCATAGAGAGAGAAAGCCTTGCCAACTCCAATGACTGCAATGTAATGAAAAAAAGTGCAATGGCATTCTTTGAGCATCAGGGGGCAGTGCTGAGGCACTGCTAAACAGAGTAGAATCTGGGGAAATAAATGGAGGTGAATGAGCTAAATGCAATAAAATTATCATCACAGTCGATTTCAAATATTTTTGCGTAACTGGATTATTACTGGCAATGTTACACGGCCTAATGCTTATAATTAATACATAATTATAAGTCGACATGGAATTAATGGTTGTGTTATGATCTCACTTTCAAAACATTTCCAGTAGCATTGATGCTAGGCAATGTTGATGAGTTCGCTGGTTCATGAATATTCATTACTGGCGGCCCCTCAGTCAACAATCCCGTCCTGTTTGGCCGTAGCCAACTAGCCAGTAGCTCTCGTTTGCTCAGTAAAACCATATATTCTCTAGAAGCTTCTAGAAGATTCTTGTAAAAACCAGATTGTCTATAAGATACAAGGTGATGTACCGCCGGTACTAGCTAGTACTTTGTTCGTCCACATAGTTGTCATTCTTGTGCTGTTATTACCGAACGATTTTGGCTGGCTGTGGGGCCGTCCATCTTGCTTTTGAGTCTCACGTCCAAAGTGGTCATGAATATTCATGACCAAATTTGTATAACCAGAGAAAAAAAGAAAAAAATGTTCTAAGCAGTTCAAGATTTCATTAATCTAAGTGCGTAGAAAAGCATATTTTCTTATCTGCTGTCTGCGAACTTTCTCCAACTTTATTAGCTTATAGATTTGGGTTTCTGAAAAAAACTTCCATGGACCCCCATTCATTCTCCTCTGTTTACCCCAGTTTTAGTGCTCATAGTCGCCCCTAGAGGTGAAACATGATATTCATGCAGTTGGTATATCTCTTTATTATACAATCTTTGCCCTGGTGGAGAGTGCTATTTTTGGCTGTTGAATCTAAGTATGTTTTTTTTAATCCCCAAAAAGGTCAAAAAGTAAAGGTGAACCTCTTTCTACCTCATTTCATGAATGCCCAAGAAATCTGTCTATGACATCCTGTGATTTCCTCACAGTATTTGGCGAGCCTACGAAATCTGTGCTTCAGTCTTCCCAGTCTCATCAAGGTGTCTAGCCAGTGACATTCTTCGGCTGCAATGATGTCACAGTGGGATACTGTGAGACTTCCATTGTCTCACAATGTTCCATTCCACCAGCCACCCGCACTGGCCAATGGAGTAGGACCACAACTGTGAGTCATCGCTAGTTGTCCTTAAAATAGCCAACCACACGGCTGTGCTGTAAGGGTCCGGACAGTGTTCATATCCCTCTGGTGTGGTGGAGAGCTGTTTTGAAAACCCAGTCAGCTGCATAACCAAAGGGGGATGTACAAAGGGGAGGTCAGGTGATGCAAATACACAAGAAAGAGCCCTGCGCCCGCCCAAAACCAATCCCCAGAGGTCAACATAAAGTAGTTTTCTTACAGCCGACTAGAACACCGCGTGCTCCGTGGGAAACAAGTCCAGCATTCGCCTTCGCTTAACTATGTAATGCTCAATGGCCGTGTCATTATGATACTGCGGTAAGGCCGATCTAAGATCATTGTTTGTTTCTGTGTGGAGCCAGGTCATTATGCATTCTGTCATACACTATCCTTCCCCAGAGGGGATGGGCTGAATAGGCTAACCATGAAAACCTCTGGAAACATGTGTACCGTTTACTTGTAACCGTTCAACGCTGCAGCCCTCCTGACCGTAGAGGATGACAAATGCCCTGGTTTGCTCTTATTTCAGTTTTGTTTCTGTGGCGATTTCCCCTACTGTTAAACGTGTCATTTTAAAGCTATTTTCCATTGAGGAGTTCCGTGAGAAGCTGTGTGCTTGATCAGGAGGACGCGTTTCCTGCCTTTGGCCACAAGAGAGCTCTGTACAAGTTCTCTATCTTCTGTTGATGCTCACCTTGCTTTGGACCTTGAAGTTACTGGAAGTCAGTCAACCACAAGATAATGTACAGATTCGCTGGACTGTAGACAAATTATTTGCTTACTTCGGTTCCCGCTGAAACAAGAGTATCCATTTCAGACCAAAAGCTGGGATATTGTGGGTATACCTTGAATTTATATTATGCTAGAGAAGTGTACACATGAAAGTAGCCACTTTCTAGGTTGTACTCCTTGTGAGTAACATTGGCCAGTTACTCCTCACTTATGATTTAATTTAGCGTCAGCGTGCTAATTCATTTAAAGGTCTCTATTGTATGATAGAGTGGAGAAGAGCCAATGCTGAATAAGATGTAATTAGCCTCTCTGTAGGGTGTCTGTCATTTTGTTGTACATATCAAAAACTGGCTTGCGTGGTTAACCTTAAACTCCTGATTATCTCAGTCTTCTCTCAAACCAACACGAAAGCTGTTTATTTCCCTTTTTTTAAATTCAGAACATCACTGCGGAGTGTTTAAACAATGTTCATGAAGAGTTACATCCTTAATTGGCACTCTTAATTGGAACAATGAATCCCCACTTAGATTTTCACCTGCTTAAGAGTGTCACTACGCAACAGAAACCAAAAACGCAGTAGCAAGTTGTGGTGCCGGTCTTACTGTGGACAGATGCTGACCCATATGCAAAAGGTCTGTAAAATCATATACGTATGATCATACTAGCAAAGCTTTATAAAAGTCCTATATGTTGATTAGTATTATACAGTATATTTGTATTTGACACATACAATTCTTATACAATCTCTCAATGTTTTTTCATAGGGAGTACCATGTATGTTAGGGAACTATTTAATTTAAGTCTAAAATGTACTGTATAAGCTAGTGCTCTACCACATATTTATTTTATAGGTTTTGTATATGGCATATGTGATTTTTATAGGATTTTTACAGACCTTTTTGCATATGGGGATCATTGTGATCAGTGCTGTCAACAAATTGATGAAATCATGGAAGCCCACTCAGAGCTTGCTCGACTTAAAGATGGATGCCAAATGGAAAGCGGAGGCGATGTGCGTTGCGTGACTTCAGCCTGTCTGCAGGAGGGACAGATGGAACTGATTGGATGCTGATTGGATGGCGCAGACACTGGCCCTGATGAGGATGCAAACTATCTGCCTCTCAACAACCGCCTCTCGCCAGCTGAGCCCCAATAGGGCTTGGATTTTTAACAAGCTGTTAAGTGATTCTCCCTGGCTTTTACAAGATGTGGGAGTGACGTAGCTCTGTCAGTTGTTTTTTTTTGTTTTTTTTTTGCGTTGTTTTTGTATTTTGTTTGCTGCATGATTGAATCACAATTTAACTATGGAGCACACTGGAGCGATAGAAGGGCCGGTGGACCCAGCGCCTGTGTGGCTTAAACACATGAGAACCGGCTGCCATTTTATACACCTGACTGCAGAGTGAAGGAGAGAGAAAGAGAGACAGAGGGAGAGAAAAAGAGATAGATGGAGAGAAAAAGACAGGGATTGGGGGGGGGGATTGTCACCAGCATGGAGTCCTACAGGGAAAAGGGGCTGACGACAGACAGTATAAACAAAAGGGTTTTACTCTCCCGCTCTCTCTCTGTAATCGCATGTTCACTTAAAAAGGGCTTGCAACAAATTCTTTGAGCGTAGAGTCATTCTTAAGTCTTGGTTGTGGGTTTTTTTTTTCCCCACCACAAGGCCACGATGTTGGGGTGTGGGGGTGTGGGGGTCCTGGGGTGGAGTGGAAGTTGGGGCGGGGGGGAGGGGGGGGGTAGGATTGGGGGAGTGGGGCAAAACAGAGATGAAGAAACGAAAAGCAGATCTGAAAAAGCATCAATAATTTCCCATTTATCCTGATGATTACCCTGTGTCTAAACCAGTCACGAGCAACACTGTTTCAAAACAACCTCTGCTTTTGTCACCATTATCACTTGTAGTTGATTTGGCGTTGCAAAAGCCCCAGAAAATAAATGTATAAATAAATCTGCGAAGGCCAATCCGTTTTGAGATTTCAGGCAAACCTTTGCCCTCCATTATATAATTAGCCAGACTGTTTTTATTTTATCTGACATTTTTGATAAAGTAATACGCTACAGCTGCAGGCTGTACATGTGTCTGAGGTGAAGATGTTTTTACTAGCAGCCATACCACTATGCAATCTGCGCCTGCTGAATGGCTGAAGCTAAGCAGGTTGTGGGCTTGGTTAGTACTTGGATGGAAGACCTCTGGGGAAAACTAAGTTGCTGCTGGAAGTGGTGTTGGTGGGCCAGTAGGGGGCAGTCTTCCCTCTGGTCAAATAAACCCCAATGCCCCAGTGCAGTGCTGGGGACACTGTGCTGTAGGAGATGCCGTCTTTCGGATGAGACGTTAAACCGAGGTCCTGACTCTCTGTGGTCATTAAAGATCCCATGACACTTATCGTAAAGTGTAGGGGTTTCCCCGGTGTCCTGACTAAACTCCCAACCCAGGCTCATTCAATCTGCCACCTAATCATCCCCCAGTTTAATTGGCTAAAAAAATGATTCTCTCCCTCTCCACCTAAGCTGATGTGTGGTGAGCATACTGGCGCAAAATGGCTGCCATTGCATCACCCAGGTGGGTGCTACACATTGGTGGTGGTAGAGGCGAGTTTCCCCCTCATCATTGTAAAGCGCTTTGAGTATCTAGAAAGGCGCTATATAAATGCCATGCATTATTATTATTATTATTACTGAATGCGATATAAGAGTGAACCAGCATTGGCATGTACGGCTGTTTTGATTGGTTTGTTGGAACTCAAAAGTGTGTATGGAACCAGCATGCACCCGGCCCTCTAGGACTGGAGTTCTGCAAGCCTGCTCTATTGTGTGTCTCTGGTCATCACAGAAAGTGGCTGTGTTCCGATCCACATTTAATGTTTGTTCCTGTCGTTTTCCCTTCCCTTGCTTCAAGGGGGGAATCCCCAAAATGCCAGGATGAAATAGGGTAGCCACACCTCGTGGGAATCGGTTCCAATTTATGAAAGGAGAGGGAGTAATTATAATCCCTCACTCCCTCGTTTATCCTCCCTTCCACCAAGGGTGTAAAATGCAAGCTTCCTGGGAATCCCACAATGCAATGCTCCACAGGGAAAAAGTGGGCAGTCATGTTCAACTCTCTATTGGTTGCGAGGGCGGTTTAGTTCTGCTTTGTTTCAGATCAATCCTCCCTTGCAGAGCACCTGTTAAGATTGTTTGCTGCACGTAGCAAATTCTCTTCACAAGATAGCTCACTTGACGGATGTGTTCATGTGTTACAGGGATCCTGTAATGCAGCCAGTGTCTGGCCATTACAGGAAGTGTCTCTGGTCATTGCAGGAAGTACTAGCGTCTCCTTGTGTTCTTTTCCAGGTGTGGTGCGACAGGTGGGGCCCATCACCGGGCCGAAGAACATCATCCTGAAGCTGGCCATGAATTACGTGGTGTCCGGAGTCGTCTCCCACCAGAACATCGTCAATGTCCATGTCTTTGTCTCAGAGTTCTGGTTCTGAGAGAAGAACGCCCACACACCGGAGTCGGACTCAAGTCCAGGAAATTAATTGAAAATCTGTTCATTCATGGGGACAGGAAATACTCATAGCACATTATGGATGTTTTTTTTCCCCGATTCTTGAAATGAATTTCAAATTAATTTCCTGGAATTGACTGAGACCACAACCCTGGCCACCACCCCACTTGCCGCTACGGTACAGTATATTTCATGACCGGTGTAGACTTTGAGAATGCACGCTGTGCTGCACGACACTTTCATTCTAGTGCCTGTCTCAGAGGGGATTCTCTCAGCCCCATGCTTATGAGAGAGTCTGTAGGGTCTATTACATTATGAAAAGACCACTCTCTCACTGACAGCATATTTACCACAGCACGGATCTGTCCTTCTGTACGACTGTGTAAACCGGAGTTTCCCAGTCCTGGTCCAGGGGTACCCCTGAGCATGATGGTTTCCATTACAACCTTAACTGTAGTTCCTAAATGGGTTCCTCCAGGGCCAGGATTGGGAACAGTTACAGAGTACACATGTATATGATTGACATGCTACACTGTTTTATGCACTGTATGTAACTGCCACTGCAAGTTAAGCCTATAGAAAAGCTAATATGAATATGTGATGCAAGATGCTTTTCCTGCCTTGGATTTCATAATGTTTATGCTGTTGTGAACTTGAAGAGGAGAACGGAGAATGCGAAGGACACAGAAAGAATAAGCTGTTGAATGTGCGTTATGTAGCATTATCCTGTGTGTTTGTATGTGTGTGTAACATTTAATTTCACATGAACCACAATCTATGCCTCTAATGATGGTATTAAATAATGATTTGTACAATAATACTTAAGTATTAGTGTGGTATTTTATGTGCCTGGGCAGACGGGGAAATTAACAGCATGTTTAAATTAAAAACAAAATGTCCGCAACGTTTGGTTTTTGGCTGAGGCTGATGCACAAAAGAATTTGCCTCTGGATTCAGTGGAATAATTTTTTGTCCAATTAGTTTATGAACTGGAGTTAAATAAAACCAGAGAAGAGGCCGGGGAGGCTTTTAATGATGATATAAAATGACCTAAAATAACCAAAGTCTCTTGAAGTAAAGATTTTGTTCATTCATTATATTATCCATTGAAATGAACACCCTCCACTCCTGTGCCCCTGATGTTGGCACCCAGTGCCTTTCCTGCTCTCCCTAATTGCGCTGGGCCCCACTCCTCTTTACCCCACCAAAAGCAGAGAGACCCAGAGGAGTGGGCGTGGCTGCCGAGCGAACGGGAAGCCAGAACGCCTGCGTAAGTGGAGCATGCTGGGTAAACTTAGCCGCAGGGAAGGATCCTGTCAGACTGGCGGCGGTCTGGTGATACTTGGCGGTAAAGCGTGGCGGTGTCGGCCCCTCACTGCGCCTGTGCCCAGCTGGGGTGTCAGGGCGTGGCCCAGGTCTTCTGGGGCCTGTGTCATAGGGACAGAACAACTGCCCGAATCTGCGGAGGCGTGCGCCATCCTGACTTTCGCATGCAATCGCTGGCATGCTTCATTTATCCTGGCTGCCTTCCAGAGCCTTCGCCACAACACATGTTATAGAATATAAGTGAATTTTCAGATGCACATAAAAGCATAGGAATATATAATGAGGAGAAAAGGCCATTCTGCTCAACTAGAACATAAGAACATTAAAAAAAAACATAATGGGGAGAACAGGTCATCCAGCCCATCTAGAACTTAAAAACATAAAAGTACATAATGAGGAGAAAAGGCCATTCAGCCCATCTAGAACATAAGAATGCATAATGAGGAGAACAGCCTCCCTAGGCCTTCCCTCTACGTACAGAGTCAGACTAAAGAGTATCCAGAACTGCATCAAACCCGGACTTGAACACTGCCTCTACGACATGACCTGGTAAGGTGTTCCACACATACACAACTCTCTGTAAAAAGAAAAAAAAAACTTACTGATAGTTATGCAGAATTTACCTTTAACTAATTGCCAACTATGCCCCCTAGTTCTGGTTGAACTCAATCTTAAAAATCTTTTGTTGTTAATCAGGCTTATATGATCAGGCTTATAATGAGCTATAGTCTGGAGACAGGACCAGAGAAGCATTTAGCCATAGAGTAATGTGGGGTGGCATCCTTTCCTTACTGTCACCTGTCAACAGCTGTGACCCCATCCTCCTGGGCTGACTCTTGATAGGTGGGTAGGATTGTTTTCCCTCTCATGACTGCATGGTTTCTCAAACTCTGTCTTCATAACTATGCAGCCATAGATTACTCCTGGCGGGGGCACTTGTCCAACCCTCCCACCCCTTCCCCACCCCCCACCCCTCCAGTTGGTGCTCCTGTTGCTCTATTACACTTTCCCTAACTGTTTTCTCTCTCTCTTTTTTTACATTCTGCCGGCGGGGCTTATGCCCCGCATCTCGAAAATTGCTGTCTGGCTTCCTGTCCGTTGCCGCTTGCCCCTCCCTCCTTACCACCGCTGCCAGCTGCTCCCGCCGCCATCGGCGCCCGGTTCCCCACCATCACTGCCGCCACATCTGGCATCACATCTGGCATATCATGGACATTGGCTGTTTTGACCATGTTGGTCTTTAAGCCCTAGACCCTGAGCCGACTAGAGGAGGATGGGTTCCCCCATTGAGTCTGGTTCCTTCCAAGGTTTCTTCCTAGTTACACCAGGGAGTCTTTCCTTGCCACTGTTGCCTTTGGCTTGCTCTTGTGGGGGGTTTAGGCTGGGTTTTGCTGTGAAGTGCATTGTGACAACTTGTGAAATGCGCTATATAAATAAATATTGATTGAATCATCTTTATGAATTCATAAACCTCAATCGAATTCCCGCACTTCAAATTATTTAGGTAAACCTGAAGAGATTGAGTAGCTTAAGTCATTCCTGTCACGGTTTTGCAGCCTGCTGTTTCGGTTCTGTGGATATTGCCACTTGGGGCCTCGAGAGGGCGCTCCTATTGTTTTTTTTCCCGCCGTCCGTGACTCATAATGGTTATTGGTTTCAGGTGTTTTGCTGGCTACATAAGCTCAGCGCCTTCTTTGTTCTGTGCTTTTGTGTAAGCTTTGTTTAAGCTCAGGCCGGTAACTCCGGTATAGAACTAGAAAACTGCATATCTTCTCTGTATTTAAAGATATGCATGAACTTCTTTAGCTTAGAGTTATAGGTTTAGTCCCTAGGACTTTTTCTTTCCTATTTTCCTTCTCTAATTTAAGTTCTTTCCTCAATTTTCGTTCAGTCCTCTTTGAGGCTATAACCTTTGTTACCCTTTTCTCTTTTTCCTCCTTGTTTGAGCTCATTTGTATTTTATTGAGCTGGAGGTTTTTCTTTTTCTTCTGTCTATTTCCACTTTAGTCTTCGAGTCTGTTTTTGCCCTCTTTTCTGGGTTGTTTTCTGTTGGCTGATACGCCGGGGGTTATTTCCCCTTTGTTTATTTTTTCCTGTTCTGTCAGGGAATTCATATTCTTTCCCCCAACCTGTGGTTATCCCATGTTTGTGGGTAGCTTGTAGATCCCCTTACGGTCGCGTCTGGTTCTCCGACCCCTTCCCCTCCCTCACAGTTCCTTGTAACTTTTTTTATTTCGTTCCAGGAATCAATGTTATTGCCCTTCTGTGTTTTTAGTGGTATCTGTGGTACCCGGAATGACACGCAGTACTCTAAGTGCGGCCTAACAAGGGCATTGTATAACATCAGCATAATGCCCTTTGATTTATACTCAGTACTTTAAAAAAAATAAATTCTGGGTATATTTAATTTTAGATGTATATTTTGAAACCACTGTTTCTTACAGAAGTTTTTGACAGAAGACAGTTGCTTTAACCTCTTCTGTTTCTTCTCCATCGTTAAGGTTTTTCCTGTGTGGTAGATGTCAGGTTGTACATAGGCACAGGTTTTCCCTGTGTGGTAGATGTCAGGTTGTACATAGGCACAGGTTTTCCCTGTGTGGTAGATGTCAGGTTGTACATTAGGCACGACAGGTTTTCTTCTCGCTGTGACACACACCAGGGATACACATGGAGGACACTGGAGTGTGGATTCCTACTGGTCAGGCATATATATGAACTTTGTTACGATGTCCTGGGGCAGCTCATTTCTGTGAACGTTTGTGACCACAGAGGATGGTGAGGTAACTGTACTCTCTTGGAGAACAGCAAAGGCTTTGAGAAGCTTAAAGTAGATCTTTCACTGAATGAAATTCAGCAAATTGATTCAGGACTGAATGCATATACAGCATTTGAAGTGGCTTGAACAGAATAATCTTTTCAGCAGGCCTGCTCTGCTTCATGTCTGTCTTATCTTGGCTGCTGCCTGGAGTTTCCAGTGCTGTTTTGTCACAGCTCCATTAGAGGGCAGGCACAGAGCAATGCTCCCCTCTTCTCATGAATAGTTATAATGAGAGCTTCAGTTTGGGGGCAATGAACAGAGAACAACAATCCAAAGAAGAAGAAAAAAGCATATTATGCGTGAATAATAAAACTGGCATGAATTTTGAATTTATTAAGAAATGCGCTGAAAATTTCATTTCCAATTTCATCTCCCGACCGGGTCGACGGCTCTCACAAAGGTTTCGGGTTGAGACGTTCGGTCTCTTAGCCAGGAGGCTCCCCCTCGGCCAAGGGAGAAACGCACGATAAACCCCCGAGTGTGACCATTCATAACTTAAGAGTTGGGGACCTAACCGCCCTTCTGCTGGTCCCAGCTCGGAGTCGGTGCCAGAGTACACAGCGAGCGCTTCAGAATGGAGAGTCAGGAACTGAAAATGCCCGCGGAGCTCATGCATATTCAGAGCAGGGCTTTAATGCTGTTGTTTCCACTCAGTCTGCGGTCGTGTGCGGCAGCACGGTTACCTGCCCTTGAGTTTGTCATCAAAGAGCATCATGTGATCTCCACTCACTTAGCTGCAACCTTTTATTATTTTACTCCTTTATCATTTATTCTGGTGATTATATTGAAATGATGATTTTCCACTTTTTCCCATTTTTCAATCCTGTGTTTTTCATCAATTGTAAGGTGTTTTGAGTATGAGAAAAGTGCTATAAAATGTATTATTATTTTTATTATTAGCACTGTTGTCGGCTAACTGCCAACCTCATGGGAAACAAAGTAAAGCATGCCGTTCCTGCATTTTGACAGTCTTGGATTTGATTCTATGCCACTGCTTCCTGTGAAATGCCCCTATTTGTGTGCCAATGTAGGCCTAGTTGGTAGCAGGCTTGACCTGTCACTGCTAGGCTATCTCTGTCATTACTCACATCTCCTTAAAAGGAATACCTTCAGCTTCTACAGAAAGTCATTGTGTCTCCTCACACCGTTCCCATCATCCTTTGCACTAACAACCATCCCTAGGCGTATAGTGGCTAGGGAGCTGGGCTTCAAAGGTGTAAATCAGGCACTTCCAGTGCCTTTGAACTCAATGCTTACCTGAATTGTTTCTTTAAATTATCCAGCTGTGTAAATTGATAGTTTATAAAAATATAACATTAGTATGTCAGTCTGGATAAGAGTGTCTACTCAAAAAATGTAGCGACACAAAGTCATAAAAGTTGCTTTTTTATGTGGTTTGACACCAATTGCTTTAACATAATTGTATTACCAAAATATATTATATAATTTAAATAAACGTAATAGCTGTCATATTACAATATGTTTTCTTCGCAAGAGTATATATTGTTTAAAGTATTTGACAGATGATATGCTACCAGACATTTTGAATGGCTCAATAATGCAGAATACCACTAGAAAATAGAAACTACAGTCTTTCTATTAAAATGTAATGTGAAACGT
Source organism: Synaphobranchus kaupii (assembly GCA_029718625.1). Taxonomy (NCBI): domain Eukaryota; kingdom Metazoa; phylum Chordata; class Actinopteri; order Anguilliformes; family Synaphobranchidae; genus Synaphobranchus; species Synaphobranchus kaupii. The sequence goes on from CM056376.1 coordinate 128,388,512, forward strand.
AAAAACTTCTGCAGTAGGCCGACGGATGATTTTTTGGCTTACGCTTTTGTCTTTTGGGTTCTCAAATTGAATATAGGCTACATGTTTTAACCACAAAAAAAATACTTTTGCCTATGCTACCGTGCGTCACAAAATGGGTATAAGTTTTAAAACTTTTTAAAGACTTTTGAACTCTGTAGCACGTCCGTCTACCTGGGAGATAATCATCTTGCGACCTCGGCTCCACCCATGATTATTATTGGGCAAAGACCAAGGGGCCAAGACTGGGCTTTCGTTTTGAAGCTCACTTCCTGGTTGGGCTGGGAGCGGCAATTGTGCCGTTGCTCACTAACGCCACTGTGCTTGGCTCCAGTATAGGTTTTTCACCATTTAAGTCAATGGCAGCAATGTGGTCAAAATACTCAGTCAATAAATTTTTCCCACAAAAACATTTAATTGCAATAGGTGCCTTTCCTTCATCTAATGCCTCTGCATGTGCTGATTTTTTAAAAATATTGTGTCGTTTGGACACGGTATTAACATTTGTTCAGGACCAATCAGAGGGACAGGTTGAGTCCTCTTCGGCTCCATGGAGCAGACGCAGTTTGTACAAACTGGCAGCGAAAAATGCATCCGGAGACTCAAATTCGATTTTTACAAGGCCGTGGGAAGGAAATGGGTGACGTCACAGTGACTTTGTCCATATTTTTATACAGTCTATGGCAAAGACCCAGTATTCGTTAAAATGACTGATCGAATTGATGCGGTGCCAAAACAACACCAATCTCTTGCTGTGACTCCAAGCTCGATCAGCTTTGACATTTGTTGAGTCTTTCGGCCGGGATTGTTTGTCTTTGGTGGCCGCTCACGCCCTACTAGCCTCTCCCAGAAGACCGACTGCTCGGCCTCACACTTCCTCCTAAATGTCTTGAAATCTGACCAGGACGACGCCTTGACGTCTTTTTGTAGGGTTTTCTAATTTCTAAACGTTTCGTGGACGTCGCAGAGAATGTTCCCGGGACGTTCTAGTACCATCCCACAGACATTTATTACATGACGTTATATTGTAACCAGTAACAGACGTTGCAGGAATGTCCCTGAATGTCTCATGGATGTTATGAGCACAACGTCATATCATAACCGGATAGCGACGTTGCTTGAACGTCACTGAAAATTTTTTATTAAATGTCATGTTGTAACAAACAGTGACCTTCCTCGGACTTTAATAACATCCTAGTAATGTTTTTTAGGACATCCCTAGGGAACGTCACAACTTTGAGGTGACTAAAGGGGATGTCTCTGGGTCATCCACTGTTAGCTGGGATGTGGGATTCATGCAAGATAGCTTACGATATTGGGTTACTCGATATCCTTGTGCAATTTATCGTTCACGTCAACTGAAGCCTAGGCTACGTGGTGAAAAACTGCATAATATTTCAAATGCAATTTCCAGTAGACCTACGGGTTGTGGCTGAGAACTCTGTTCAGCCTATGCAGCTATAGGCGACTGTAATTTTAAAGCTGATTTATTCACACCAATATCTGACTCCCAATTTATTTAATGTTTATAAACGGTGGTGTGCTTGGTGTTATCACCAACCCACTAAAAATGCACACAGTAGGCATAGCTAGATGCTAGAAATCGGGAGAATAGCTACACTGCTCCGTAAAATGTAAATCTGGTTATATCTGGGTAGGCTAGGATATAGGAACAGGGAAACCAATACAAAAATTTAACAAAAATCTACACAAGGCATGACAGTCAATAAAACTGCCTCTTTGTTAGGCTGCTCTCGTGCCACAGCTTGTGCCAAGAACCTGGCTCCCTGTCCTCCATTTGTATTAATTTAATTTATGAATAAAAAATATATAAAATTAGGGGAATTCCAAGATTTTATCTACATAATTCCAGTGTTTTTCCCCCCCTATGTCAAGTACTATTATTAGTGTTATTTTTACATGTATTTTTACTTCTTCCAAATTTAGAAATAGTTGTTTGGGCAAAACTTGCAACTCGCTAAAAAGGCTGTAGCCTGCCTCAGCTACTCTTCACGTTTTTGGCCCCTGCCCACTCTCCAACGTTGCCCAATATAAGCCCAGGCCGTGTTCGAATCAGCACTCTTCCACACTATTGAGTAGCCTTGGTGAGTAGATAGGACGAGAAAGTCGTTGAGTAGGCGAAAATTTTTGAAATTGCAGTATACTTGAAACATCCGGATGACACACTTACTTCCGGGTTTCGCTGAGTACATTCGGGGGCACACTTTTCAAGAAGTACACAAACATTTTGGTCACATAAACATGACGTGAGCTTTGTTTTAAAAAAATGACGTTTTCCTTCAAATACAACAAAAACAACATGTGCCATGGCAGTGCAAGGGTGGGACGCAGGGTTGCCAGATATTGCCCGAGACCTTTCCAGGCGAATGGCGACTCAAAACTAGCCCAAAATATATTTTTAACCGTAAACACAACATATTTTAAATGGAAATCATCTCATTTTAGTTTTTAAAATAAGTGCGTGCTTTGCGACTTTTTCATTTTTACCTGTGACTGCGCGTTGAAAGTATCCCCAATTTAGCTGTAAAACCGCGGACATGGCAACACTGGTGGAGACGTCTTATGACCTGCTTACGACACTTCCACAGTACGGTTGGAAAATAGTTTGGCGGATATTTTTCGTGGACTGCTAAACAGTGCACATTAAACAGCACACTTCTGCCAGTGCACCTGTACGCAGGAGACAGGGCACAGTAGATAGGGCTCTGATTTGGACACAGCCCCAGAGAATAGAGCGGAAGTCGTTAAAGTGAACATAAAAAGCATGGCGACGTGTTAGATTACCTACCTAAAAAGCGGAAAAGAGTGCAGAATCTACTATCTAACGTAGTCTACACGGTTCAAGAACAATATTTCAGGTACAAATAGCATCTTACAATTAAAAACTTCACATCTAGATCAGAGAACCTTTCTGTGAAGCCAAATAATGAATCACTCTTTGGCACCCACAAATATTTAGCTATAATAGTAGCAAATCCAGCCTGTAAACTAATTAGATAGCTAGAAGCAACACTGGAGTAGCTTATGCAGACAGAGTTGCATTGACCACAGTAGGCTACTGGTAGTTAAGCCAATCATTAATATAGGGTGATGCTGCTGGCTTGTTGGCTACAGTTCCACGATTTTTATCTAACAGGCTCGTATGTGGCATATTAAGCAAACAAACTCTTAACAAATTAACAATAGCTCTGGCTGTCTCGCTAACTAGTTGCATATCTGTGCAAGAATACAGGATGGTGTTCAAGTGACATTCAGTGGTTTGTCACTATCAGAGCCGAAGTGAAATTTTATTTACAGTTTTCATCAAGTTTTTATGATGAAAACGCTTGAAGGCTAACATTACTGACTGGCCTGCAGCCAGCAACAGTGTGTTTCAGACGTCGGATAAATGCCTTGTGCAACTTGTCAGCGAACAGCGATAGCGGTAGCGTAGTATAAGGCCTACTCCCTATTAAGGAATTTAGATTCCTTGCCAGTTGGTTATTGAATGCTGATATCCACACATGCACAATTCTCGTGATCAGGTAGTGGATTCATATTTGGAGCCCATATTCCATTTTCCTTCACGTTTGTGCTACAGCTAGTAAAGTAGTTACTATTGACTTATACGCTGTTTGCTATTTGATATTTCACACTGTAAATGTTTTAACCCCCAACTGTCCCTGTGATAGGGCATCAGGAAGAGAATGTCATCTGGTTGCCAATCCATGAGCAGATAGGCTAATAATGGCTGTTAAATTTGGCCTTATTTAGAACAATTTTTTTTTAGAATGGTTTTCTTTGAATTTAAGTTCATTAATATAATCTGCCATATTATTGGTTCATGTTGAATATGGAACACGTTTCTTACACTCTTGGAAGAAAGGGTTCCAAAAGGCTCTGGTCTAGTTCAACGGTTCTTTGACCCCCCCCCCCCAGCAGTTGAAGCTGCTCCCACAGTGTCTGTTGTACTCTCTGCCAGTACTTTATCCAGCACTTGCTTGATGCTAATTTTGTAGTTTAATTAAAATGCAAATTAAATTGGCCTGTACTGGGATTTAGAGCTCCTCAGGAACACTATGCTTTCTGCAAGCCCTGCTGGGCATATGGGCAGTATTCTCCTTCACCCTGCACTGTTTATTCATCTATGAGCACTTAAGTCTTCTTGTCCTTCTTTGTCTGTGCATTGCCACCAAATGTAAGGATGAGTTGTGGTTTGGCCGGCCTAGAAACGTTAGATTCTGTGTGTGAGAACCACCCACCCCGCACCCCTAAAATGATGAGCAATCTGAAGCATCTGTTCCAGGAGAAAACAACAAAATATAAAAAGCACACAGCTCATTTGCAACTTCTGGCTGTGTTTTAACAAAAAAAAGAACAAGAAAAGGAAAATGTTTGGCCTTTGTTCAAACCACTGTCTCTGTAATGCAATCCAATGGGAGAGTTCAGATCGCTCCAGTTTATCTAACAGTTCAGAAGTTGTGGAATTCAGAAACGCCCCAGCAACACCCCGGCAAGAAGAGACAAAATGCTGGCCATTAGTAGCAGTCATAGTCTCTCTCTCTTTCTCTCTCTCACCAGAATTGGCAGAGGCTGCTTGTTTTGCATCTAGCTTTCTTTTGTACACCAGCGTGTCTTTGTTAAACTTTCTAATATCCACTGAAAATACAAGACATTGTGCTCTGATATTAATGAACACACAAGTCTTTGAAGCTGGCAATAAGCCTGAATGATTACAGGGAGGAAAACAAACGTTGCAACAGCGTCGCCAGGCAATAATTGATGCCCTGGAGATTTGCTTTTCAGAAACGTGCGGTGGGTCTCTCCCTCTGTTTTCAAAGAGCTGCGGCAAAATCTGTCAATATGTTTTGTTTTGGCCGCGGTTTTGTGTGCAGCCAGGGAGGTTAATATTTAACCTTTTTGTGGGGTGGGGGGTGTGGACCGATGACCGTATAGCCGTTCACCGTGCCGTATTCGGCCCGCCTTTGTAACCGACGCCACTCCATCACTCGTGGCCCGTTTGTTCCTGCGGAATTCCGCCGTCTGTCGGTTGATTTAGAACCCCTTTGAACGACCGCATTCCACTCCGGCGCTCCCGACAAAAGAACAAAGCCTTCCCGGCTCGAGTGCGGCCAGGCGCTCCCCGCTCCTCCTCCACTCGGGCCACCGATGAAAAATAACGTCACAGAATGTGGAACTGTTTGTTCACATTGTGTAAAAAGAAAGGGAGTTCTTTTCATCTTTTTCATCATTTTGAGTGGAAGGAAAGAAAGCTTTGAACGCAATGTTACCGTGTGTATTATCAGTGAACATAGTAGGCTGTACTCTGCTGTGTACCCCGCTTCAAGCATTGTAGCTTATCTCTGATGCAGACTGTGGGTCTCGTTCTGTGGGAAACAAGCTATGAGAATACCACTATCATGTTCACTGAAGTAGATCTTCATTTTTACACAGTAGGCCTATAATAGGACGTATTCATATAATTAATGTAGTGAAACTGCTTTACACAGTGGAAAGCAGTGGTGGTTTACAGCAGGTTTTGTAGCAATTGTAGCAGCCAGGTAAGTCCTGCTGTGTCACATTTTAGCTCTTACTTGACAAGGATAGTAGTTCTCGTAGTGTAGGGGTGTATATTTTGTGATCATAATGTGGTGCTGCTAGAAAAAGGGTTCCTTGTTTTTACTGTGAGATTCTGTGAGTAAAATCAGACTTTTTTTTCTCCACCCAGCCCGCCCCCCCCCATCATTGATTTATTTTCTCCAACTTTGGAGTGCACAATTGTTTTTACTGTCGGCCCATTTCATTACTGCCACATCTTTAGTCAACTCTGGAGAGCACAGTTTCCCTGTCCACCACCTGCAGTGCACTGTGACTCTGCAGTCCCTCAGCTGTAATGCAGTCACTGCTGTCCCTCAGCTCCACTGCGCAGGTCCGCTCTGCAGCCCCCCAGCTCAGCTGTGCAGTCGCTCTGCAGAAATGTCACATAAAACCCTGTTGCATCATGGAGATCTTTCTCCAGCCTCTGACTGATGCACATGCCTTCCATTGGTTATTTTTTGGGTAATATATAATGGAAAACAACAGTTAGGGGGGGAAGCACAGGGAAGGAACGGCTATAAGCCGTGTCCGTGTAAAACTGAGCTCTGCATCTGGGCCCTTGCACATGCAGTTGGGAGGTTTTTTTTTTCTTTCGTTTTGGTTTGTTTGCGCCCATCCAGCTCCAGTGGGGGGAACGCCGCTCCGCCCCTGGAAACCGTTTCCAAGAGCAGCGGTCGAATAAATCAGGACTTGCGCTGAAATCATGTGCCGACTGAATTAACATGACACGTGTTTGTTTTATGTGTTTGTTCATGTGGTTGACTTCTTTTTTTTCTTTTTTTTTGTGAAAAAGAATAAATAAAAACTCAGATTTTTCTTTTGGTGTTTTTTGAATTCTCTGAATAGCAACTTTTTGCTTAGTGTTTCCATTTTGTGGTTGTTTTCCCCATGGAGTACGAAGCCTGCTTAAACTACTGTAGCCCCTCTCTCTCTCATTCTTTGCCTTTAAGATTAAATGAAAAGTGGAGTGCTTGCCAGTGTTTCTCCTCACTACCGTTAGTAGAGAATACTCCCCAGCTTTGTGGCTGTATGAGACCCAATCAGCTCCAGGTCTTCGGTTATTTTCACATTCTATTTTTATGTCACAGACAAATGTTTAATTCGGTGTTCTTCGGGCGCCCTCAGGTAGGAGGATGGAGAGGTCCGATAGGTGTGTAGGGTCTGATGGTATTTCGAAGATGCAACAGAACTGTCCCTTTATCTCCCCGGGACTAGCACCAGGGGTTTGAATTTTATGCCGATGGAGGAAGCCAATGGAGGGAGATGAGAAGGGGAGTGACACAGCTGAGTCTGGGGGGGGGGGGGGGGGGGGGGGGGCTGTAGATCAGACGAGCAACAGAACTAGCAGCAGAACTCTCGATGAGCCGCGGATGTCTGAGGTCTCACTCCAATTCCCAGAATTCTAAATGAAGCGTGACCATTTAGAATTCACAATTTTGGTGCTTAGCCGACACTCTTATCCAGAGGCACTTACAAACCCTCCCCAGACTCTGAAGGCAGTCCAGCCAATGACGGGTCACTGGACATACACTGTAGTACTGTACCGCTGTGATGGCAGCAATTCTACATTAGGTCCAGGCAGGGCTGCGTTTGAAGAGCCAGAAATCTTCTGCCATCCTTGGAGCAGAAGTCTACCCTGCATGGGAGCTGTTTAAAATCAATTTGAATGGGAAAGCGTTTGTTTAGCACAACGGTGATAAACCAGGCGATTAGTCTGCATGTGATTACATGTGGTTTCTCCTGAGCGAACCCACAGTTGTTGGATGTCTTGCTCAGGCATCTTCGGTGCTCTTCCGCAAAAATCTATGGCTATGTTGACTCAATCAACCCCAACGGATACACAAAGAGGGTTTCTGCCAGGAAGGTGGATGGAATTGGCACTGATAGGGAGACGACTGTTTTTAGACAGGGGACTGTGTGCGGCGCTATGATTGGGAAAGGGGCGAAATAAAGGGACTGAAACAGGTTTGCCAACAGGTGTGCGTTTAAGCCAAAAGAGGTTTGTCCCATTTGGAACACTTTTTCCCACGTGTCCCTGTGTCCTGCACATTTTTACCTGCCAAAGATGAATATGAAACACACTGACCGAAAACCCATACCGCTTACTCACCGTTACTCTTGTGGATAACCTAGGATTAGGTGATGCGGAAATGTAATTAATCTGATAAATAGCAATACACTCACATCCCTGTGTGTGTGCGTGTCTATGTCCGTGTTTTGACCTGTATTTAACAAAGACCATGTTGTAAATGTTAAAATGCAACTGATCCCCAACCCTGAAATGATAATTTTTTAAAGAATCGGTGCTATGTTGACTCTTCCCAGCCTTTTTCAGGGTGGAGATTTCCACTGTACGTGATGTGTTTCCCTGGGAGGAAGTGTGGGCCACTGCTTTTTTCCCGTAAACAAGTCAATCTCGTGCTATCACTATGCTATTCATATTCATATCGTACAATTGTGCAGTAATGCGAGAGAGAGATTGAGGGAGGGAGGGAGGGAGGGAGAAAGAAACACTGCCCTTGGGGCGGAAAGTATGTGAGCCGTAAACACGTGGAGCAGTGATGCACTGTAGTGTACGCTTAATTTTGTGGTGGTTTGAATAGTTATAAATAAGATGCGGGAGAAGACCACACAGTTTGATCCTAAAGCCGTGGAAATAACTTTGTCTTCTCGGTGGGTGTCATTGTTGCTTCGGTTGATATTTTTAAATTAACATGCTCCTTTTTCTGGAGTATTAAACTGACATTTATGACAGAAGTTTACAGTTGCCGAATACTCGCGCCTCGCCTCCCTTCTCCTTCGATCCTCTTCAGTTTGATTTAGCTTCTCCGTCTGTGTATTCCTGTTCAAATAAATATGGGTGGCAATCAAAGTGAAGAGAATCAACATCCTCATGATAGTCTGATGAATAATCAGCCATTGCAACAGGTTTTCGATTTTCCATATTAGCTTATACAGGGTGAGCCACACTCCACTGGAAACAATGCATTTTTGTGCGTGCAGAATAGGGTTACTGCGGTAGGTCAATTCTGCAAGTTCAAAGAACATGCAATGGAATATATTAAAATTTGAATTTTGCTGAATAAATTTCAACTTTCACACTCGTTTTCACTTCCAAATAAGAGGTTTAGCTAAACTGGATAGACTGCTCCATTGAACTCCATTGTAAAGCAGAGTGGAACGGTTTTTTGGGGTTCTTGGTTCTCGGGTTCTCCACAGTTCAACAAAAAAAAGGTGTCACTAAATTATTACCGATCAACATGGTGGAAATAATTAGGAAAAATACGTCCAAGTAAAAAAAACAAAAACAACAAAAATGATCCTTTAACCAGCTGCAGCCTTTTTTGTGACCTACAGGTGTACAAATGACTTCCAACTTAAGGCAAGGCCCTGAGAAAAGTTCCTAAACCTAGAAATTTACAGCTGTGTGTGCTGACGGTATGTACAATAAAAATGTAATTAAATAGGATATAAATTTTAACATAGCAGCTTTCTCAAACACTTTAAAGAATGCTTTTTAGGTTTTGGAAACAGGTAAGAGGAGATGGCAATAACAAGAAGTAACAATTTATTCTAAATACCACACAAGTCAGTTAAAAAGTGTATAGGGTGTCAGTGAGGGAAATAGTGGCTCTGAGGGAAAAACGGAAAGTTATTTGGGGGGGGGGGGGGGGGGGGGGGGGTGGTGGGGTAAAGGGAAGATTTATGAGGTGATAACTGCAGGTCACCCAGGATGGTAAAAGCCCCATACTAAAAGCTACCCTCAGGATCTTTCAACAACTGCAATCAACAACAAAGTAAAGGAACCAATGTCTTTAGGAATCTGTGGCTTCCTAAACACTTTTCCTGTCCAAGTTCAGACCCCCCCCCCCCCCCCCCCCCCCCCCCCCCCACACCCACTCCACTCCACTCCACCCGACCCACCCTCTTCCAACGACACGTTCAAATAGCTGTGGTCTTCAAATACATGGGCAGATACACGCAAATACTTCTCCCCGCCTCACCTCTCCCCAGTCGAACCCGGGACTAACCACAGCCTGGGGTCAGTCTGTTGTCAGAGCCCTGTTCCAGACCCATATTTACCCTTTGTTTCAGATGTAGCCTCAAGGGTTCAAATATATATTTTAAAAAAGAAGAAAAAGTCAGATGGCGCTCTGAAGGTCATTGAAATGAAAGACAACTTAAAATTAAGTTTTTTTTCATTTTAAGTTGTCTTTTTTTTTAATGTAAACAGTTGTCTGTTTGTGTGTGTGTGTGTGTGTGTGTGTGTGAGAGAGAGAGAGAGAGAGGGAAAAGGAGAACCACACTTTAACGATCAAGAAACAAGAAAACCTTGGCTGCCCAATGCAAAGGTCTTATTTTTAGCAGAGGTTTAGTTGTGGCAGAGTCCTTTGTTAATGGAAAGAATGGTGGGGGGACGTAGATTTCGCTCACTCTGCTACTGTAATTCATTCCGCACTGTTTTTTTTACTCATTTTAACGTGAGTAAAGCTTTCCTCTTCTGAGGCTCTCCATTGTAAATGGATAAACTCTAGAAAAGTGAACCAGAGAGATGATTTCTGTATGACTTTGAGACGAGACTACTCGACAATTAGGCCTCGGCTGTCTGCGTGTAATTCATCATTTCTAGTTTCCACCATCTTTGTTTATAAAAACTCATTTTGAGGTTAATCGTTGCTGCTCCTTATTTAGTTTACCAGTAATAATTTAGGGGGATATATCGAGCCTATTTGCAGAATCCCATTGTTTGTGCGAGTGAGAGACACACACCCATTCTTGGAAATTTATCCTTGTTATTTTGTACACTACAGTTATTCGGTTAAAAAACAGAGCTAAACTATTATGTATTATTCTGTGACTAGTGGGAGGTGTGGCTTATGCATGCCTGGTCATAGTGCAATTTTTGATATATCTAAATAATTAAAAAGAAATTATACATTTTAATACTTTTCTCTTCCCCTTTCATTAATGAGTATGTCTCTGCTGGCCATGCTCAGCCCCCTAGGCTGTTAGCTCAGTAGCCCTGGTTTAAAGCTTTAAGGTCGAGGGTAATTGAGTGTTCTGGTGCTTGCCTCACTCTGTGTGGGTGCTGTATTAACCTGGCCCAGTTCTACGCTTTGATTGGCTGAAAGCCCCCCAGTTTCCCCCTCCCCTCCCCTCTCTGTGTTGCCCATGAGGCCGTTGGTGTGAGAGAGCACAACGCACATCTGTATCAGCTTTCACACCCCCCCTCTGGGACCTCCGCTCTCGGGAGGGAGGAAGCCAAAAACTCAACTCTGTTACTGAAAATCAAACCCATAACTTCCTTGTCAAAAAACACCATTTCTTTGGGCACAGTCCTGAAAATGCATCACAGTTCCCCAACTTTTTTTTTTGCGGCTGCCCAGCAGTGAGGGGAGAGCCGAGATTTTGGGGTTCTTACTGGTGGTCTTTTCCACGTTATGTCAAAAGCCAGTTACCATCCTGTTCTGCTGACAGACGGCAGCCTCGCCATTTTACTCCCATATCCGTGCTTCCTGCTAACTCATGTCACGGTGGTCCCATCATTTGAGGGTGAGAATGATAGATTTCTCTCTGCAAATCTGCCCTGAACCCCTTCCATTCTGAGAGTAGCATTTTCTTAGCAGAAACGAGTATGGACTTGTTTTCCTGCAATTGGCTTGTGTTAACCTTACTCTGTGTATCACAGGGATTTACGCACCACACCTGGATGAAACACCTTGGCTGTGTCCGAATCAGGACCCTTCCATACTATTAAGTAGTCTTGTTGATTAGACAGGATGAGAAAGTTGTTAAGTAGGTGTAATTTTTTCTAAATGTAGTACACTTAAAACCCCCGTATGATATACTTACTTCCGGGTTTCGCTGAGTATATTCAGGAGCACACTTCAAGAAGTACGCAAATATTTTGATCGCATAAATATGACTCGCAGCTTAGTTTTAAAAAATGAAGCGCAGCTTCGCCGACGTTTTCCTTCATAACAAAAACAACATGTGACATGACCGCGCAAGGGTGGGACGTCTTACGACACTTCCTCACTACAGTTGTGAAATGGTATGGAGGATATTTTTTTGCGTACTGCATGTTGCATACTAAATAGTGCACATTAAACGGCGCCAGTACACTGTAGGAGACAGGACGCAGTGGATAGGGCTCTGATTTTGGACACAGCCCTTATTTCAAATATTTTAGACACCAGGAAATTCCAGCAGAGCACTAAGTGTTAAAACAAACACGTATGTTCAGAAATACTTGGAACAAAATTGGTTTTTGCCAGTAAACTGTTTTTTTGAAAGTCATGGATACAAAATTGTATAATTTTATCAGCATCTGAAGAGTTAAAATATTTAAAATATATATTTTGAGCCAGGTCCTGTTATGCTCCTCTCTGTTGGACACTGTCCAGATGTCTGGCTTCTGAGAGACAAACGCATTGCAGTCTCTCAATCTGTGTAAGTTTTGGGTTCACTTTCTGGTCCAGCTGAAAGCTGCAGGGATGCAGTTTCCAGGGGATACCAAGCTGCTGGGAGTCAGGTTTGCAAAGATGACATCTGGAAGCAGAGTTTTCCACATAACTTCTTGTAAGTGTTTATGCCGGAGACCACTTTCATTTCTAATCTTGTTTTCATTCTAGCAATGTTTTTCTGAGGTTTTTTCCCTTGAGGTTTTGGTTTGGAGGTATAAATACACTCCGCTGTTTTTAGATTTATTAAATTGATGATCTGAATTTAAGGGGGCAGTTAGATTTTTGTCTCAGGCATTCTGACACTTTCTGGGCTTTCATTATAACCTCTCCATTCATACGGCCGCACCAGCTCTCCATTCACGTTTTCTCTCTAAATACAATACTGGCTCTTTTATTACCACGTTTCATCACTTTCTTTCAATGTTTGTTCAATTGTTTTTATCCACATAAAAGAATATTGATGGTAGTAGACTATACAAAACGTGCCTGAGTAAACAGTACTTGCTGTACTGCAGTAAAACAGAGTATCATACCCAGCAAACGCTCTGTTTCCCGGCCCTCACAGAAAGTGTTTATTTATGGGGAGATTACAGTGTAGGATTGCATCTTTATGCGCCATATGGAAAGAAATACAGGGAAGAAAATTGCATGCTTCCAGTTTAGATGAAAAATGTTAATTGCCAGCGTTTGTGAATTTGTTTGTCTGCTAGAAGCGTGAGCCAGAGGATTCTCACTCACTCTGCAAACAAACGAAAATCCAGCATCTGAAAACAATTACTGATTTTTATGCAGCATATTGCTTTTCATAAATTTGAAAAAGGTTGATCTTGTTGTACTCTTCGACACAGGCCTCTCAGTGTTGAGCTAGACAACAGTAATTCTGATTATGTGCATGGTCATTATTATATGGGGGGGGGGGGGGGGGCATTTAGCAGATTTAATAGTAATAATCAAATATGAATTGCTGATTGAGATCGATGGGCAGTTGACGATCACAAATAGGGGACAAGAAATTAGACACGTTTCAAATGTGTTTTCCCTGGAATTGACAGCTGATGAAGTCAGTTATCAGCACATACTTGTACAGGTTTGCTTTACTTGTAAATCTGCCCAGAGCTGTCAATTCGGCACCAGTTTCTCACAATCTGTTGCTCAAACTGCATTAGTTCTGATGATGCTAGAGACTTCTTTTTTATCCTTTCATTTATTAATAGTTTTTCTATTATTAATTTATTCCAAGAATATTATCAAGTACAGCTGAAAATTGCGTATTACTGTAGTATTATATGTAGTAACTGTGTAATAACACCTTTATTAGCAGCTAAGAAGACAGGTTCCAGTAGGTCTGTGTTAAATATTAAGCATTGAAAATTGATTGACATGTTCTTTCATTAGTTGGTGATGCTTAAATCCTTTGACCAAAATACTGTACATACCTTTCAGCAGGTTTCAGAACAGTTTCCACAGTTCTGCAGTTTGATTTGAGAATTCATGGAAGGATCATGGTGGATCTGATGTAAGTTTGTATAAAGGAATTCTTAGCCAATCAAGCGGGAATATTACATTACATTACATTTATTTAGCAGACGCTTTTATCCAAAGCGACGTACAGTAAGTGCGTACAGAGACATTATCAAGATCACTACAGAACAGACAGGGCAAAGCACATCCTTCACATAATGTAGCAGCTATCCCTAGCAATGAGCGTCGACTGTAGTTCACAGTAAGCTGTGGGAAAATCAGCAACACCACACTACCATTCCAAATACTATTGTAAACTATAATAAACAGACAGGAAAACACAGGGAACAGGGAACTGATATTCCTAGGTGAGGGTATCAGTCAAGGTGGAGTCTGAAGAGGTGTGTCTTCAGGCCTCGACGGAATGCAGGCAGGGTTGGAGTAGAACGTAGGGGAATGGGAAGTTCATTCCACCCGGGACTGAGGAGCTAATGTGGAAAAACTCCGCAGTCGGGACAAGCGAGAGCCTTTGACACGGAGGGGGGGAAGTGCCAGTCGCCCTGCTGTAGAAGAGCGAAGTGGTCGAGCAGGAACATAGTTCTGGATTAAGTCCTGCAGGTAGGCGGGGCCTGTCCTATTGGCTGCAGTGTAGGCCAGGGTCAGAACTTTGAACCTGATCCTGGCTGCAACTGGCAGCCAGTGGAGAGACCTCAGCAGGGGGGTTACGTGGGAAAATTTCGGGAGGTTGAACACAAGCCGGGCAGCTGCATTCTGGATCAGTTGAAGAGGCAGAATGGCGCAGGCCGGCAGGCTTGCGAGCAGGGAGTTGCAGTAGTCCAGGCGTGAGGTGACCATGGTCTGGACAAGAAGCTGGGTGGAGTAGGTGGTC
>CM056376.1:128403444-128555944 GCA_029718625.1 Synaphobranchus kaupii
GGTAGTATTATATGTAGTAACTGTGTAATAACACCTTTATTAGCAGCTAAGAAGACAGGTTCCAGTAGGTCTGTGTTAAATATTAGCATTGAAAATTGATTGACATGTTCTTTCATTAGTTTGGTGATGCTTAATCCTTTGACCAAAATACTGTACATACCTTCAGCAGGTTTCAGAACAGTTTCCACAGTTCTGCAGTTTGATTTGAGAATTCATGGAAGGATCATGGTGGATCTGATGTAAGTTTGTATAAAGGAATTCTTAGCCAATCAAGCGGGAATATTGCAAAAAGACATTAAGCATGAGATGAGAGAGTTACAACCAGAGATGATGTAGTACAAAGATTTACCTCAAACCCCCCCCCCCAAAGATTTAATCTACGGTGATGTGGTCATTGTGGTGGCTGTATTTTTTGAGCATGCCATCAATTGGTAAAACACGTTTAGTTCAGAGTAGTATGGACAACTCAGACAAGCCACATCTGCTCCACAGCTGCCTAGTGACAACCAACTTTAAAAACAAATAAATTTCCTGGGGTGTTACGATTTATTAGACATTTCTGTGTGCTAATCCCTTTGAACGTAATTGTGTTTCAAGTCAGAAAATTGTTTATAAGGAGGACACTGGCATATAGGCGTCCTCGGTGCATTCAAAGCGCATTCTTGCTCTGTCCCTAAAGCTAGTCTTATCGAGCCCTCTCACAGGGCCCTGCTGGGGACCCCAACCCTGGAGTGCCACAGGGTCTGCTGGGGACCCCAGCCCTGGAGTGCCACAGGGTCTGCTGGGGTCCCCAGCCCTGGTCCTGGAGAAGCCGCAGGTTCTGCTGGGGTCTAATCAGCACTTAAGTGATCGGTTAAAGAAAATGATTATACACTTATCTCACTTCTAGTGGTTTCTTGGGTCTAAATTTGTTGGTGATTTTTAAGGCTGTAAACAAAATCCAGCAGAATTTGTTTAAATGGATCAGGGTCGGGACCCCAGCAGAAACCAATGGCTCACCAGGACCAGGGTTGGGGACCCTTGCAGAACCATGCCGCTCTCTGGGATCAGGGGCGTGGACCCCTGATATAAGGGTGCACACTTTCATTGACCTTTTTTTTTTTTTTTTTTTTTTTTACAGATATTGTGTGTGAGACTGCTCAAACCAATTACACTGTCTGCCATTCACAGTAAAATCTGAAAGAGTAGTTTCACTCTCATAGAGTACATGTGGTCCCGGTTAAACTCGTATAAACTCTGTAAAGAATGAACATTTTACCTCGTGTAGCCATGGACAGCACTCAGATCAACTGTTTTTCAGATCAACTGTAGACTTGGATAGGTGGGGGCTCATAAAGCAGAACCAGACCAGACTACCCCCCCCCCCCCTCATTTTTCTGGTCATTGTGGGGAATATTTGCTGGCTCAGTTGACTTTTGTGGTAATGGAGGTATGGTTTACCTGGATTACAGGGCTGGTGTACAGTTTCCTGTGTCTGCTTTGGCCTCTTCTCTCCTGGCTTCCTCTCAGCCTCACAGCCCCTTTGCACAGTTCCTTTTCCATTCTCAATTCAGGAAATTAATTTAAATGGAATCATGAACATAAAAATTCCCATTAACCATGCTAACCTGTGCTGTACATATATGACCCCGTCTGGGGTGGTAAATGGGCATTTGCCGTATTACAAAATCCAGTCCTAGAATGTGGTTCCTAATCCGGCGTTTGTAGTCTCGGAATGTGGTTCCTAATCCAGCTCTTGCATTATCATAATTGGTCATGAGGAAGTACGCCTGTGTTTAATGTTTAACTGGCTGCCATGTGATCTAGCAGTTTCTCTGAGATCATTAACCCAAGTAAAACAACCATTACAAAAATTAAATGCCATTTTTTTTGCCATGCAGCATACTATATATCAGCCCAGACCAAAGCCGTCTGCCAGAGAAACAAAATAATTTTGGAAGTCCCAAACAGCCAAACCGTTTTCAGCATTGCACAAAACAGCCTATTTGTGTCGGCTATTGATATATTACCGAAAATACTGGAATGGACATACTCGGTTGTGAGTGAGGCCTAACTTAATACCCTGGTATTGTATACTATACTATACTGTACTATATTATACAGTGCCAGCCCAGATAAGAGTGAATCTTCCAGTACACCGCTCCAATTTCTTTCTTCTATTTTTCTCCTAAATTGGCTGTGTTCTCCAGTGCTGGTTCACAAGTGTATCACACCACAATAAAATGTTTTTACTGCAGCTATAGCTCATATTAAAAAATGTTAGATCAAATGAATAATTAGGGCTAAATTAACTTATTAAATAAACAAGTCATTAAATTATTGGCATGTGCTGCATTGTTAACACATGTTAACACACTTCACAGGCCCCATTGGTGTCCCGCTATCTTTTGTCGTATGCCCGGTTCTCCACCGGGTTGTAGGAACTGAAAGAGGACAGTAGCTATTCACAATGGGGCTCCTGGACGTTGTTCCTGGAGCGTGTATGTGTTTGCTTTCCCGCCGAAACCTCGAGAGCCATGACTTTTTTACATTTCTCCCGGCGCTGTTTAACTGAGTGGTCTTTACCCAGTTCAGCTAAATGCACAGAAATCTTTTGGTAGACCTTTTCATTGCGGGTTGCCGACTCAAGCTCCTCTGGATGTCATCCTCTGTGCAGATACTGGTTAAAGCTCGCACTCGTCTTTGGTCCATCATTTGCCTGGTTTTGTTTCTCCATTTCCATTTTACCTTTGTTTGAAAACTCGCTTGCTCTCTGTGCGCTGTTAAAACGTTTTTCTGTTGCCCGTATTTAAAAATGGCACTTGGTCTGCTTGGGCGATCTCATGAATATTGCGTTTTACCAATCAGCAATGTTCAGTACAGTAAACTCCACCCCAAAAGTTTGCGGACCACCAAAAAGTACTACCTTGTGAGCAGGGACTAAAACGGGGATAGTGACCCAGCCCCAGGAACCAAAAAATTGGCCCGGGTTTCTGAAGGTGGAAAACCAAAAAATACTGTATTCCGGAAAACATTCCTGAGTTCCGGAAAAGGTTCCTCTGGTGGAAAAGGTCCATTAGAATGTGAGCGACATCTAACAATATAGCACGCTGACCTGCGACCGTGTAGCATTCGGGGGCATGGTGCTTATATTGGGAGAAGTAGAATTTAAAAATTGGCCCCTTTCGACTGTGGGGAAGGACTCTTTGAGCATAACAAACAATCAAGGTGGCCCACAATACAGGATAAAATATCGTTGAAGGAAAGTGCCTCTCTGTCTCCCCGTCTCTCATTCAGTCTGCCCAAACAGACTTATCCCCACGGCAGGATTCCAATCTGATCGCCGACTCTGAACTGTGAGAAATCTCAGCTCTGGAAATGCTGACAGGGGGCAAGGTTTTTTTTATTATCCCCCAAGAATCCGATGGATCGGCTACTGTGGACACAAACCTTCCGCAGCTTGGAGCTATTATCGTTTTGGATTGGCTGTATTAAGATTGAATGTAAACAGAAAGAATAGAATGGATAAGATGATTTCCATTGCATGCTGACAAATCTGACAAATCCAATCTGCTTCATTCAAAAGACTTTCATTATTAATTTGTGATCTTGCACAGGGCAGTTCCGCACCCCTCCAGGGCCGTCGGCCACGGTCAGCGCCGGTATGGTCGGGAGTGAACCCCGGACCGTGGGGGCGAGCCGTTGGCGCTTCGCGCGGGTGAAAAGAAGCAGCGGCTGGCAGCGGGCGCTTCGCGGGGAAGACGGCAGACAGTAGCGCCCGGGTCAGGCCTGCCAAAACAACTGGGTGTTCCAAATTAGGGGGAAAGGAAAAAACTCTGCATGAAAGAGTAGGATTCAACAAAAATATGAAATGGAAAATGGCAGGGGAGCCATTCAGCTCACCAGGGTGCCCTTATTGTGTTGCGGTTCCTTCGACCTTAAAAAACAAAATGACTTCCCACCGCAGGAAGCCCATGTTCCTCTCAGATCACCCCAAGCTGCTCCGCACTGCTGTTGGTAAATACATGCAGCGCAAATGCAGGTTTACCACCATTACAATAACTTCCCATCTGCGGGAACTGAGCTGAAAGTCTGTTTTTTATTATTCCCAATGTGCGCTGCTGTAATGATGAGTCCACGTCAGATTTTTCATGCGTTGTGTTCAGTGGAAAATAACTTTTCCACAAGCTTTTTGCCTCTGAATTTGTTACGAAAAATTTCCCCTGTGGAAGTCTTCCAGATCCGTTATGGAGATATGAGTGGAAGGGAATTGTGGGTAAATTCCAGGGTTAAATGACTGAGGCAGAAGAGGGTTCCCCTGAAGTTTGGCCTCTGGGCTCTCCTGTGAGTCCTAGCTCATGGAACGCTGACGCCAACCCCGACCTGGAGCTCGCACCCTGGTTCTGTGGGTGTTGAGGCGGGTGTCTAAAACGACAGGTACAGCTGCGTCCCTCACCAACCGCCCCGATCACATTGAGCTGTCGTCTGCCACGGGGGATACGGGCAATTAATGATTTGCCTTGGTGCCCCTCCGCTAATGCTAATGTGTTCTTTATTCTTCTCCATTTCCCTGTGCCACTGAACTGAAGCACGTGCTCTCCTCCGAATACACGTGACGTCAGCCCGCTGTTTTTTCTCTTTCACTTGAGCTCTGGCGGACACGAGTTGGAAAAAGACACTTTGTACGCAGCTTTGGCGAGCAGACTGTGAGCGCCTGACTGACCAGTAGGGGTCGCTAGTGAGCGACGAGACACGGTCATCGCCGCCAAACCCGTTCCCTCCCTCCCTGGTCGAAGCTGCAGCTAACCGTGCTTCCGTGGGGCTGCTGGCCACAGTCCATACTGAGAAAGTCTGGATTCAATACCAGACCATAGCTCTGCATAACTCGTGAAAGACATCTGACATTAAACATCTTGTGTTTGAGGCAGTATGCTTGTCGATTTTATGGTCTGCCACTTTTCCAGGTTTTTTTTTTCTTTTAAAGACAAAAATTATTATTTTTAAAAGAAAAAAATACATTGGGTCAAATAAAAACCAGTAATAAAATCGGTCTTTCCGGAAACCTTGAGTGGATGTAAAGGTTGTCCAATGTATACATTACCCATGGAGGAGCAGCACTTCAAACTAGGTCTGCTGTTCATGTTGTTTGTTTTTTCATGTGTGAGTGACAGAATGCACTGGTCCTCTGCACTGGATCTTAGTGAGTTTCTCTGCACCATGTCTCTCTGACCATCTCTCTATGTCTCTTTCTCTCCCTCTCTCTCCATCCTTCACTGACACCATGTAAATCCACTTCCTGTCTTTCACTGAAGATGTTTCACTGTCACTGGAACTCTCAGCCCATCTGTGGAGCTCTATAATAATAAGAATGATGATGATAAAATTTCTGCATCTAATATTTTTGTTTCAAATTAGCTTCGAGTGATATTTATGCATACTGCCTTCATGTAAAGTGGTGAAATGTGCTGATGGGTGACCTTGTGTACCCTGATTCCAAAATGGCGGCAATGTTAAATATATCAGCCCACAGTCTTTCCTCTCTGGAAAGCATGTGAATAAACAAACACCAAATACATGACAGCTCGTGTTAGCGGCTTATGGAGATGTGGTGACAGGATTCTGGGTCACTGCCATCTCTGGAGTGTGACCTAGTGTCACAGGGCGTGTTCCTTCCAAGGCTCCAGGTTTTCCATAAAACAAAAAAAACATGGCTAAGGGCTTTGATTATGTTGAGTGACAGCATGCCTGTCAACATAATCAGAATGTGTACAGTAAAGTAGAGATTGTATGTTTCTCTCTTGTTTATGAAGTGACCACATTGAGTCATTGTTTTATTAATATAAATTTCCACAGTTTTTTTGGATGCTTCTGCAGGAAAAATGTCCTGAAGTTGTCACAAAGATTTTTACTTTCCTACTGAATGAAAAATTACATTAACCCTGTTACTTGGTGTTTTGGATTTCTATAATAAGCACTCCACAGTGCATTTATATCAACTTCCAAGCAAATAGCAACTAAACCTCTTCAGTCTATTCTCTGTGTCTAACTGGAAGGATATTTCTGGAAAAAAATCTCCCATATCTGCCTTCTGTTTGAACAGGAATTTGGCATAGTTTTGTGAAGAGCAAATGACTGTGTAGTTGCCTTTAAGTTTAGATCCACTTCGAACCACTGGCCTCACGGAGACCAAAGGAGACTTAAAAAGCAGATTTTTACGCCATACAGGGCAACCCTGAGGTGTGACGATTCAAGCGAGGTATTATGACAATCAAAGCTAGGTATTATGGTTTTGATCGTGTGGCAGATTGAAGCTTAAGAACATAAACTGCATTGTCTGAATTGGTGTCCTTTTACTTCCTGTTTGTTTGACTGGGATTGTGCTCTGTAGGATTAATTGTGAGCACTTATGGTGAGAGCAGAAATGGAAAGAATTAATATGAAAGTTGTCTTTGGGAATTCAGTCTCGCTGGACTGCTGTTTTAGTAGAAAATAAATTTAAAAACAAAGCAGATTCTTCTGTGGGAAGTGAGCAACATATTTTGACAAGTGGATATGATTTTTGATGAATTATTTTTGCATTATATCTCATTAGATATCTTTAAGTATTTAAAAACAGCAAAAAATGAAGCATTTCATATCTGTAGTTTATAGCCTTGTTGCATTCTCAATGCTGAACAGGCCAGCTCTCCTGGCATTGCAGATCACCTGGACCAACCCTGGTTCTGGAGATCCACAGGGTCTGCTGGTTTTTGTTGTTACTCTGCACTTAATCAATCAATGAATGCAGCTGATCACACAGTTAACTTGCCTGGATTCTGGGGTCAGAATTGGTGGGGAAGCCGTGGTCTAGAGTTGCCCTTGTTAAATGCCCACTCAGTAATTTTTGGTTACTAATAAAATGCTAACGGTTTACAACAAGCAGAAAGACGGTACTATAGTATAGAATTATTCTCTTACTAAAAATAACAATAAAGATCATCGTGAAAAGCACTTAAAAAGGAAAAATAAGTACTTAAAATAAGTGTTGGGCCGACACTACTTCCTTGTTCATCTTCTGTCTTCCGCATTTCATCTTCTTCTTTGTTTTAGATATCTGATCATTTTGTAGTCCTTGTGCATCACCATGGAAACAAACCCAACACTCACTTGTTATTTTTACTTGGTGCTCACTCCACTTGTCAGGTAATAATATATCGAAAGGAATAGTTAGCTAACATTTTGCCAAATAAACCAAGCCTTGGAAATGGTTTTGTCATTATGTATTGTGGCTGGTTACAGTAAAAAACTGTGAGAACCATGATACACTGAGGTACTTTGTTGCCATACATCTAATTTTGGTCAATTAGCAACCAAACTTACTGAGTGGGCCTTTAAAGATGTGATTTGTGTGATTTATATTATGTATCCTGGTTGTGTACATCAGTGGTTTCATGTGGCATGCTGTGGTTCAGTGTTGCATGGTGTGGTATGGCCTGGTTTGGTGTGGTTCAGTTCTGCCTGGCTTTGTTTGGTATGGCCTGGTTTGGTGTGGTTCAGTTCTGCATGGCTTGGTTTGGTGTGGTTCAGTTCTGCATGGCTTGGTTTGGTGTGGTTCGGTTCTGCATGGGCTTGGTTTGGTACGGCCTGGTTGGTGTAGTTCAGATCTGCATGGCTTGGTTTGGTACGGCCTGGTTTGGTGTAGTTCAGATCTGCATGGCTTGGTTTGGTACGGCCTGGTTTGGTGTGGTTCAGTTCTGCCTGACTTGGTTTGGTACGGCCTGGTTTGGTGTAGTTCAGTTCTGCCTGGCTTGGTTTGATATGGCCTGGTGTGGTGTGGTTCAGTTCTGCATGGCTTGGTTTGGTACGGCCTGGTTGGTGTGGTTCAGTTCTGCATGGCTTGGTTTGGTGTGGTTCGGTTCTGCATGGCTTGGTTTGGTACGGCCTGGTTGGTGTAGTTCAGATCTGCATGGCTTGGTTTGGTACGGCCTGGTTTGGTGTAGTTCAGATCTGCATGGCTTGGTTTGGTACGGCCTGGTTTGGTGTAGTTCAGATCTGCATGGCTTGGTTTGGTACGGCCTGGTTTGGTGTAGTTCAGATCTGCATGGCTTGGTTTGGTACGGCCTGGTTTGGTGTAGTTCAGATCTGCATGGCTTGGTTTGGTACGGCCTGGTTTGATGTGGAGTGGCACGGCGAGCAGCATTTCAGCACACGGCTGCGGTCGCCCCGGCAACACCCACAAACCTTGGCCAGCGCGTTTGTCTCGCGGTTTTAACGTCGCTCTAAGGTGTCCACCGCGTTTGGACACCACGCTCAGATGGCTCGCCTGCGGTCGTCTCGTGTTTTGCTTTCGCCGCATACTCACATTAAGAGATCTCCTCTAGGCCCCCGGATTTGTTGCGCGGTCGTCTTTCGTGCTCATTTAGGGCTGTTACTTGTGTTTCAGTCTGATCCGCCTCAGTGCTCACGCCTCGCTATCTTTCCAGAGAGCCTCGTCTGTTAAGCGCCACATATTGCCACACATTTCCACATATTTCACAAGTTTCTTGTTTTCTTTGTAGTTTACTCAGAACTTTTTTAAATGACGTATCGGATGCTTTAGCTTTATCTTGATATATTGACAAACACAAGAATGACGTCTCCTTATATGGAACGTTTACTGTGGTATAAGCTACGGGTGAACAAGCATTGGTGTACAAATTATATTAGACTACAGCTATCCAGAGTGGTGTGCATGTGCGCGTGTGCATGCATAGATGTGTGTAGGCTTGTGTGTGTTTTTTTGCAGGGGAACCTTCCGGAATGAGAGCTGGCAGGCCACTGTGTCAGCACCAACAAGAAGTGTGACTCATGTCTGCTTTTCCCAGGGGAAATGCCACCAGGGGTCACAGACAGGTACGGTCTGGAACATGGTCTGTTTGGCACGTTTTTAATCCGCTGCACCCCATCCAGTAGGCCGGGAGGCAGTGAGCACACACATCAGTTTTTACAGCTGAGCCGATGAAATGCAGCTGCTGGAAAATCATTTCAGCATCTGCTCAATAAGATACGAATGAGACATACACAGTGGCCATTACATTACATTCTATCTGTTTACCAGACACTTTTATCCCGAGTGACTTAGGAAAAGAAGTACATAAAGTGTTATTACTTGTATAAGTGGTGTTCTCCCAGAAAAGAGAGAAGGCGCTCTCTGGGGGGTGGATGTGTGTTCAATGTGTGGATGTGGAAGCCATCAGTCCCAACACTGAGATGCATACAAATGTGGTCTCTCATCCTCTAAGCATGGCATCCAAGCCCTTGCACTGAATTTGAGCTCCCAGAAAGCCAGAGAGGAGGATCTGGCTCCAATACAGTTTCAGCTTGCCTTGTTACATTTCCTTTTTACCAGCGTAGCTACTAAAGTACACAAACTACTGAAATGATGGCAGCAGTGAAGGCCTTCAGTACCCCTGGCTGACTGGCTGACTAAAGCACTCCCCCCCATAAAAAGTAATGAAGCTGACTTATCAATCGTTCATTCCTCATAAGGCACACTGATAAACTCATCTGACTGAAGGGCAGTAGGTATATGCCTATTCATTATTATCATCAGCACTATAACCACATGATGATACTTGCAGACCTACTACTATTTGCTATTTTTATTGGAATGATTGAGGCCGCATATCCTTGTTTGCAGTTATCGTGATCTCCACTAGGTGTCACTGTTGTGTCTGGCACATGTGGGAATGAAACGGTCCCCCATATTGCTTCCTCTTTACATCAACAAGCCCAGGCTATGACTTATGACCTCACCTGTTTGCTTGCTTTGTAATGAGCTAATGACTGGTTCTTTGGTCAACCTGTGATATGTGTTTATTTGTGCTATAAAATCTCGGATTTATTCCTGTAATTTATTTAGGTTTACCTTGCAACCATTAAGAATTACAAGAATACAGTAAAAATTATATATCTTCACTTTTGCATTTGTAGACTGTGTAAACTGCGGCCTACAGTTTAAAAAACCCGTACGACCTGCTTGGTAGAACATTTACAATTTGCTGAGCGGTCAGAGTGTGCAGTACATTTAAACAGGTAGCCTAATTTATGTTGTGTTTTTGGAAGTGAACCAAAATGGTCACAGACAAGCGGAGTGGGAATGACCTGATTTACTCCTCATTGGCTTTGAAGTGCGGCGCTGCCTCCGGAGGTGATTAATCGGGTGTTTCCCTCTCTCTGCCGTCTTTGTTCGCTTGGTTGCTTTCATTAAAAATATGAAGTTCTGAGGCTTGGATTTTAGATGCTTCTGAGAAAAAGGCTGTGTTAATACACACACACTGCCCTCGGGCACCCCTCGTTCCCTGGCACAATCTAGCAGCGTCGGCCATTTGCATATGAAGGAGTCCTCCATCCCTGCGCGCCGAGAATGAAGTGGCGCAGCATTTACATCCGAGGCCTCGTCGTCTTCTCTACAGCGCTTCAGCTTCGCTGCAGGCGTGATCAGATTTCACCAGTTGAACTCGAAGACGCTTGTGTTAAATAATCTGCTTCCCCCCTTTAACGGGTTGTCACGAACGAACCCGACGAAAATACGCCGAAACGCGCTTCGTTCGTTCATCTTTTTAATAAATTTTTTTGCATCTAAATGTTTTTTGCCTCTGAAGGTCAGTCTTTAAACTTTCTTGTTTGAGTGTGCAGGCTGAACATTGGAGCTTTGCATTGTATATTTTCGTCCTGGTTTTCTCTCTTTTTTTCAGGGTTGTATATGATGTTTGTACCATGGGTTATACCAAGGATTAACTACATTTCCCCAACCTGATTTCCCCACCTGTGGATGTCCTGTACAAGCAAGCACTCGTCTCCCCATTCTGACCGAAGAGTCCACATTAATTCCCTCCACTACATAGCAGTGGTTATTGTCCTCCGGTGTGAAATATGAAGGCTAACCACGTGAATGAGTGGCTGTGCTGCGCACAAAACTCTGGGCCCCGTGCAAATGCATTCTCCGTGGGCCCCCTTCCCAAAGCAAACTTTTAATGTCAGGCCTTCTGGGGGCCCCTCCCCTGCCTTGGGGCCCAGGGTAGTGAGTTCCAATATTCCCCCCCATTACGACGCCCCTGGTGCTGCTGGACATGCCCGGAAATTTCGGTGTCCTGGGTGGCCATGGAATTAACTCGCATCAGGCTTCCGCGTTGCGCTTTTCCGATGGGAACAGCAACATTCCGCTCTCGTCAAGCAACAGCATGAGGAAAGTTACGCAGCCCTATGTCTCAAGGAGGGAAATGGCAAGATTATAGATTGGTTTTGGGCAGTAACAATTATCGAACAAGCGGCCTATAATCTGTGGTATTTCCATGATGTTTATATGTCTGAGTATTACCGACGTCGTGTCAGAGAGGAAAGGGGAAATGTTGCGCATATTTCTCCTGTGTCTTACATTACGCACATCCAGATGACACACGTTTATAATATTTCAAAAAGTCTCCGGAGAAGCCACGTTTATGTTTAAGGAGAAGAAGAATCATTTCCCAGTCCCTTTTCCCTACAAATGTTTTTTTTTGTTAGCTTTTTAGATTCCGTACTGAATCAGCATAACCAGCTTTCATAGAAATGGCACTATGCAAAAATGAAATAGGTTGGTTGACATAATGTAGATACAATCCAAGACAACAGTGGTGAAGAGTGAAAGATGGGTAATGACATCACTTGTGGGTGTTTGTGTTTTGTAGAGTGATGACAGGATGCCCCCTCCTGCCCCGCCAGCCTGGCTCCCTGGCTGGCTTCCCCTGTGGATAACCAAGCCTCCAGGCACCAGGCTGGAGACAACCCCCCCATTCCGCTCTAACGTTCTGCCTTTAATCAGGAGAGATCAATAGCCGCTCTTGCCCATTGGTTGTCATCCCCTCTCGGCATATTTTCCTCTCTTTTGATTTGTCATCTCTGGCCCATTATGGTTTGCAGTTTTAAATTAAATTAGATATTAATTTCCAAAGTGATTACACACACACACACACTCACTCCAGGCCGCATGATTTTTTCTCCATCAGTCCGCTGCTCTATGCAAAAATAACGGGGCTAAATACTTTCACTCTTAAGCTCCCTTAATGAAGTGAATCCTCTTCTGCTCTTCTCTGCATTTCCCCTGAGAATATATTGCATCTCAGAAGAGTTTTTTGTGGAAATGTTAAAAATTAGAATGATCTGGGGCTGCTGGGTGGCTCATCCTGTTAAGGCACTGTTTTCGTTCTAGGGCATGGGTGGTCCACACCTTGCAAGTCTGACTCAGGGAGTGGTCTGCAGCGTTCTCTCGCGTGATTGGGCCGGGCAGCTTGATGGATAGAGGCAGAGCCTCCTACTGTGTAGCCCTGAGGAGAGAACAGGAAATGACATCACAAAAGTCTCTCACTCCCGGGTCCTGGGGGTTCCTACGCGAGACAGGATCCACATCACCGCCTGATTGGCTGTTTGGAGGAGAGAGCAGGAGAGTAAGACAGGAGAGGAGTGAAGATCAGAGAGGAGAGGAGTGGTGATGAGAGAAGAGGAGAGTGGAGTAGAAAGATGAGAGGGGCAATGATGGATAAAAGAGGAGTGCAGACGGTGTCCGTGGCGTATTTTTGAGGATATGATTCTCAGGCTAGATTCTCTGGAGTCATGCTGCATTCCCCTGATATACAGTATATCTCTTCCCTGTTGCTATGATACAGTATGATACACAGGTATTCCTCCTGTGGCAGGCCCTCTAATTGGCTGAATGTGAGTCTCAGTTAGTGTTTGTATTTGCACTTGCTGTGACAGTGTAAAGCTCTTAAGTGGCAGGGCACCGCTATATCTATATATGTTTTTGTACAGTAGTACATGTGTTTATTTTAATACAAATTAGTAATAAAAACAATTGCTTGACATAAGCTCAGTAGGTCAGGAGGGAGAGGAAGTGCAGACTAATTTACCGTGTCACTTCCTGCCTTGTTGAAGACATCGGGCGACAGAGCGATTACGGCGAAGCACTCACACCCTGGCGGGAGGTTTCATCCGCGTCTACCTGCGGAGATTAATGCTCCCGCCGCTGACCGCTAAAACAGAGAAACCATGATAAGTGGAGCCATTTAAAAGGTTTTGGACAGGCTGCGTAAACTGGCCTGAAGAGGTTTTTTTCTTTAGTAATGTACGTGTGAGTTCCTCTCTTAGACAGCCCTTCACAGCAAAGACAAACAGCTGCCTTTTTTTTTTCCTAGGATGGAGAGAGGAAAATAAAAAGGTGACACCATTAACAGGAAGTCTGCTCGATCCCGTCTGTTTAGACAACAGGTGTTTTATGGCTTCTCATCCGCGCTGAGAGGGGCCGCTCGGATCCACCGAGTCACTGCTTCTACAACCCAAAATTACTGCAGCTGTTTCCCTGTCTGAATCCTGAGCTCATATGGCCTGTTTTCCTGTCCAGCCAGTGATAATGCAGCAGGTCTATACAACACAACCCCGTTGAGTACTGAGCCACATCCGAATTCTCCCCTAAAATGGCTGCTGAGCTTAACTCTTTATTATTTAGGACAGCATGCCGAGGCCAGTTATAACCAACAATAATTTTAAAAATGTATATTTCCAGTGAAATATAACATGAAGCACTTGCATTTTATTTGTAAGTTAAGGGCAAATGTAGATTGAATGCTGGTGGCCGGGTCTTATGGGAAACGTTAAATACCTTGTACCAGGCACTTGGAGCCCCTCGGCTGAAATCGTTTTAATGTTTAACCAGTAAATGCCACGGTGTTCCTATAAAAACCCTGTGAAAGTGGGTTAGTGTGTTTTAGGGATTTAGAAACGTTTCAGAATGATGTTCTCTCTCTGAAGGGGAGCCTTCGCAGGTCTTAAGAGATTATCTGTCATTTCTTGGAACAGGTTCTGGTCTCCTGGATACTCGCGGATGAGAAGCCACTATTTAAATTGCCCAGAACTTCCCCCCCCCCCCACCAGTTTTACTCTCAATGGAACTTGTTTCCATTTAACATTTAAATAAAGGATCTTAGTGGGATCAATAAGGTTTTTAACATCCTTTACAAGTGTGGGGAGGTCACTTTTGGGAGGTGGAGAGGTGTGGGGAGGTCACTTTTGGGAGGTGGAGAGGTTTGTTCTCGCTTTCTTTGTTGTGAATGTTAACATTTATGCGCATAATTTTTCCAGGATTGCTGCCAGTTTTGGGGTCGTGTGTGTCCTTTATGGAGATCTGAGTCAAGCAGGCATTTGTGGTACCTTTGCAGTAACCGTGGTAACTGTGGCAAGGCAGGAGGCCCTATACAGGAGACGGTACGTGCGCAATGAAACGTGGTTGACGTGGGCTTAGGCCCCTCTCAATGCATGTTCAGATTCACCTCTTAGGAATTTAGGAACAAGAGGCTAAGGTGAATATTATCTCAGAGATCAGATCAGACACAGCCCTAATCGTTTGGGGCGGGATATCTGGCTTGTTTGAGCTCATAAGAAAGGGAGGGGGTGATGCAATTTTGACCACCCTCTTTCTTTAACTTTTTTTTTTATAAACAAAATGTCAATGTGTTGAGCAAAGTCTTAAATCCTGCATTTAGGCAAGTGGTGGTAATATTGAATTGAAATTGAAATCTGCCTGTCTGCATCATGTATGCTGTACACTTTAAAATACTATTTATAATGTATATTTAGTTTTGATTTTTATAATAAAGCAGCACAAAAAAAAAAAAAAATTTAAAAATCCCCAAAAAAAAAAAAAAATCCAGCTTTAATTTGAAAATAGCTAAGTGTTAGCCAAATCACAAAAACACTTAATATATTGGTTATAATGGCCCACATCAGGCCACAAAGTGATGAAATGGCAAAGCTTTTGTGAGACCAATGGAAAGCTCAAATACATTAATTTAAAAAAAAAGTAGCCTACTGCTTTGCCACCCTTTCTTGTCTATGTAGGCGATATCACCAATAATAAGAAATAGTTTCCAGTTACAGTGCCCGAGGGCATGACATTGGGGTTTGCAATGAGAAAAAATATAGCCGGAACAAACCATGACATTATTAACCGGTATACATACTCTTAATTTAGCGTTTTCTCTCTGGAACACTTGAAAGTGATTTAATTTTTCTTTTTGTTCCAAGAAAAATTATCTATCTCCTCTGCAGAGCCTTGGTGAGTCTCTGTTTTCCACATTTTGTCCAGATGTTACTTGTTTTTAAATTGCATGCAGTTTGTTCATCCTTCATAAGCTCACATTTCCATCCATAAAACAATTTTAACATTGTTTTATTCTTTGTTCTCCAAGCATGCAACTCTTAATCCCCCAATTAATGTTCCGCTGCTGGGATCGTTTGGCTAGGTCCCTGCCTTCCCCCATCTCATGCGTCTGATTTCTACCTCCTGGTGCAAATTAAGTGGAATCGATCAGAAGAAGAACTGGTCCTTCATTTTCTTAAACACAGAGATACAGAAGCATAGTGAATCTGGAGGCAGAAAGTTTGGGCTGTGACTGTGTGTATTTAGCCCTTTAAGGCAACATTTTAGACCTCCTCTCTCCCTACACACACACACACACACACACACACACACACACACACACACACACACACACACACACACACACTCTCCCTCTCCCTCTCCCTCCCCCTACCCTTAATGAGACCATACCGTGTGCATGTGTGACACACCATGTTTATGTCAAAACCAGTTTTTATTTTTATTTTCTTAAATTATCATTCCACGTACTGTTATTTTTCGTTTATCTGATGTATTTATTCACTGGTTGTGATGTCCGTGAGAAAAATGACAAAAGTGAGAAAAACTTCACATTTTGTTGTTGCAAATTTTGTTTTGTTACTCAGTATACCGTGGTATTCCTGGGGCGTGCAGAGCCTTAGAGGGTTAAATCTGGAGGGACATTGGAGAATGTAAAATTGGCGGCGGTTTTGGACAGAGCTGGTCTAAACTGTGGGTGTTCCCCCCTCCCTCCAAGCTGGAGTAGCTTAGACTCTTCTTCACCTCCACCCTCGTCCACCGAGTTCACAAAACACATAATACATATAATAAACCCAGTAAATCAGGAGGGTTTTTTTTGGGGGGGGGGGGGGGGGGGTTGTTTTTGTGAAGAGCAGAAAGGTAATGCTCTGTGTTTTCTAAATGGAGGGGGGGGGGGGCTTTTGATTCTCCGGCCAATGCTTTTTAATCCCCTGAGAGGGACCATTCCTCCAATGGCAATCTGAAGAGACCTCCATTACCATCGAGGAGGGGATTAATTTACAGACCTGATCGGTCATTAAAAAAGCTTGGGCTCTTTTCTGAATGGGGCGAACCACAGACTACGCCCTCCGCTAGCTTTCGGCCGCTCTCGTTCTTTGTTTGCACAAAACTGAAGTTTACCGTTTGTTGTGTCAAAACAATGTGTAGAGGGGGTGAATAAAGACTACCTTCATACATTTTTGAAAATAGTTCTTTTTCCTCTTTAGAAAGCAATTAGAGTGTAGAACTTTCTAGAAGAACAGTAGGCCTAGGGATGGGTGAGGGTTGGGGGGGGGGGGGGGCATTATCCAGGCTGAAGCCTGTGAATGAATTTGCGTTTGTTTGTGCACAAAAGCTAGATCTCAGGGTTCATGGCATCTTCAAGAGTACCAGAAAATGGCATAACAGGCTCCTTGTATATTTACACCTCATGCCCTTGGACATATTAGAACATTACTCATTTAAGTTTCATTTTAATTAAAAAAACTAAAACAGCTGATGTATTTGTATGGCATGTGTATAAGCACCCTGGCTTAAGACATATTTTGCTCTCTTCTAAAAAGAAGAAAGGGTACAAATGTGGGGACCTATTCCCATGTGAAAACTTGGGAGTTTTCTGTATGGACACCAAAGTCACATATGCTAAAACATTCAGGTGAACAAGGTTGATCAATTTTGTTCATCTTCGTCACTTTCACAAAGTAAGGACATCGAAAGTCAGTGTAGCTATCCTCAAAGCTGTAGGGTCTTTTGGATTTTTAAGTACACCTGGAAATCAGTAACCAATTTAGATCCAGAAAACTATATGAGTATCAACTGGATAAACTGGTCAATTAAATGCTGGGTTACAGTGAAGAGCAGCATCTTCGGCTCTCCTGGGCCGTTGAAGATTCCTGGGATAGGCAGTGAATCAGTGAAATGTTTTTGCCTTGCCCTGACTTGTAAAGTCTATCATACATAACTGAATCTTGAAAGGAAGACTAAGATTGCATCTACCCAGCTGATGTGCTCTAATGCGGTCATCTACGGAAACACCATAAGTATATGTCATTATAAAATAGGAGCTTTCATTTCATTTTCTCACCAGGATAGTGTCCCGATCAGGATGTGCTGCAGGATGGGAATTATGGGAAGAACCACATTCCGGAATGCTGGGGAAATAAAAAAATAAACAGATTGGTAGAATGACATGTGGCTTTGATTGGACAGGCAATGATGTCCTCCAAAGGCTTATCAGAGCCAGTCGTGTCTTATTTGAGGGTGAAGTCAGAAGGAATGGAGGAATCTTGGGATGGGATGTAGATCTGTTTTTTTTTTTTTTTAAGAGGACAGTGACCGCACAGGGATGGCTTAGCATTCCTCGAGTTTAACTCATATCGGCATATCTGAGTTAAATCTTTTTCCTCTGGACTTGACCAGCAGAGTGGACCTTACAGTCTCTAATGGGAATCAGGGGGGAATTTCAAGGGAATTCCAAGGGAAATGACCAATAATCCATCTTCTTCCCAAAAATAAATTTTCTCATTGATTCATCAACATTCATGGGCTCTGTGGTATATATGTTTTCACTGAAAAGGGAAAAAACATGTTAAACTCACAGCACTTGTTTTCCCTCATAAATAAACTCAAACTTCTTCCTTTGGTCTCCATGTGAGAGAATAAATAAAATAAACATTAAGTAGGTAAATTAAGAAATAAAATTATGTCATATTCTGGGAACAATTATGATAACCTGAAGAAAAATTTAGATTAAGTTATGAAAACTGTAAATGAAATAAATTGACCATAACTAAACAAATTAATTATATTTATGACTTGGTTTTCTTGCTTTGCTTTAGTTTGCTCCTGATCTGATGTTTCCTCTGGATATAAAAATATTTGAGGGGGATTAGTGGAGGATTAGATTCATTATTTTATTCAGTCATCTTATGTGAACCAGAAAAAACCTTGTTTTATTTTTCCTCCTTGCCTTAAACAGTGATTAATAGCAGCGTTTTGTCTAGTTTCTGAAGGCAATGAGGCGGATCACAGAATCTGAGAGAATATTTGAAGGAAAGATTAGATAAATGGGGACCTGCAATCATGAGAGCAGACCCCTAATCTCAAATTCTCTTATATTTCTCTTATACCAACCAAAGCACCAGTGTCATAAAAATATCCAGAGTGACTGGATAAATAAATCCATGATTTCGTTTATATCTATGGTTTATTTCAATAGCTTTCTCTTGTGCTTGGAAGTACCCTTCTAATGTGTGTTTGCCATATAACGGACATGTCAGGCATTTTTTAATGTGTAAATATATATTTTAATATGTAATGTATCCCATGTGCTGCTTTGGAAATCAAAAATTATCTCGCTACTCCACTGCACTCAGCCGAGCAACCAACCCTGAGCGGACGATTTAGATCTTTCCTCAAAAGTGTTTTTGACCATTTGCCCTGCACCATTGCTTACTTCCATTTATTTATTTATTTATTTTTATTTGTAAACCTCCAATTATTGATAAAGATATCCATGTATTTGCATTTTATAATATCAATCATTAAATTGTTAAAGTTAAAGTTCAAGGTCTTCTTCCTCCCAGCTGATTTGCTTTTTGAAACTAATTTGACCTCTGAACCAATATTTAATATTGCATACATACTGAATAAAGCTTTTTTCTTGGTGGATTTTAAACAAGTTTGACAAATATAATAAGATAATGTGATGGTGGAAAATTTTGATGTGCACAGACAACGGTTCCAAAAAAAAGGAAAAACATTTCTTAAACTTGTCTCTCATTTCTTAGAAACTGTGGTAAATCAAACCTTCGTTTTACACGAAAAGAGTCCAGATTGCCCAATATAAATGTTTACCGACTCAATTTCCAGTGAGCAGTTAACCAGCCGCCAGGGGAAACTGTTAGCATGCATTTAAGAAAGATTTAGTACTCTGTTCGAACCCTTGACAACAGTTCTGCCATGGAGTGGTCAGGGCTACTGAAGTGGCTGGAATCTCATTGGTTCACTGCACAACAAGGTTTGTTTTGATTCTCAAACCAGACTGTAATTTTATAGATTTACGCCACTCACTACCCCGTAATCAACAGGATTTTTAATACATAAATTCAAACGTACACACAAGTTTTAGTGTCCCACATATCAGCAAAACGACAAAACGGCAGTTGCTGATATGTGAGATTCAAACTGAAAACACTGGTGGGTTTCCATGGTGACAGTCACGACTGGTATACTTCTTAAACCAGGGCCCACTTGCATTTAAATTTTTGTCGTTGAGCCAATCTCTCTTTTTATACGTTTACCAAAGAAATGTGGGCTTCTAATGTCCAGGGAAGTCTGCAGTATAATCTTTCAGGCCGGAGGCAGTTGTGATTTTCCTCATGTAACAGAGACGATGAAGATGGTGGAGAGAATGGGTTCAGACAATCAATCGATCAATAAAGCAGTACGATATTTTTGAATTTGTGCATTTAGCACTACTGTAAAAACAAGTGAGTGAAAGAAAGTTTGTTATATTGTATATCTGTTCAAATAAAGTTGTTTTGTGAGGTAAATGGAAGAGCAGTGGGCTTGTGGTGAACGGTGATAATTAAATAATTGTTGTGTGTAGTATATGCTTCTCTTAATTCACATTTGATATTTTTAATCAGTGTGTCTTTTTTAATAACAACATTTACAGTTAAAAAAGAGTCATTTGTTTACCAAAGTGTTAAAGACCATCAACTAAAATGAAGTTGTATTAATTCCCTACCTGTTTCTATCGTTTACTACTTATTAACATTAACATGTACTAACTATTTATTAACCTTTTCGAGATGAAACAATTAACTCTTGTCATTTAGATATTTAAAATATAGTAACATGATTATTTAATTATGTATCAAAACATGAACAGGCCCTTCAGAACAGATTTTAAATTGACCTCAGATGATGCAGATTAGCGGGAGGGGCCTATGAAATGCTGTCCATGTGGTTATGTGGTGACCAGAACCAGGCCCACTCGCCAGGACGGACGGTCAGACAGACAGACAGACAGACAGACTGTGGGTTTGGGGTGCCTGCCGTTAGCTCGACGTGGTCAGAGGAGCACACCCACCGTCTGCCCACATTCGGTGAGACCCGGCGCTAAGGAAAGTGTGAGCCAACTGCTGATCTGTCGCGGCTAGCGGACGATGAGCTACCCCTCTACAGCCGGTTTCATCCAGAGATTTCCTACCACTGGGGAGTTTTTTTTTCTTGCCATTGTTTGAATGTTTTTTTTCTTCTTCCCACTGGGGATTTTTTTTGTTGTTAAATTTCACTTTCTGTTTTCTTGGGAGCTCAGGCTGTCTCTCCCAGTTTTCTCATTTCTTGTTTTCCTGTAAATCATCTTTGTTACAGTGTCTCTGTAAAAAGCGCTGTACAAATAAAATTGAAAATCCACTTGAACCCTGTAATGCATGAGGGCAGTGCAGTTGATCAGGGGGTGAGGAGGGAGAGGAATTGGGGGTGAAGAGGTGCAGGGATTGGGGGGAGGAGGGAGAGAGATTGAGGGAGAGTCGGGCGCTCAGTTTAATAATGTATTTTTACAACAGCATAGGGACCCTGTGTCACTGGCCCCTGTATCCATTTTTGGATTATTTTTGTGATTTTTACTATTTTATTCTGTTCATAAATTCAAGGGCTAAAGTTTATTTTGGAAAGAGAAGGCAGATTTTTTAAAAACAAAAAAACATTTTAAACATCTGAAGGGAATGTTGAATATGGGAAACAGTCTTAAAACTTTTTCAACCATTTTCACAATGTGCCACTGCAATAGTAAGTTACCGTTCAACCAGCATAGCTCTTTTATTATACGTATATTCAAGCAGTTCTCTGGTCACCGCACCTGATCATATTCTGAGATACAGGTAAATATGTGTTTGTGTCCAGTCATTGCTTCCTAGTGATGCCTTGCTTACGTCGGCAGTTTGTAACTGTGTGCCATCAGCAATTCTCCTTTGTGTTTCACAGTTCTATCCAAGCATTATTATCTTCATCAATCCATTTTGGCGTACCCTCTGATAGTTGGCCCTGGGGCGGTCTGTGTTCTGTACCAGACTGTGGAGTGTGCCTCAAACTGAAACGCACAATATCATTAGGATAAACTGGCAGCCCAATGCCAAGGATTCCACTTTTAATTCTCTACATAATTATCTTATTCTCTCAGGAATTATTTCATTTTCTAAATCTCTTTTGAATTCTCTCGGGAATTATCTTTTCCTTAGTAACCTCGTCTCTCAGGAATTTAGGGAATGTCAGGGCTCACGGGGAAGAGCCCCAAATCTTGTATTTATCCAACGTGGCTTAGATGTTTTCTTTCCCTCTACATCTGTCAGAGTTTAAGACGTATCCTTTCATAAGGAGGAAATTGCTTCCTTACACCCCGTTTTATCATACAATTATCCCAGTGCGTGGAGTAACCGGTGGGGATTTGGCCAACGTAATGTCCCCTGCTTTACGAAGAATGTGTTTTCATATATTCCTTCAGGGAACTTCCCGTTGCAATCGTGATCATTTCTGAGGGCTGTGTTATGACTACGTCAGTGATAATGTGTCAAGCTCATGCCATTTTTAAGTTCAGTAGAGCAGCGGATTTCATGCAGTCTGAACACACATTACCACAGACACAAAGGCCGTGTCCTCACAAGTTAAACGATGCCATTTGAGCTGGCTCATAAGTGTCCTTATTTAAGTGTTAAATTAGCCCTAATGGGGTCTGTTTGAGCCCCTTTTGGGGAAAAATCTAACCCATCTGAACTAAGTGTACTCTACTGGCATTTATTCAACACCGTCTGCAGTGTTATATTAGGATAATTCAGTGGCTTTGTGTACACTGCACGGGCTTAATTTTGTTCATTTTCACCTATTTTGTACCATTCTGTTTAAAGCTTTATAACATCACATGTCAACATTACGCAAACACCCATAATGGCTTAAATTAAAAAAGACACTCGTACCATTTATTGTTATGCCTTAAATAAATTTGTTTTCATAACTCACGTGTTAATTATTGGCAGTGAATGCACAACCCCCGGTGAAAAACAGCTCTACCACTGAACCCCTGAGAGTCAATGATGTGAATAATCAAAAGTGTGAAGTCCCACAAGGTAATTTGAAACAGTGTCCCTTGGTGTCCAAAAATCTATCCAAAATTGATAATTGTGCATCACAGTAATTCAGGAGATAATCAAATGTTACAAAACAGATAAACTCTTTTGACTCATTGGAAACATTTGCATCCATATCATTAGATAATGATTAGGGGAATGGATATAGGTGTCTAAAAACCTACCCAATCCTGCCCAATCCTATCCAAACCTATCCGAAATGAACACAACTTTATCGTCCATTTGAAACGCATTATTACATCATATGAGGAGGCAGTTAGAAGGCAATGACCCTTAGATAATCCATTCAGTTCAGCCTTACTAGATTGAAAGGTCACCATCCTTGTCATTACTTATGATTCAAAATCCAAGTCGGTTCAGGCAGGGACCTTCTTCCACAGACTCCTCATACTTCGTCATCAATCCTTAATCAGGTTTCGCTTAGCTTACAGCTAATACATAATAGCTAGCTAGCTAACTGGCTATAAGCCATTGATTCTCAAACTCGGGCCTGGGGCCCCCGTGTATGCTGGTTTTTGTTCCAACCACAATTGCTATCCGAGAATTTTTACTATAATTTTTTTTTAAATTAGGTGCTTTTCATGTTTAAAGGGATTATTTACCCTCTTATCAATGACTACTGCTGTTATAAGGTAAGCTAAATCTGAATAAGGCCTAATTCATTATAATATTGTAGTGAGTGCATCTAAAGACAGACCAGGTGGATCTTGAGGAACACTGTTTTTATTGCAAGTCAAAGTTCTCAGTACGTGGAGTATTAGAGTGACCCAAAACACAGACTACAGGTCCTTTTATTATGAACTAGGCACCAATACTGTAAAACTCATCATAAACAACATTACATATTACATTACATAATCTGGCTAGCCCTTTTGTCGCTAGCTAGCTATACTATGAGCAACACAACGTAATACGCATAGCTCCGCTTCCCAACTGTCCGTTAACAATTTTTTTTTACCTCCATGGAAAGCTTAGCATGACCTCTTTTTGGATGATAAGGCTGTCAATCAATTCCAATTAGTTTCAAGATATTACTACTGCCCATTTGAATTGCATACTGCTACACGGACCTATTTTTGTGATTTTGCCTGTGTTGAAATGTATACCAAATACAGACAGAAAAGGCAGAAAATAAATATATAATCTTAGGTAGGACATGTCTGGTTTTAATAATGTGTGCAAGGTTATGACTTTATTCCATACTTTATGAGAGATTTTGATAGCAGAAGGAAATTATGTGATGACGACAGAAATTCACTCTAATAATCTTTCATTCCGATGGCCTGACTAATCTGGAATACTGTATAAATATTAGCCAAAGACTGTGACGGTTTGCAGTCTGTGTTCTGCAGAGCTGTGATTTACTGTAATCCGGCAAAGCTTGGAGACTGGCTGTCATAACGCCTCTGGCCTTATGTTATGTCCAGTCAAGTCCAGTGTTTGAAATAAGCATGAGCCATCTCCATGCCCTCAAACCCACAACCGCTTCTCCCGGTCAGTTTACAGACTGCCTTGTTTTTGTAGCACATAATAACTCTTACATCTGGAATGAAATGGTTCACTGTGTGTCATCTTTCCCAGCAAAAAAACATTTGATAAATATCTGCCTTCAGAAGGCTTCTCTTACAGTCCGTCAGATGACACAGGATTAATTTTATCAGTGTTGATTTTCCGTGTTTGTGGAAGATTAATGTGAAGATTAATAGGTTGCGACGTGCTGCACCATACTGTATATTATTTCAGTCCATTCTCCCCTTCATGTTCTGTAAAACTACAATAACATTTTGAGGTTTGTTTTCACATTCCTTTATGAGCTGTGAATAGGGAGCTGTGCTGCTCTGATATAAGTACACTCCTCAGTAATACAGTGATAATACAATATTTCAGTGTACAGTTGATACAGCAGCATGAAACAGTTTAGCTGTATAAATACTGGCACTTTATTGGTGGTACACTGCCTGTCGGATCAGGTGACCTGCTCTTCACTCTGCACTCACCTGAAGTGAAAACTAGCGACCACCCAGATTACAGTTGTCCAATGTGTTTTGATCAGTTAAAAAAAGTCAATGTGAAAAAATTCACTTTCGAATGGAAATATAGTTCACCTCATATGTGACTGGTGCTGGTAAAACGGTCCACAAGTCGCACGGGGTATTTTTCTGTTTTTATAGTTTATGAAAGTACAGATTCTGAGCTTTCAAATGATGTCTCATAGCTACACTGCAATATGTGAATATTTGAAGAATATATGCTTCCTTGAATGTTGGTACACCTTAAAACACTTTCCTGAGAAAACAGCTCTTAAAGATTTGCAAAGATTCACACCTTAGCCTGGCAAACTTAATGGGTATATGGAAAGTTGCAGGCTAACCCCACCCCCAACCAGAGGCTTGTGTTACTAAATAAAGACCGTTAGAGATACGAAAATCACGACTAACACGCTTGCAGATACATTGTTTGGACACGCGACTAGCTAGAAAGCTAACTGTTAGCTTAGTCAGCAAGGGATTGGTTTGTGTTAAAGAGAAAAAGATAAGAATATCACAACAAAAATGCTTGCAAAACTTTTTTTGTTTTGTTTTCCTCCCTATATTGCGCTCTACTGTGAATTGCAGAAGTGCGACTTGCGGACTGTTTTACCAGCACGCGTCACATATTTGTTCAGTTTATGTTGTTTTTCTTGTATTAATTGATACTGTTGTAAAAGTTTGAAAAATGGATTCACTGTCAATTTTATAAGCATTTCATTACATTATACCTTTAAATACAGGATTTGAGGGCATTACTTCACTTAATGTATTCCTATAAGACAGTGCAGTACAATATTTACATTTTCAAATGAACTCTTTCACTGTGGCCAGTTCATTAACATATAGATTTCAGAGCAAATTCAAAGTGAAGTTTAAGATATAGAAATACTGCTTTTCCGCTGGTGTGGTCCAAACAGGAGCGTGCGAAACACCTCACTAAACAAATCTGTCAGAGGAGTATTTCCCTCAAATCTTTTCAGTCCATCCCAGGTGGCCTCTGCACTCCAAAACCACAAACTCACTTTTCCATTCATCAAAACATAGCCAAGAGAAAGAATCGGGTAAAAATAAGGAAAATATGCTCAAGGAGAACCTGTGGCCTGGTGAACTGGGGAACTGTACGCCAGGCAGTGAGTGCATTTAGGGGCTGCCCAATGTCTCGCTGTAAAATCTGCTTTACAAGGACCATCTGTCACTCTGTTTCACTCACACAAAGAAACGGACACAAACACACAGACACACACAATCACACAAAGGTACACACAATGCTAATCCTATCCACACTGAGGAAAAAACAGTCAAGCTGAATAGAATGTGTAATTCAGATTTTCAGACCTGCTTTACCAGGACCGCTATTCCAGATCAGACCTACGCTACCAGGACCACTCTGTATTCCATGCAAACATAGCTGCTTTATCAGGACCTATTCTCTCTTTATTCCAGATCAGACCTGCTTTATCAGGCCATATCTCTATTCCAGAACAAACAGTCCTAATTTCCAAGGATGTTTCTATATTCCAGAACAAATATAACTAATTTACCAGGATCTCTCCTCTCTTTATTCCAGATTAGACCTGCTTTACTTGGACCTCTGTCTATTCCGAAACAAACAGACATGCTTTACCAGGTCATCTCTTCTCTCTAATCGAGAACAAACAGATCTACTTTTACCAGGACCTCTCCTCTCTCTGTTCCAGAACAAACAGAACTGAGGATCAGGTCAGGGTTGTTAAATGCTGTGTTTCCGTCTGGTGTATACATGCCTTATTGAATACAATTCTAACTTTATCATCTGCTTTTTATTGTTTGCCACCCACTAAATAGATAAACGCAATATTCAAATGTTCATGAGATTTGGCATTCTTAAATCTGAAAAATAAACATGAACATATGCTTACCTTCTAGGTAATGTGTTTAATTTGCTTCTTATGTAAAAAAACAAAAAGAGATTTGTGCAGATTTTATGAGAATTCTCATTACATTACATTTGTTATGGCCGGCTGATATCCTAAAAATGACAAACGGGCAAACTGACGAATTCATTTTGGAAAACACTTCTCAAAATAAAGTGTTGATATCTTGAGTGAATTTTTCTCACGATAAGCTCATGTGACACCTCCCCTTGGTCCAGATTCAACCAACATTTTTTGACTGAATTCCAGATAAATGCATTTAGTTTTCCCCACAGACACAGTTTCGAAAGTTAAGTAATCACCACACTTAACTTGCCAAGCTGTTTTATGAAGAAAAAAACAAAAATACATTTATTTGGAAGACCAAATTGCTCCTGTAAGAACAAAGGATGATTTAATTTGGGCCAATGTTACCACTTGTTGTTCAGGGGCTGCAGTTAGTCTAAGCTATGTGCTGTTACAGAAAGTCTGCGTTCAGAATGACATTGTACAGCCAATGAGCAAAATAAATGAACAATATAAAGACAGGTTTTTTGCAACCTCTTAACTTTGAACCAAAGGACTTTCCATAACTAATGAACAAAAAGAATGAGGTTCCATGACTGATGAATCAGAGAAGAGAACAACACAAAAACGATCAGGTTTTTCCAGACTTTTAACTTGGAACACAGCGGTCCAACAGCCAGTGCCCACTTCATCCCGTGGTTTAAGATGATGCCACACAGGGCTGTCCCTTTGAATAACCAAATGTTTTTCACCACTAATATCAACCAGATGATACAGAAAAAAAACCCCAGAAGTTCAAACAATGTAAAATATGTATGATAAAAACCAAACGTTAGATTTAAAAAAATTCTGCTGTTTTTTTAACTGTGGAGGAATGCTGCAGATTATAAATGGAACATCTTATTCTTTTAACAAAAATAGTAAAAAAAAAATAAATAAATATGTATTGTGATATACCAGATGAAAACCATCAAACCTTTCTTGCTGTGAAATTGGGTCTCCAGGCAAATGCACAATATTAAATTACCACAGAAAATGAATTGTTTTTCAGAGTTTAAAGATGAAAATGGTTAGCAGTGTAGTGTAATGGGTAGGGAACTGGGCTTGCAACACAAAGTTTGTGGCTTGGATGCCCAGCCCGGGGTGCTGCTGTTGTACCCTTGAGCGAAGGTAGTTAGCCTGAATTACTTCAGTAAATATGCAGCTGAAAAATGGATAATATGTAAAAATATTTAATTTTGCAAGTTGTTCTAGAGAGGAATGTCTGCTAAATGCCAGGAATATAAAGAAAACAAATTATGTTAAAAAATATGGAAAGTTTCTGAGTTTTAAAATTTTTGTTATTGATGTTTCATTAATTGATTTTAATATTGCAGTGCTGTATTGTAAAAAAAAGTTGAAAATCATGTTTGCTAGCTGGGAGGCAGAATTATTTCAAACCCATACTGGAATCGAAACAGTTTACAATCAGTTACTATAACGCTGCTAACTTTTATTTAATACGTTCATTTTCTTTTATATTTTCCCCATCACAGAAGGACCACAATTTTCCCACTGCAGTTTACACAGCCTTAATTCCACAGCTGTAACTGAATAACAGTTTAATTACTCTTTATATTGTCCTAAAACATTAGGTAGATCCACTAAGGTAAGGGTGTGACTCCACATGCACCCCCAATAAGGATGGATCCAGCATCTTTAATGAAGGTGGCAGAAATGGAAAGAAAGAATGGCTGCCAAAGCAAGGTAATAATGAAAAAAAAAAAACATTATTTTTTTTTTGGGTTGGGGGGGGGGCGGGGCACAATACATAGCTCAATTTCCCTGTTCCCCTGTGCTGTTTAGTCTAGCTAACCCCCCCCCCCCGTTATTTATTCTTTCCACTTGACCCCCCCCCCCCCCAAAGTCAACTGTACGATGGCTACTGAATGTAAACCAACAGCAGATACTTTGCACTCCAGTCATAGGCTCGCCGCCCAGTTCCACAGCGCTGTTACTGTGCAACTTTTTGTTATTTTTTTTCCTCCTCCTGTCTGGGCTGGATGTGAAAAAGCAGTGTCCCTGCCGGTGTGAATCAGACCAGAAGCATTAGCTTGCAGAACGTGTCCTGCTGGGCTAATGAATCTGACACCTCCACAATGGCTGCTTTAGGGGACAGGCACACTAGCAGCAAAGC
Source organism: Synaphobranchus kaupii (assembly GCA_029718625.1). Classification (NCBI taxonomy): domain Eukaryota; kingdom Metazoa; phylum Chordata; class Actinopteri; order Anguilliformes; family Synaphobranchidae; genus Synaphobranchus; species Synaphobranchus kaupii. The sequence goes on from CM056376.1 coordinate 128,431,887, forward strand.
CTGTTTTTCTATCTCATATTTTTTAATGACAAAATGTTTGTCAGAAACAAACGGATTTATTTTTCCTCAATCCCTGGGTATAGTAACGTGAGCTTACATGGTTCCGGCACTCCGGGTTTCAGACGGCTAACAAAACACAGCTTACTTCTGCTCTGGTGGCCATGCGCTATGCTTTTCAGACACAGGAAAGAGAAGTGGGACCATAAACCAACTGAATAAAGTAGCGCAGAGCCCCTATTCACGGTTTACAGAGCGCAACTCCCAAATGCTCCTTTTGAAATGAACCTGCTGCTCGGTTTATGCAATAAATGGGCTGTCATTGACTTGCAGGAGGAATTGATAAAAATGTATTTGTCAAAAATTTGGAAAATGTATAAACCTCAGTGCCCCCTCCCCCCCCAGTTTATGACTCAAGCCTTTTGGCTCCATTTTCTGTTTGGCTTTTTGTCAACCATGTCAGTTATCCTTTGTATGGTTTGTTGAATTGTGATTTCATTACTTTTTATTACTGGAATGACTGATTAAATGGTCAATGATATTTTCTGTAATTTCCTCTGCTTTATAATTAAGGCTGCATGGCGGTTAGCAAGAACAGCATTTCTTCCAATATCCTTGTTTGACTTTGAATAAAAAAAAAATCTGTCTCTTCCATTAGAGTAACTATGACAAACAGATGATAATATTTTAATGGCTCTGTTTTACAACATTGACAAATCAACATTTTAGGAAAACCATTCACAGACAATGTCTTTCAGTAAATTTTACAGTGCGCAGCAACTGACCAAAGTACTGACCAAACCAATTCCCAGGGTAGTCATTTTTAAGAAAACAAAAACCCCAAGTAAACTTAAGTACAAAACACAAGGCTTGGAGCGTAGAAATGAACTGTAACCCTGACCTTGGACAGATCTACAGATTTGGCAGCCATCTTTAAACATCTAAAACATTCATATCTGGGCAGAAAATAATCTCAGCTCGGTAAATCAGACAGTGATTGTTTGAATTAGGGAGTGAATCAGACAGTGATTGGTTGTATTAGGGAATGAATCAGACAGTGATTGGTTGTATTAGGGAGTGAATCAGACAGTAGTGATTGGTTGAATTAGGTCAGGCTGCTTTACAAAACCAGCTCACAAAATGCTCAGATTCATGTCAATGCTGGGGTTGATTTTTTTGCGTTCTCCAAATGCAGATATTAAGAACATCACAAAGTTAGGAAGGGTAACCCATCAAACATATATTTATGTAAACAAACGTCAAATGTGCAGAACTGTGTAGTATTTGTTTATGCTACTTATTGACGTATGTTTCCTCGGTGTAGTCAATCACGGTATTAATGGCAGCTGGAAGTTCTGAAAAGGGATTTCTCTCCATAAATGTTGGCTTCCGTACCAATCCCAGAGTAGCAGAGATATTAGAAGGACTAAGGCTAGGAGCTTAACGCTGGACTAAAGAAAGTTTTTGAAGTTCACGACATTTCTTCGATGTGATTGACTGTTTTACTGGAGATCGGTGTAACATTTGTGTAAATCACATTTGTATCACACGGGTCTGTTCTTCTTGTAGCTGTAGCTGTTTCTGAATCGATCATAGACGGTCTGTGGTTGGTTATATTGCATGTCAATCAAACGCGCCATCTTATCAAAGTGGGCGGCTCTTTACTGCGTTAGGTTAAGTCTATGGACCCTGAAGCAGCCTGTTTCTCACTTGCATTTGTGTATTTGTATATAGGTATGCATTTGCATTTGTGCATTTGTATATATGCATTTGCATTTGTGTATTTGGCATCGGCTTTTTCATTTGCATATTCAGTTTGACCATGCAGCACACCGTGATGAGCCAATTTCACTGTAAATCATATCATGAAAGAGAAAAAAACACAACCTGGTTAGACAGAAAAACAATGAACTTGTTTTCATAAAAATAAAAAAAAGAATAGTTCCCATGATGCAGTTCAGCGGTGGGTTTCAGGGTTGCCCTGACATTGGCGGGGGGCACCGCATTTATAGTGGCCTGATAATTAAGCAGCACTGTAGGGATTCCTGATACACCCCTACATAGAACTAAAACACTGCATCCTCAGGCCATAAAGACCTCATCTTTCTTTAATAGTTATACATAAAGAACCAAAGAAAATAAAGAAATGCTGTGATATTAAGCCTATTTTATTTAGTTGAGTTTAAAATTAGTTTTTTAATCATAAAAGCAAGCAAATACTGCTGAAATACATGTATCCCAGCATGTGCTGCTTACTGCAGGAGGATCTGAACACTTTAAATGCTAGAGAATTATGGGATTGCACAGAATATGCGAGTGCACACATTAATACACAACCAATTCTCATCTCCCCTCATTAAAGAAATAAAACTCACTTGTGACACAAAAATTTTAATCTCAAGATGGCTGCTATCATCTTGAGGAAAAACATAGGAAACATCCTTCCCAATTTTAAAGTTACTCTACAGGTAGATTGAATTACTATTCCAAGCAGGTATCTTATCTTATATTTTCATTTACTAGGTCTCAAATATGCAGATCACCCAAACAATAACAAACTTATATACATTTAAAAGCTTTAAAAATATATATAGCTACAGTAGCTAGCTCCTGATTGCCCATGTCTTCAATGGATCATTAACGATACAGCACTCAGAAAGAGCTTTATCTTCTGGTAATAAGAATTTCTTATTGAATGAACCCAAGGGCTACCTTAGTTAGTGACATTTTTGCAGTAATCCATAAATGTAGTAAGCGTCAACATGTCTAGTTACATATATTTTAAAATAATAAAATATATTAAATTATGAATTGCAAATATTTTACAGCAGAGATTCATTATTGATATAATATTTAGCCAAATGTTAGCATGGTGCATACTTAGCATTAGGATTAAAATGAAAACTTCCTGAAATTAAGCAATCTGATTGAACAATCAAAATTTGACAAAGCTAGCATCTAATTAGTTATTGATTTAAGTGGTAACCCTTTCTTTTAATGCATCAACTAACTGGATACGTTTTAATGTGTGCGAGTTTCTAAAAACGTTTCTAAAGACGGAAAGCGATTTCTGGCTTTTGAAATTTGAGCAACAGCAAGAAGTGTTCTCACTGATAAACACGGCTCCATTTGTATTCTCACAAATATGTGACTGAATTAAGTTTCAATTACAGTAAAACAACAAAACACTTGTTTTAATTAGAAGGGTGTAGTTAAAGAAAAATCATTCAGAAATAAGACTATAAGTACTAATATTAATGAAAACATTGAAATATATTTCTCTGTATATAAATAATCTAAAGTGCCAACATAGTGACATGCAATGTATATAAAAGGTATGGCTTTATATACTTTATATATTTTAATTTACAATTTACATTTTTAAACATTTTATTTAATAGGTTTTGTATATTTTTATTATTCATTCACTTTCATTGCAGTCCTTACAAATGTTGAAAATTAAAAATGTAGGCTACTTCTAATCTTTTTGCTAGAGATTGGGCAGTATATAGCCCTACGCTTCTTGTACAGAAAGCTGTATCAGTTTATTATATCGTTTGGCCTGTACTAGCAGTAGCCATGTTGAATGTCATATTTCCATCACTGGTGGAAACTGACAAGTTTTGGGCATCGGACACATATCAGGTCAATTTCCATGTTTTCCACTGCTTATATGGTACTTCTCTAGTTTCAAACTCAATGAACACAGATGTCCGACAGCCAAGTTATTCTTCCATCAGGAAAATAGGGTTGAATTTGGGAAAATTTGGGCCGGAGGCTGCAGCCAGCAGTCGACCAACATTTGTCAATAACTTTGACTGATGGTGAAAAGTGCATTCGATCTTTTTCCTGGAAACATAGTTTGGCGAGTTCAGCATTCAGTCTGACATTAACTTGTCAAACCATGTTTCTGAAGAAAATTTTAAAATAGTGTGCATTTATTTTCAACTTAAAACTGAAGCACAAATTTTGATCTAATGTGTTTCAGGATCAAATGAAGGACTTGCTATACTCGTTCTTTCTCTCGTCGATTTTCAGAACTCAATGAACTGATGTTTCCATATTCAGCTGTGCTAAATCATAGCACGAAAAAGGGCATTTGGTCCAAAACGCAACAACACATCCGGCAATGTAATTGATTTCACGTTTAATGGACTGAGAAAGAAGAAAGATGTAGTGAAAAAGAAAACAGAAACCAGTTTCCTAGCTACTGACCACAGGCTGCCAATGCAAAATAAACCAAAATAATTAATGTTGATAATGTGACTGCAATCTCTATATACGCCACACATGAGCTAGAGGGCACATGCCTGCCTGCTTGTAAAATGTAAACTATAACCACAGTTTAAAAAAAAATATTTTCAACATACTAGTAGCAATGAAACCACTGTGAGGAGGAGGAGGAGGAAGAAGAGGAGGATGGAGATATTATAATATGTATGCACCTTCAGTCAAGAGTTTATACAATTTTTCTTTTACACTTAGTACAAAATAAGACATTTCTACCCGTTAGTGCTTTGTTTTATAGATACTATAACATAAATAATTTATTTTCAGTGTTCAAACAGACAGTTCCAGTGTGACTGGACAACAAAGACACTCCATCATGTTTTTTCCAGTTTGTAGTTGGAGAACTTGACGTGGAGAGACTCCAACTCTCAAAAGCACCTAAAAGGTGATGAGCTAATGTACCGCTCCTTTTGATACTGTTCAAAAAAGGTATTTTTGACACACTTCAGTTTCCCCTGCAAGGAAACCCTGAAGAGTGACATTAGAAGACCAGTCAGCATAATAAGGAATCGTTTTGTTCTGCTTAGTCTTTCTGCAGAATAATTTCATTTTCTTGCTCCACAGCATCCTGGGAGTCAAAGTCCCTCTGTTTCCTTTACAAGTGTTCCATAAGAATAAAGAACTACAAATCCCACAGTGCATTGCACAGTAACCCATCTGGAGGCACAATTTAGATTTAGTCTTATGTCACAACGTCCAGCCAGTTTGGGACACATCAGTGCATACGAACACATCTTTTTTTTTCAGAAAAAGACATGTGATCAATAGTTTAATAGTATTAGCTATTGATATTTTACCAATTTATCTCTTTATATTTTTATTAAAGCAAATAAAGATTCTGATGTGCAAAAAATGCCAAGAAGAGTCCCTAGCCTTAATTCCATTCTCTTTAACCATTTCCAAAATTCCTCTTCCTTTCTCCATTCTTTTCTCAGTTTTTCCCGTGTATCCCAGCATGCATTGCCCTTCAAACATTCGTACATCTGTCCATCAAGAGTCGATAGCATTGTTCCCATTCTTAAAATCCATTCTCTTCAACCATTTACCAAAAGTTTCACTTCCCATTATTTTCTCTGCTTGTCCCAGCATGCACTGCAACGTCCAACATCTGTTAATCTGTCAAGAGCTGACATCACAAGCTCCATTCTGTGACCCATTCTCTTTAACTATCGTTCTCAAGTTTCTAATCTTTTTTCCTTTCTTCTTCTTTTCTTTCTCCCAGTGTGCACTGCTCTCTCCAGCGTACCCCTGTCTGTCCGTCTGCTGGTCCGTCGGTCCCTCTCCCCTGGGCCTCACTTGCACGTGAACACCTCCGTCCTCTCACTGCAGGTGTTGCACCTGACGAAGCAGCACCACTGAAACTTGCAGTTGCACTGCCACACCTTGGTGTACTGGTGTGTGTTGTAGCCCCGCCCACAGCACATGAGGTCACAGCCGTCCGTGTGGGGGGAGGTGCGGTTGCACAGCCGCCCCTGCGTCCCCACACTCCCCGTGGACCGGTCCTCCTCGCAGTAGTTGGGCGACCGCTCCAGGTAGACCAGGTCGGTCTTGACGGGCTTGCGGAAGCTCTGCACCTTCTTCAACTTGAGAAAGGTGGGCTGCCTCAGGCGGCTGTTGGGCATCTCCTCCACGTGCACCGCCTCGTTGTACTTGTCCTTCAGGATGTAGCCGATCTCCCGGAACTTGGGCAGCGTGGTCCAACAGGTCTTGGTGGTGCAGGAGCCCGAGACGCCGTGACATTTGCACTCCAGCTTCATCCTCTCCTGCAAAACCTGGTGAGGAGAGGTTGTGTCAGCCCAGAGCCAGCCTAAGAGCTGGCTTTCACATTATGCCATTCATTTTTTCATAATGATAATAAGATATAGATTAAAAACAGTTTAGTCTTGAAGAACACAGAATTTATTTAACTTTGGTTCCTGGGGTGCATCCATATGTTAGGTCAGTGCCAGCTCACCAAAAGATAAAAATGACCTTTAAAATCAGAGGCCACGAGTTCATTCTGGGGGGGGGAAATGGTTTCAAATATGGAATTACATTTTATTTTTTACAATTTATGGTTCAGTTCTGCTCATGTGGTACATCTTATACAGTATTTCTCACTGAGAGAGAGAAAGAGAGAATTAAAATACTTTTTTCAGTTTACTAATATGAATGCTGAAATATTGACTTTTTTGTAATAAGGAGATTTATTTATACATTAACACTAAAGAGAGACTTCTCCTCAAATAAAAGCCAAAATCAAGTTGTCTTCTGATTTTCAGGATCCCTGCAAAAAATAAGAATTAACAAGCAGGTATGACTTGAAGGATTCAATGAGATAAACGTTTTTTACATTTAAAAAGCCATTAAAATGTAGGCTATAACAAACATTCTGAACTTACAATATTTTACACACCCTCGTGGATTTATTCAACAAGAGTCAAATAAATGCTATTAAACCGAAGCTTTGCCAAGGCCTACTCAACTCTGGACAACTGTCACCACTTCAGTCTCCATTTCAATGTGTGCTTTTCCTCTGTGAAAAATAGCAGTGTGCAATCTGCTGAAAATGACTTGTGCATTTCATTGGTTGTCTGATAATTCCCAAGTTAACCTTTGAAACAGTTGGCAAACTTGAACATCTAATTCATTGGCTGAAATACTATCTATTACACGTGTATACTCAAATGAGCAAAACCAATTTTCTACTTTTTTTGTTGAAATTCTGAAATGAACACTTATGCCAGATATATGTCAAATATGTGAAAAAATGCATTTATTTGTTTAAGCTTCACTCTGTAATTCCCTCTGCCTTCCGTAACAGCACATCAAATGTCTGAAAAAATAAACGCAGATCTCATATGACCATGCGTTTATATCATAACTCTCAAGTTATGTGAAGTGTTCTGTTATTCAGTGTTTAACAGACTTGTTGCACAGACTGACGACTATTAACCTTTTACATCTGGATCACTGTGCATTTTGGGAAAAGGCATTAAGGATAAAAACATTTGGCCAATGCATGTGAGGGCCAATTTTAAATCTGTTCCAGAAAACACAATAGTTCTTACTGATGGCCTGACCTTTAAGGCAACTCAGTGTTTAAATATTTAAATTATACTTTATTATTAATTTAAATCAAGAGGGCAGTGTAACATGTTCCTGACCTTTACTGTATTCATTTTAGTAATGAGTAGCATGAAAGTAATCTGAAATACTTTTGTGGTAATCTAACCCTCATAGTGTCCAAATATGATACTTGATCATGCATTGGCGTGCAGAAAATGCACGTAGGCACCGATGCAAACTTCCGCAGTCAAGCTTCCTTTAGAAAATAAAGATCTGGATTCAATCAACATTTGTCCTTTGCTTACAGACAAAGTTTCCCCCACAAACACAGTATGGAGAGTTCAGCCATCACCAAAGTAAATTTTGCAGACTGTGTGAAGAAAATAGACACACTGGCATTTACTTGTGAATCAGTTAAGAAGAGACAGTGAGTTACTCCAGGCCCGAGGTATCCGTCATAGAGTTGCAGTACAGTTAATTTCTGGCTTATTTCTCTGTGTATCACGGTTCTGTGGTAAACAGCCGGTCCAGTGTCACTGGCTGTCTTCGTGCCCTTGTGGGTCCACTGTCACCATTGGCCTCTGAGTGCCCTGCCCCTTCAGGTCAGGGAAACAGGGATGAATAATATGATTTCAGCTCTTGTATTAAATTCATATTTCTGTCAGCAAAACAACAACAAAAAAAAAAGTTTCTCTCTTGTTTTATCTGGCAGCAGGCGAAGGCCAGTCATGGTTTCTATGAAAAACGTGCACAAAGTAATTGTTTAATCTACTCAAAACATGCCATATACGTATGCAAAAAAAGAACATTGTCCTTAGACTCAAAATTAAATTCTCTCATTTTACAAACATCCCTGGGATTCTGTTTGGAAGGGATATTAAAACAGAGGAGAAGATTCAATTTGCAGTCCTCTTTGGGTGTAGTTTGAGAAAGGAGTCCCAAAAAATACATGGAACAGCCTGCAGTTTTGTGTCTAATTAAATGTAACTGATGAACCATTCGAAACGCTTATTGTGTCCATCAGAATATGTCGTCTGCTACAAATTAGTAAAAAAAAACGAAAGAACCTGTATCACTAATTGCGATAACTCTCATCAAAGAACAAAACAAAAACAAAGCAAAAAAATAAATTAATAAAGAATAACCAAAAAACACTGTATCTATGAAACATTTATTTCAAGTGTTTCTGGGTGTTCATGTGGTGCTCGTGAGGGGGAAAAGACCCTGTCTGCTTGTTGCGGAAAAACAATCGTGTGTGCCTGCAGTGAGCGGGCGCTCTCTCCTGCCGACGCTGATGCACGCAGACGGATAATAGCTGTTGCGAATTCCGAACACCATTTCAATCTGCGGAAATGTATTCCCTTACATATAATTAAATTCAGAGTCTGCGATGAGGAAACTGCACGGGGAAAAACATACGGTATGGAAACAGCGCGCACGGTCCTTGCGATGCCGATGCATCTGATCAAGCGTAAAGCGCGGGAAAGCGTGTAATTTCATATCGTTTTCACCCGCAGTCGAGGGAGCGCTGGGTTCCGGACAAAGCTCGTTAGGAATACCATTTGATGTTTTGTTGTATTCCTTAATGCGTCCTTTTGACGTCATGTTATTCTTATATATAAACTATAGTTAAGACAAAAGTAAATTCGAACTTGAAAAACAAATGAAAAAATTATGTTTCCACTATAGCCTAGGTTATGTTGTGGCAATTTGTTCTAGTCTAAATCCAGTTAGAAATGATTTGGTTTGTTAATTGAGAGGCAACAAGAAGTGATCATCTCAGGCAAACAGGTGTGCACACTTAGCCTACACACACAATTCGCTCAAGTATCTGCGGGACTGGATAAAATGGCTTCAGTATCTCAAGTGACAAAACACAGGTATGACAGAATCAAACAGGGCAAAACAGAACCTTGATGATTTTTTTTAACAGCTCAAATTATAACAAATAAGAATATGTAAACTCTACTAATTTCCTACTGATTTGCTTAATTAAAACTCAATGTTTTTTCTTTTGTTTTTTTTTTTGTTTTTAATCTGTTGCGGTTACCTTTCTTCCTGCCTCATTGTTATGTAGGTTCATCAGCCTCCTTGCGTTTTTTTTGATCTCGCGGGCGTCTACGAACCTTCGGGAGAACTCGACGCCGTACTTGACGTCTGCAGAACAGCCTCCCCACTTCCAGCCCTCCTCCTGGTTATAGAAGCCCTGCTTCTCGCGGTCGCACCCACAGTTGCTGAGGTTGCCCTGGCTACAGGAGGCTGTGACCGCGTGGGCCACGCCCGCAGCCGTGATGGCGTAGGTGAATGCCGCCTCCCGGCTGCCTGTGAGAGAGAGAGAGAGAGAGGGACAGGGACAGAGACAGAGACAGAGAGAGGCCATCAAAACTCAGAACTTCCAGTTTCAGAGGTGTAATACATACAAGACTCAAACCTGGAACTTCCTGTTTCAGAGGTGTAATACATGCAAGACTCAAACCTGAAACTTCCTGTTCCAGAGGTGTAATACATACAAGACCCAACTTTGGAACTTCCTGTTCCAGAGGTGTAATACATGCAAGACTCAAACCTGAAACTTCCTGTTCCAGAGGTGTGATACATGCAAGACTCAAACCAGGGACTTCCTGTTCTAGAGGTGTAATACATACATGACACAAACCTCAAATTTAGACTGTTAGAAAAAAGTTCTAAAGGACTTTTGCTCAGAAACAAGACAGAAAGGTTGACAACTGGACAGACAGTTACACAACACAATGAATTATAATATTATTCCTTATATTAATAACCTTATTCCGGCATCCTCCCTGTGCCTTTATAGTGTGTGCTGCCACTGTATGACGTACATTACATCCACATGGGAAAGTTATGTTAGACTGAGCCTGAAGACACTTGTGGCTTAAACTATTGCAGGTGCTGTCCAAAGTGCTGAATTATTCCTATGAGCACCTTACAAGCTGGCCACATTTGAACCACGAGGCCTGTTAGCCTGTTTTACAATCACTGACATTTTTCTGGATTTATCAGACAGTCTAATGGCATGAAGCAATGTCTGCGTAGACAGACGGCCTCTGATCATGTACAGTGACAATTCAAAAATGCCTTGCGTTGTATTAGCAAATCTTTATTATCAGTTCTGTATGACAGACAATTAGATAAAAATTTAAAAGACCACTGCTCCACAGTAAATAACTATGCCCCAGTCCACTTCAGAAGTGATCACGACAGCATGCTCAGCGTGCGATTAAGCACTGATGCTCTAATAGAATGTTCTTGTTTTCCTCTCGAAACCAGGAAGCCAGTTGTCATTATGCTTTCTAAGTCATTTGACTGACAGACAGATCTATACATGGACAGCAGACAGATAAATACAGTATTGACATCCCAAGAGGATATATTTCCACAGATTTTAGAGGCAACTTAAAGGACAGAGATTCACATAACTTTAGCAAATGCATGTGAGGTTGTGGGGTTGTAGAGAGGCCTTGCTTTTGAGTAGCAGGAACTTGGTTTTGCATTTGCATTGATTGCATTTGTATTTTTCCAAAGCTGAGGCTTTCTCTGTTTTGCTCTTTCACTTTTTGCAGTCCCATGAAAATCAATGTGTCAGCGGTGCCTTTTTTGGCACCGATTTCCATTAAAAGTCCAAAACCTCCTTTTTATTTCCTAGTTTTCCCTTTCAAATATTTCCATGCATTCATCTGGCTTTGAGAGAATGACTGCACATTTATAATTAGGGTGTTAAAATATTTGCATAGCATTTAAAACAAAGAAGCAGAATTGTGAGCAGAACAGAAATGTAAAACCGCTGGAACATTAGCTTCCTGGATGTTTTAGCAGCTCATGCATTGCAATGCGTCACTCTGGTACTGGGAATTTCAGGACTGGATATCCGAGTCATTTTTTTTCTGGAGTTTAATGAGTCAGAGCTGCAGGAATCCTCTTTTTTAGGGATTGTCTGAACGGCAAGCAGCCTGTGGTTTTGGCCGGTCGGGGGAGAAAAGGTACTGTCATAGTAAAAGAGTGAATCACCCAGAGAACAGCGACACATAAAGACACAACTGAATGAAAATTAAACAGAAAACCATAGCGTTCAGCAGGAGCGCATTTTTTAAGGGGGGGATTCAAAATGGCCGTGCACATGGGACTGTGCACTGGTCTGCTCTGCCCTGTCGCAGGGCTGTGGTCAGTTACTCTGCAGTCAGTTAGTCATCCCTGGAGACTTTTGCTGCTTGTTGACCCTGTTGACTCATATCCGCTCAGTTCTCTGGTCACCATGGTGACCAATGTTTTATTTTTTTAATAATTTGTTTTTGAACGTAAGTCGAACCCCTTTTTTTTTTGACGTTCCGCTCGATTTGGAGTGCCCGCTCCTGTTTCTATCCCAGCGTCATCCCTACGTCTTCCTCCCCAGATTGGAAGGAGCACAGGCTTTCCCGCGATCTCCCGTGAAGCGTGTTCCGCCAGCGGCCGCCTATTTTTCACATGCGGTCCATCGGCTGAGCCGCGCAGTCGCTTCAGCGGAGGAGTGTGCGTAATGCGCAGCTGGCACAGACAAATTGCAGGCGCCTGGTCCATCAGCGGAGTCGCTGGCACGATGAGGTATGCGCACATTTCCCTGGAATCACTGGAAGGAAGCGGGGATACATGGGATTATGCTGGATTTCAGCGTCTGTGAAGGACATGTGCACCAGGGTAAATTCTGCTCCTTCGAGTAAACGTGAAGGCCGCACATGTTCAGGACCTCTATTTTGAGGTTTTGTGAAGGATGGGATAGGAGTACTGGGGGAACCTTGATTACTTTGGGGTTCTGAAAGATTTTTTTACTAGGGATCTTCAACACTGAGATTCTTGTGTACGACTTGTGTACTAGGGATTGTCAATGCAATGGTTCTGTGAAAGACTTGTGTACTAGGGATCGTCATTGCTATGGTTATGTGAAAGACTTGTGTACTAGGGGTTTTCAGTGCTGAGATTCTGTGGAAGTTAGGTGAACTGGGGCAACAGCTGCTGGCGTGAGACTCTGTGAAGGATGTGTGTGGAAGCCTTGGAGATTTTTGCTGTGCAGACGTGCGGTAAAGAGGCCAGCCCAGTGTCCTGAGTGGATTCCAAAAGAACCACCCTGGGATATCCTAGCAAGCTGCCAGGGGAAAGCTGGACTGACCAGAAAAACCTCAACGGACTTGGACAGGTTCAGAGAGAAGGATCAGAAAGGGGGAGGAAATATTAAACCAGATGTCTAATAGGGTTTTGCGGCAAGTGTCTGTAACGGTGTCCAAGAGGGCAATTTAAGTGCGGCACGGTTCTACACATAGAGCAGGTAGCGCCGAGCGTTTTTTTGGCGGGTGCGCAAGGGAGCGTGGCCTTCACCTCAGGTGACCACTTTTCTGGCCTGGAGAACGCATCCAGCCAGAGAGCAGGCCGGGACATTTCCGAATGCGGGTGGCGACTTTACGACGGCGTTTTACCCGAGAGGGAAGAAAAGGGAGAGAAATGCTAGCAGTCGACCGCTGAAGCGTATTTCACATGAAATGCAGTGAACAAGATTTACAGCCTAAAAGAGCACAGTCAGTGCTCCCAGCACTCACTGTGAGATTTTCCCCTCCATCCCAAACGGCTGCACGCTTCACTGATGTTGCTACAGCAGGGGAGGGGAGCTCTGGAACTGCGGTGGGATTGGAGGGCCGCTGCTTCCAGCACAAACTGTCTTAAGGCCGTAATTCAGTCAGCTCAGAAATTCACGGAATTCAATCAAACTGTGTTCTTCGCTTTGAATTTCTTAGAATTATATCAGTATCCCATCCTTAACTTTGACTTTCATAGAATTCAATCAATGTTTGTACTTGACTTTCTCCTTGACAAAGCATACTGTGGTTGTTTGGCTAATTCATTTTGGTGCTTGCTGAATTTCATCAAACTGCAGCACAAAAAAATACAAATACTTGAATTTAAGAACAAGTTTGAAAACATGGATTGAAATCTTGGAATTAAATAAATTGGTTTCTGCTGGAATTTCACCAAACTGCTTTTTGTGGAACATAAGACTTCAGACTGGGTCTCTGTGGGCAAGCCCATCCAGGTCTTGGATAACACCTTGAGCCCAGCAGGGTAAACTCACTGCCCATTTAGGAATCCGAGCCTCTAACATGCACTCAGAACTGGACTCAGGTGCGTAAACACAGTTGCAAAATGGTGACTCTCGCTTTGTCTTGTTTCTAGAACGGACCGGAGCTTTGGAAGGCTTAGCTCGCAGGATGACTGACACTCTGCAAGGAGTTTCAGGATGACAAGTAAGTATGGAATATTTGCCAATTAACTATATTCCACTTCTTGAAAGAACAGGTATATCATTGCATTGCTGTCACTGGAGAAATCACAATGTAGTGCATTTTGTTCAAACTGCTCACATTCACGTTTACATATGACTGAATATAATTGTTTATATCAATGCATTTAAAAACTATAATGTACTGCAATATAGCTTTGTTTGAGAATTTTATTGGAATTTGTCATACAACTGATTTTATGATTGCAATATAGTTTGCAATCATATTTTACAGAGCACATGAGAACAGCGCAGGTAATTTTTATCACGTTGACATGCTTCTAAGTGACAGATAAAAGCGACACCTGCTGGCTGGGCTGATGAACTTCATTTCAAATAAATTTGGCACAAAAAACAGTAACAGCAGGTGGGGTTTCCATCACACACCTCCAAATCCAGTGATCTGATACCTAGCATGGCTAAATCAGACCCCAAACAAAGCGCAAATCCAGTGATCTGATACCTAGCATGGCTAAATCAGACCCCAAACAAAGCGCAAATCCAGTGATCTGATACCTAGCATGGCTAACTCAGACCCCAAACAAAGCGCAAATCAATTACATCAGATGGGTTGTAACAAGTTTTATGGACAAGACCTCATATGGAGGACAATACAGGAAGTGAAATGAATCAATCACATGAAACCAGTGAATATGCTGGTCAAAAATGGGTCACAGAAATGTAAATGAAAAAGACTTGAGATGGTGCTAGCGCTAATATATCAGTAAATAAACACTGATAACTATTCCAGGCATGGAATCAGTGGTAGAATATTTCATTAGATCAGCAATGCAAATGTCACACAGTACTATAGGAGAGCCAGTGACTATTTTACACCCTACAGGCCACACAGTACTACAGTAGAGCCAGTGACCATTTTACACCCTACAGGCCACACAGTACTACAGGAGAACCAGTGACTATTTTACACCCTATAGGCCGCACAGTACTACAGGAGAGTAATAGTGCCGAATGCAGGAGAGAAATATCTCTCGCTGATGGCTTAATACGGTTAGAATCTTTTTACACTATGAGGTTCCGACAGTGTAAATATTCCCAGGCCATGATATCCATACACTCTGAAATGCAGTGCTGTAGCCGCTAAAATGTTCTTGTGGGCCCCATTTAAAGAAGAAAAAACGAAAGAAAAAAACATGGAATCTCTTTGAATCTCTCTGGATCACTGGCAAGGCTGAGTAATCTCCACTGTGCTACTACCCTTTCTGATCCATTATATGCATCCCTGCTAAGAACATACACTCACTGAGCTGTGTGTGCTTAAGGTCTGCAGGGATTAGCACACCGGCATCCCTCTTCATTAAAGGTACATCATGTAAGTACACGTGCAGCATGCTTCTGTTATTATACTATATATCCATATTCAGCATATGGAATATGAATTGTGTAGCTGTGTTCGGTGTGCATTAGGTGATGGAGACAGGCATACAGGCTTATGGGGAAGAGACAGACAGTGTTGCTGTGAAAGGCAGTTGGTGTTTTTTTAGATACGAATCAGGGTCCAAATAGCTGATACCTGGCACAAAAACAGGCAGTCTTCATGTAAAACTTGTGGTTACCCGCGTAGAGCTGGATTCATATCCCATTCTCCTGCTCGGCTTCAAGGCAAACCTATGGAGAAGATTTTCTGACCCGATAGCAACCTGACGCCACCAGGTAAATGCTGATGTAGACCAAAGAAAAAGAGAAAAGAAGCCAAATTCAGTCTTTGAGATCAACTGAAGACCAGCCATACAGGTCTGTTTCCGATTTCTGATAGATGAGCTCAGCCCTTTGATTCTGTTCAACCTCCTGATCGATAAGCTCCACCTCCAGTGATGTAGCATCCCAAGGGATATTGACAGTGGCAGCGAAGTCAGACTCCATCTGGGTAAATGTTTCTTCCATTTTCACGCCATTAAAGCATCGGGCTTTGCACAGTCGCAGAGAAGAAGGTCAAATACACTGGAATCTTAAAACCATCAGATTCCTGTATTTTTGAAGCTCCAAAGTTTTTGCCGTTTCTGTTATGGTCGCAAGCGCTGTAACCGTAGTTACCTCTGGTAAATCCTAGAACGTTCCGCTCGGCGGTGGCGAGTCTGTTTCTGCCGTACTCCGTTGTTGTTAACAAAGGGGCGCTTTGAGACGCTGATCCTCTAACATCCTGCCCCCCCAACCCGCCCAACCGACAGTCCCGGGCCAGCGACGCGAACGCAGACAGACATAGATCTCACCGATAACATCGCAGCGGGCACTGGGTCCAAGGGGAGCTACCAGGCCCAAACTCATGCCCCCTCCCCACCCGTCCCGTCGGCAGAGGGCCAGCGTCTCTCTGTGTGGCCGGGGCCTCGGACCGGCGGAGGAGATCAGAGAGGACAGCTCACTGGGGAGGGACGGGGCCTCAATACCTGATAAGCCAGGAAGGCTCCTAGTCACTTCTTCCAGAACAAAGCCATCCGTCTGTGCGCTACGGTCTTTGGCACTGCTGCACGCGTGGGCAGCTCATTTTCCACTGACCATCGGTGATAAAATCTTCAGGTCCAGACACGGAGATGAAAGGAATGTATGAAAAATCCTCATCCGCGTTTGTGACTCTGTCGTCAGAGTGGGATGGGAACTAAATAAGAAAGGCAACGATAGCTAGCAAACAGTTAGCAAACGACAGTGTGGCACTGTAGCTTGATGGTTTGAGCGCTCAGCTTGCAACCCAAAGTGTGGGTTCCATTGCAAGGTGGGGCACTGTCATTCTACCATAGATAGGGTACACAGTCTCAAATATGTATCTTTGACTCAAATAGAATGATAGATACAATACACGGACTATCACTCAAATCGTGTATGATAGATACGGTACACAGTCTATGACTCAAAAAAGATCCAGATTCCATATTATTTTCGCCACAGTAAAATGTTTAAAGGACATGTTTGTGACCTGAAAAAAAGCACAGCCTTCAGGAACCTACAAAAAGTTAAACTGGTGTTATTTGGATGGATGGGTTTGCCTCACTCTCATGTCAGCTGAAATAAAGTACACAGTAGAAAGAAATATTTCAACAAATGCAGAAAGTGGCGTTTCTCAATGTTCTCTGTGCATATTTGCTCACTCCTAAGTTCAGCATCAGGCTGATTTATGGTGCTTGGTTATTACTCATTTACTTCACTGGACAGATGGTTTAGGTGGAGACTGCTCTCATATCCGCTTGAGGCTGCCAAATCCTTTTCCGAATACCTGTTATTATAGGGAATTTTTTAACTTATTTAATGTTCCTAATTCTGTGTCCATTTGGAAGCAATAATGAAAATGAAAATGGAGATACATTGGATAAATGGCCAGCTGGATAAAATTTATATAATAAACTATAATATCAATCATTTTGATGTGCATTCCCTTTAAACCAGCCCACTTGATGAAAAATATACATAAATTATGTGTTTACAATTTTGTACATTCACCAGTTTAAAAAGATTCAGAGAACCTAACCTGTCCAATTGAAGACCTGGGTGCTAAAAGTACTGAAGTCACATTTTTAGACAATTCAAGTTGAAACATGTTGTATTTGTTTAGCTAAGTCCACCCTATAAATATTGTTAACAGAAAAGGTGCCTAAATCTCTTTTCTCCACTATGGAAACAACAGGTTATCGTGTTCTGGTACACAAAAAGGATTCGGATTTGATTTTCTCAAAATAGACATTTTGTGACTTCAGTACTTTTAGCACCAGGGTCTTCAATTGTATAATTGATATCTAGTGATTTTTCTTGTTGTGTTTATGTTTTATATATGCATAGTTATTTAATGTACAGCTAAATACAGTTAATTAATTATGATTATCGGAGAGCTTCACTACAGTAAATATTCACTGTAGTGATTGATAACAAAAAATTTCAAAATACACGACTAACAAGGAACAAGGAAAATGAACTATCAAACTATATTTGTGAAAAAAAGGTATCACATCATATGTAAGTGAAGGACATGTTGAGGACAGCCCCACGGTAGCCTACACTAAAGGCATAATCATCCTTAATGTTATACAGCTCTTTTAAAACCTCAACATGCTTTTTCAAAAGGTACAATTGTCACTTGCATGAAGAGCAGACCACCAAACATCAACGCAGACCACAGACTCCCTCTGTAAACCCTGTTTCTGGGTTTTATAACTGAGAGGCTGCAGGTTCCATTTCCAGGTCAGGCACTGCCATTGTACTCTTGAGCAAAGGTACTTTGCCTCAGTAAATATCCATCTATACAAATGCATTGTGGGAGAAACAACAATAAAATGTTAGCTGTGCAAGTCAGTCGGGATAAGATAATCTTCGAAATGCCTAAATTTCCTGGTGTAGCCATTGGCTTTACTAAGAACAGAGCCACGGTGGAAAAAATAGCCCAGCGCTGATACCCATTGTTCCTGATAAAGACGAGCTGGAATGGAAGGAAGGAAATGCTGAATACAGTTTGCGCAGAGAAATAAACAAAAAGAATCACGCCGTGCCAAATTCTTTCACATCTCAGATATCCGATACCCAGGAATGTAATTCACTAAACGTGAAAACATAAGTCCTGTTACATTAGTGCTGTGTTCTGGGCACTTGCGTCGTACTTTAATGCATACCGTCTGTCTTCGCTGCTTTTCGTAAACACAATTTTGATTATACGATAATTGACGTGAACGTCATTCAACCGAGACATAAACATTTTTCCAAAATGTAAAATAAAATACGTTTTTTTTTTGTTTTTTTTCCCAAGCGGATTTCAATGACAGGCAGAGAAATTTCCATTACTAAGGCAATTGCTGTGCAGCGCACAAACCAAGGAATGCGATACGAGGAAGTGAAGATTGTTGTTGTTGTGATATATTGGCATGTCATTTTACAATCATTACATTACAGTCGCTTGGCAGAATAGGTAACAACCTTTGAAAACAGGGATAAAAAAATCACGGCTGTGCTTCTGGTTTTCCTGGAGAGCCACAGGATCTGTTGCTTTTCACTGCTACTTAGAACTCACTGATCTTTTTTTGGTCTGAACTGGTAGCTGAAAAGCAAAACCAGCAGGTCCCTTTAGCTCTCCAGGACCAGAGTTACAGACCCCTGCTCTAGAGAGTATCCAGCTCTACGTCGAGCCTTGTCTCACGCAACCCGAGATGTCTCTAGCTCCACTGCCCGACCAGGCAGACCATCCCACACATGGACACGGCAGGGAAGGGAGATAGGGTGTGTGCGCCCCACATCCCTCACCCCCACAACCCCCACGTTCCGCAGCCCGTGGCGGCCCCCACATTCCAAACAACCCCCATCTCTCAGCACCGCCCTGGCAACATCACCAGGAAACCTGCGCCCATCTCTCACACGCCGCGTCGCCACCGTGCCTCCGAGCGCCGTCTCCGGGGTTTACTCACTACTCACCGAGTCTGTCTCGCGGCTATAACTCATCGGCCCGTCTGGGCAGAGTCACTCGGGGGGGGCGGGGGGTAGCTTTTCTGCTTTTAAATCCATGAAGGCTTGTTGAAATCATCAGTTATTAGGAAGTGTAGGATGTAATTTTGCCCATAAAATTGCACATGAAAAGCACTTTGAGATTTAAAAAGCACTATATGTATGTTTGTACGTATTTATCCTCTACTTCTTCACTGCTTCATTTGAATTCCAGGTCTGCATATTTGCGTAAAAAGCGATACCTGTGAAGGTTTGCTTCCTTAACCTTTTTTTTTTAGCTGAAATGATACACCAAATCAGAACAGCTGAAAGACTTAAGTAGTTAATTAAATGTATTTGATGTGTAATACAATTATTCACTTATAATTTTATCCTCTTAATGATTTGGCACATTGTGTCTGTTTTTTGATACGCAGCAGTGGTTCGAGGTGTGCCATTCGCACACCTGTTTGAAATGCACACTTGCCAAAAACACT
This sequence comes from Synaphobranchus kaupii, assembly GCA_029718625.1. Taxonomy (NCBI): domain Eukaryota; kingdom Metazoa; phylum Chordata; class Actinopteri; order Anguilliformes; family Synaphobranchidae; genus Synaphobranchus; species Synaphobranchus kaupii. Next base: position 128,451,450 of record CM056376.1, read on the forward strand.
TTGTGAGACGTACTCAGCATTAAATTCCCATTTAATGGCTCCCTTTGTGTTGTTTTTATTTGGCAGCCAAATCTCATTGGAAAATACAGTGCTGTTTTTTTTTTTTCCCTCAATGGACAAATTGTTGAAGGATACTTGAAACCACAGAAAAATAAGCTTTGATCTGTTGCTCCGTCAATCTGTCATATATGACACCCTGTCAATCAAGGCCCCTTGGCAGCCATGGAATGTTCTTACATGAAGTGTATTTATATTTGCAATATTCAAATTGAAATGGCCCAAATGTACAGTTACTGGTATTAAACAAATTCTTCCCTCGAATCAGGATTTTCAGGGTTATGTAACACACAATAACCTGACTATTACCTTCTTGGAAGGCAGATGTTATTCTATACAAAACAACCAAATGAGTAGTATCTGAGTAGAGGCAGTACAGAGTGGGGGGAGGGAGGGAGAGAGAGAGAGAGAGAGAGAGAGATGGAGGAAGGGAGAGAGAGAGAGAGAGAGAGAGAGGGGGGGGGGGACAATGTGCTTCTATGGCCTTTGACGCTTAATAATGTCAGATGTCTCCCTCCAGTTGAAAAATAGATGAAGGCTTTAGCTTTTAAAACTGGGGTTCATGTGTAAAAGTAGAGGTGAATGAGGCACACGCTCTGCCTGTCTGTGTGGGAGTTTTCCTTTCCCCAGAGTAATGGGAGCGTTTATGTCAAAACGGAGTTTCATGACCTCATCCGTTATGGAATTCCCCGTGTTCTGGTTCATCGCTGATATCTCTTCTGTCAATTTTCTTGAGCGTAGATAAGCACACCCTCTCCCCCGAAACATGTGATGAGTGCTAATTACTTTAGAAATTTATTGTGTATGGAGACGAGAATGAAGAAGGAGGTCCAAACGAGGGGCGACCTTTGAAAGAAATCATCATCGGACTCCAAACACGAGTGACTGTTAGCAGAACCATCGAAGTAAGCACACACGGTCAAATCGCACGTTAGCAGCAACGGAGCACTTCTAAGGGAGATTACCGGGAGGCTATAAACCACACTGCAGACGAGCACTGCGAAGAGAGCGAGCTGAACAGCAGCGATGCTTGCATCTCTCTCTACATGTATCCCACGTGAAACACAAATCCACACAGCCAGTTTCAGCCATAATATCAGATACCCTGGGAAAACCCCATTAAACCTGCAGAGCCCTCTTTTAGGGACCATCTTATTTCAGCTCAGTATTTCATAGGTTCTGCCTGCCCAGTGAAACGCTGAACACATTTAACCGCAAGTCACGCACCAGCTTTAAGTCATCACAAATCCGTGCAATATAGTCCGCACACATAGTATTATGTGAATTGAATTCAGAACCTCCAGTTTTATTGAAAATGCATTTTTCACGGAGTTGGCGAGATTCGCCCTCGTGCGTGCCAACATGCCGTTGCCGAGACTCTGTTTAAAAAGGGAACAGAACTCTATGGTACTGGTCAGACCATGCTAAAGGAGGTTTGGGATATCGCATGCTGAGGCTCTCCAAGTGCTGAAACAGACCCTGTGACCTCAGCACTCACAGGAATCTGCGGCGTTACCGTAGCCAACTTGCGCAGGAAATCTCTCTCTCAGTGCCCAAATGAAAAAATAAAATAAAAGGAAGAATAAATGCCAATAATTATGAAGAATATGATAAAATTAGGCTTGGTGGGGTTTTTTTTTCCAGGTGAAAAATCTACAGTTTAACACATTAACACACACTTATCACTCATTTATAACAGAACCAAAAAAAAAACTAGAGGTGCCATGAGCACTGTCTAAACAACTGTAGTTTTTTTTCTCCTCCAAAAATCTCTGTAAAGCTCGTTATTATTAATTATATTATTCTAAATGCAATTAATGTATACTAGACACGTTGCAAAATTCCTTTTCCGCATTCATAACAGAACAGAAAAGGACCAAGGACTCAAAAGACCGGCCCCGGCGGGCCCCGTTGGCCCCTGGCGCTCGGCGGGTTCACACTGACCTACTCGGAGCTCCTGGCCGAAGACCGTCCTCTCCCCCAGGGCGGAACAGTTCCAGCGGCCGTAGCGGAACTGGTACTGGCACTCATTGATGCCCAGCTGAGCGCCCTCCCCGATGACGATGATGGCGTCCGGGCGGCTGTGGCAGATCGCTCGCTGACGCGGGGCCAACCCGGGGATCTTGTTGCAGATGATGTTGGCCCCCAGGGCTACCACTGAGGACAGCGCCCTGCGGAGACGCCAGAGAGAAAAAAGCGTCGCTCAGGACTGTAGGACGGATACACAACTCTGCGGAGTCTTCTTCCTAATGCAGTGGTCCCCAACCTTTGCCCTGGAGAGCCACGGGTCAGCAGGTTTCTCTTATTTGTTAGCTGCTCAAAGCAATTGCTCAATAAATCCGTAAATCACTCCCTCAATCACTCAGTCAGTAAATCAATCCGTAAATCACACACTCAATCACTCAGTCAGTAAATCAATCCATAAATCACTCAGGTGAATGATCAATCAATCCACAGTTCACTCAATCAACTAATAAACACACTACTTCCAATATCTTTTTTATTATTCCAAATTCAGGATTGTTTGCAAGTGGAATGCATCCATTTGCAGCACCCCAAGCATGTTTAAAAACCGATTCTGAAAAATGAATCTGTTATTTTTCTGTCTGACAATGCCCCCCTCGGTAGTGTTTGGCAGACAACGGCACGGTCCGACGCAAATGGTTCGCAGCGTGGCTGGAATTGTTTCCAGGCACAAATGAGGCGCTGCGTGCCACAAACAATAATTTTTCTCAAATCGCCGCACGGTTCAGTTCACATCCAAGGAGTCGCACACTAAATGTTTTTCCTTTATAATTTGAGATGTGTGTGTCCGTGGTCCGTGTGTGTGCCTGTGGTCCGGCTGTAATACTGTGGACATGCGGCAGCGAATGAGAGCATCTTGCAGGCCTACAGCTTGTTTGGTCACTGATGTGAAGAATTTAACCATATTCTGGAGTTTATTGCTAGAAATACAGGACTCTATGGTGTCCTGGCTACATTTCCAAGTGGGCCCTCTCGTCCTGTCCACCTACCAATCCCCCAGATTACCTGGTTTAATCTCTCATTTCTGTTTAATCTCTGATGTGTGCCTGGTGCTTTTGTGCAAAAATGGTTGTCGCGCGGGCATTTCAGTCCTCCGGGACTAGAGTTAAACCTGCAGATACTGCGGTCCTCCAGGACTGGAGTTCAACCTGTAGATACTGCGGCCCTCCAGGACTGGAGTTAAACCTGCAGAAAATGCAGCTCTCCAGGACTGGAGTTAAACCTGCAGATACTGCAGCTCTCCAGAACTGGAGTTAAACCTGCAGATACTGCATCTCTCCAGAACATGAGGTAGAGATCCCTGGTGTGAAAGATTCTTCCAGGAACAGTAGCCATGCTTGAGTGAGTAGACTGCTGCAAGATCAGCTCCAAAGACAGAAATTCACAAGGTAATTTGTATCTAGTAAGTATCCAGTCATACCTTTACACACATATTCATCAGAGCTCAGCCATTCTCCAACAGCACATCTACAGTAACTATGGCATCTTGACACGAAGACCAAATGCGACAGGAAGCAAATCTGCCATTTAGACCAAGCGTACTCTTATGTTGTTAAGTATTAACAAAAATTCAGGAGGAGCACACCAAATCTGGTTTCTTGGGTCTGAATTAGTTTCTGGTTGGATTTTACGGGGGAAAACAGAAACTAGCACATGCTTCGGGTCCCCAAGACCACGATTAGTCTCTGCCTCGGACCGGTCCGGCACAGAGGACCCCACATGCAAGTTCCGGAACAGCCCGCAAGGTTCTACAGATTTATGCTGAAGGCGTGGCCGTGATTCCGTTCTGTTTGCTCACAGGTGAGTGGCCGTCTCTCTACTTCCACTTCCTTCTGTCATCACCGGAGCCCTCTTAGATTAAGCAGACATGCACCACAGTACAGCACAGCTACCTGGGCTTATTCACAGTGACTCTGTGGAGCCTGGGGGGACCTCTACCAGACTTTAAACTGTATTTTCCTTTCTACTTTCCAATTGCGCCAGTGTGGTTCGCCAAACAGAGGGCACATCTACTGCATTGAAATTAAAAGGTATATTTTTCCTTTTTGTGGTTCTCAACAGTAAAGATATTCTGATTCATTGCTCGGGTTTGATTCTGTGCCCATACAACCCCAGACAGTTGTATTATATAGCACTTATTATATAGCACCATTATTATAAGGAGATAATTTTGATTTAATAATACAATTCAATAAATAATGTTTTAGGATTTTGCATAATGAAATCTGAATGGTCATTTCATTCTTTGAAAAACAAATCTGATATCCATGGTTTTCTACTGTTCTACCAATGAAAACATTGTGAGTGAGTGAATGCACAAACCCAAATACGCCTGGACATATTCAATTCATAATCAAATGTTATTCATGCAGTTATATGCAGATTAATAAAATAAATTACCAAGCGGTTTGGCCTTTGTATTTTAAATTGTATAGTTTTTATTACACTTAATATTGTCATTCTAAGATTTATCATGAAAAAGGCTTGTTTCAATTCAAAATGAATGGCAAACATTCTTTCCTTTTGATTAAATTATCTAAGCCTGGCTTAGTGAACTAAACATGTATGCAGTGACTTGAGGAACTAGTGCTTGAACCAATAGTCTCACTAACTAACTAACTAACTAACTAACTCACTTACTCACTCACTCACTCACTCACTCACCTTAACTCACTCAGTCACAATCTTACCTCACGCGTGCATTCACTCACTCACTAATAAACTGACTTCTGCACTCACTAACCTCACTAATTCACATGCCCGTTCCCTGAAAATCTTCTATGGTCATTATTTAACATTAGAGCCATGTAAGGGTCAGAAGAGTAGCCAGAGCACTGGTTTCTGTGAAGCACGTAGAAACAAATCACAAAATAACGACACAATCCAAGCAGAAGCCACACACAAGACTACATCTGATCAAAGACATGCTCCAAACAGACCAACCTCGGGAGTTCTGCAGTATCACAGCAACATTCTCAGTGTTGGGTAAACTAACAATTTATATGAGTCCAACAGGGACCACATGTACTCTATTACAGTCAAAATGACTCTATCAGAGTTGATTTTCCACAGAATGTTTTGCGGTGTTGTGCAGTGTCCCATTCTCTGGACAGTTTGTTTGATTCGGTGAATCGGTGTGCCAAAAGCCTTGAGTGTAAGGAAGGGTGTCTGCCATCTGTGTCCATGCATGAATGCATCACATATATGGAGCTTAACCCAGAGATCACCGCACTGACCAAACTAACCCTGTGCCTATGTTAAACATCCCTTTAAATCAAATACATAAAAGCCTGCCCAAGCCTGCCAATTGGCAACATCCTGCTATTGAGACCCCCTAGTCTCAGTAAAATAGCTTTGCATTACTGAAACAAATGCATATCTACAATATGAAACAAGTGTGTCCTGAACCATCAACACTTCAAAACTGGAACCCCGGTAACATTCATTCTTATTTTCTGTATTCTGTCATTATATTGTCTTAATATTTACGTTGTTAAAATAATGAACATTGATCATTTGCCCAACAAACATTTTCAGACTTATTTAAAAAATAAATAGACTAAATAAAATAAAATGTTATATGCTCCTTACAATAAAAGAATGTAAGTAATCTAGTGAGTCTGTAATCTATTATCAGTATAAGGGTTTCTCAGCATAGCAAAAATGGTGGTGTACATTTAACACCGTAGGCCGTAGTCTGTGGACTCATATAAACACCATATGGTGTTAAATGTACACTGACATTTTTGCTGCGAGGCATCTTCACATTAAAAGGTTCAGTGTTAATTTAACTCTTACAGTGTTCAAATGGGTATCAGGGATCAAATGTACTCTCTCAGAGTTGGTTTAACACATAACAATTTTTGTATACATGAACTTAAAGTTTTGAATCTTTGAAGCGTCTTGAGGGAGCTTTTGCAGGTTCATTTTAATCGCCTTGGTGGCAGGCTTTGCCTTAAAGGTGGGGATGATGACAGTGCTGATTACTGACCGATTAACTGTCACATCCTGTACTTGCAACGTCTCGCGCTGCCTGGGCACATGCGTTCTGTGCGGCCCACCGCTCATGTTCCCCATAAATCATTGTGAGAAAACACAGAAAACCCTGGATACGGAGCTGAAAAGCCAAAAGATGGAGAACCACATCCTGGCTCTTTTAAATTCCACGCACATTTGAAACAACCCCTTCCCTAAAAACGTATCAAATTTGCCATAATCCGAATAAAGCAGGTTTAAATTATAAAAACAAACAATGGTATGTCGTTTCTACCAAAACTAAACATAAGCATGCCCACTTTTTTAAACAAAACTCTAACCATAAACCACATCTATTTTAGCATCGAGTCTGGATTTAAGCACAAAGATTAAAGGTATGGTTCAGTAATTATTATAAAGGCGAAAAATAAACTTTCTCCAGCGACCAGATCCAGACCTGGATTTTTAATTCTGTTATAACGACGTAATTACGAGGACTAGTGTCAATCTCACGCAGCATGCCTGCGACCATGTTTTATTACCGCTTTTCCAGATGTGGCTTTTAAATGGTAACCTCCGCGAGCCGCGTGTAAGCGCGCGGTGATGTAATGAATTAGACGCAGTCCTTACCCGCGAGCACTGACAGGTAACATTCGCCGCAAAGTGAACAGGTCCAAATAAATACACCAACATCATCCCTTCCTTTTTTTTAAAAAAAGAAAGAAAATAAATAAATTTTGCTCCTTATTTTCTGAACGTCTTCCATTGTTAAATCACCACTAGCAGATTGTGTATTCCGTTACAGATAAAAGTAGGCTACTCTGTCAGAGTTGATTTTACACTGAACGTTTCGCTGTGCAGTCATTACGAAGTTTTATATGCAACCAAGTTTTACCATTTCGGGAAATCAATACGCATATGCTTTTCAAACAAAACTTTTTTTAATCAGATCTACTGGATATGATCCAGACATAGCTGTTTAAAATCTTTTCTAATCAGTGCACAGTATGCAGTTCTGTATTAGCCTATTATGCTCTTAAATATTACACATGTACCCATAACACCTAAATATTGTTGGGGAATGCATTTGTCGTGGCGTTTAATCACTTAAAACAACAGCCAATTTTTAAAACGTGCAGCTTGTAAAAAGAGCAACAACATTTATGGGTAAAAAAATAACCACAAAAAGACGAACATGATTTCTCCTGTGCATCAAAAACTTGACCTGTCTCAGTGCCTAACTCCGACGCAGAAATATCATCATTCACTATAGCCCACTGTCAACCTAATTAATAGCCTATTGCAACTAACGAGCCTACTTCAATTAAAATTAAATAATGAATGATTAATGATCTTTAGCTTACACACAATCACTGGCCATATGCAAAAAAAAACTATCCGCCCATTAAACTTCAGTGTGATCAGTTATGCCATTCAACATGCGCTTTGCATGCTAACAATTTTAAATAGCTTACACTGTTATTAAATAGTGATAAACGTCATGTAGCCTACAACATTCCAGTATCCGTACCTAATGTAGCTACAAATGAAAAACAAGCACACACAGAAGCAATTAAAAGTAGATCTTAATGAGGTCGACTTACAGGTAGCTACCGCTAGTGAGGATGAGGAATATCTGTGGGTAATATACTGACAGCAGTACACTGCGTGACGAGAAGATAATCATGGTGACATTGAACAAACGGCCGCTTCTTTTGGCCGAGTTCAAAAAGAAAGAAAAAAGATGCAGAAAAATGTAATTCCTTATTCCTCTTGCACTTCTTATGTCTCCTTGCAGAGAAGAAAAGGCACCGCCTTCCCGCGTGTTTAGTGCGATGCGTTCTGCGGCGTTCGCTTCAGCGCTCGTTCTGCCCCGCTCCAAGCGCCCAGGGCCGTGACGGAGCTGCGGGCTCGCGGATTGAGCGTGTCATCTCTCCGCTGCAGAGGGCTGTTACAGAGTGCGCTTCCCGAGCCGGAATGATGATGGTTTAAGTGATTTTGGATGGCAGAAATGTGCCTTTCTCTTCTGTCGTGAGAGTCGGGGCTGCCATTGGGTAGGGAGACACTGCAATCCGCCCACTTATGAAAGACGACGGCACAATAGGGCGACACTCGTCTGGCTTCCCGCAACCACTTCATTCATCGGATCAACCCTATATCTAAGTAAACATATGCTTCTCCACCACTTTCACCGAAGTTCTCCACTGAACGTATACTGTATACTTGTCATTCAGCCCCTCTTCCGCGTGTGTTCTGTGCGCATTTATTATTCTTTTTTTTTCTGCACGCACGCCTACACTTGTCACTGAAGCCCATCAGAAAGTAGGCTACTGTAGGCTACAGTTTGTAGCCTAATAACCTAACACAACGGCATTATCACACCATATGCAAATACAGGCACAATGACGAGAATGCCTATTTCGCTCTTCCAATGGAAATTGTCGTAGCCTACGATACACATACATATTTCAAAGAGTAAAAAAATGAAAATGCCCTTTTCTTTTTTCACAAATAGACACTTAATTGATACCTAATATGCATATTTTGACACTTAATTTAGAATGTTATATTTCCATATTCTCAAATTTCAAGACTGTAGTGTATGTCCGCACAGCCCCTGGCTCACGGCGTGGCTATAATGGAGTGTCCGGGAAGATCATTTTCTATGAATGAAAAGAAGAGTAGGTGGGCCGGATGGAAATACAACTGGCTAGCCTTGATCAAAATGCGAGATACGGTATCTGGCAAAGGTTCATTTGGACTGAATGGGATGCTACTAACTCACTCGGGAATACTAAAGAATCACGAATTAACCTTCTGCACTATTTGGATGTCAAGGTTCATGCGGGAAAAAAATGTTAGATTGCCAGAGTTCAAGTAGGTTTACACACCTGTCATATAGATGGTGTCATAAGGAAGTCATGAAGTCAATAACGACTTATAGGCTACATATATATGTGTGTATTGTAAAACAAAAACTAAACACACACACACATATATATATATATATATATATATATATATATATATATATATATATATATATATATATATATAAACACATTTTTATTTTTTATTTAACTTTTCAATAGATATACTTCCAGTGATAATCCTTTAATTTATTTGCATACTTTTTATTAAAGTTTACGGGAATGACGACGTGAAATATTTTTCGTATTAAACTATTAAACGTTGCCTAGACTGTGTATGGAAATATGACCAGGTTTTCCCGTTATCCAAGAAAAAGGCTTTTCACGCGACAGTGCAAAGTAAGAATTTCACAAGACAATCATGCATTTTCCATTCTATAATCTTTTTTAACTGCTTTGTTATAAGAATGAACGAAATATGAGAAATTATAGTAGGTTGAACAAGATATCACACATGTTAATTTGAATGTCCCCGCCATTGCCATGATTTTGAATATACGCATCAGAAGAGTCCTAACGTTTTTTAAACAGGTCCGTAAAAGAAAATGTCAAAGGGGTTTATTTTGTGACAGTGGGCCTATTTGTTTAGGTTATGTATTGCATATTTTAGCCAATAAATTGTGCATTGCAGATGAAATAGCGATGAAAGGGATTATTGCGGTCAAGAAGGAATGCGAAGCATTGCAAAACAAGTAAAAAAAACTCAATTTGTGTGAAGGAATGTGGAAATACAACTCGGCCTACCGCTATTAATGAGGGTACTAGGTGAGTTGGAACCAGGTGAAGACAGCAGGTAGAGTCAGGTTGTGAATAGATGGATAAATAGTGTCTGACACTTTGGTAATGAAAAGTTAAATTTAGCGTTAAGTACTTCAAACAAAAACCTTATCGCAAACCTTTCAATAAATGACGCGCGCACGATCTTTCATCGCCCACAGGCAGAACGGTGTCAAGTTCATTTCAACAGAGCTGTTGATGGATGTTACCACACAGGCGCACGTTTTCGGCATTGCAAAAGGATTTCACGTTGTCTTTCTTTTAACTTAACGTCGTGGTGTCCGTTATTTTAGTGGTCTACTTGGACTACGTGTCTAGTTCCCTAAAAAAAATAAACGCACAACAGCAAACCTTAAATCAGAAAGTTGAGTAAAAGTAGAATTTAAAGGGAAAGTAGATCTATAGCACAGGACAGGTGAAGGTATCACCTGCACACGAGGACGCGTTTCCCCCTTTATGTTTCTATATGGTGTTTGCACTCACCCAAGTCGTAAGTAGATGATGCTGAAACTCAAAAACACACAGGGTATCCACTGCTGAAAAGGTTTGTGCATGTTCTTAGAAGCTTCAAGGCGAGCCCTTCACGATGCAAATTTAGTCACGCGTGCCTTCATATTTGGAATTCTGCTCAACCCTCACAGATGTTGAAATTCTGTAAAACATAAGAGTGCGACATCTCAGGAATTTGCAAATCCACGGTAAACCACACAGCCTTTCAGGTGGAACTCAGATTGGTTATCCGAACCGAACGAGGCGTTCCAAACGAAAGGCAAAAATTGGGGCGCGGAGTGAGTTGAGCTCCAAAATTGTTTGTTTTGTCCACGACTTGTTAAAAAAAAGAAAAGAAAGCAAGGTGATGTGTCTTCTCGCTTTTACCTCCCATAGGTAAACTGCTCTCTGTGCAGTCTCGATATTTGTGAATGGAGACGTGTTACGCTTTATCACTAGACCCTGGCATCTGCAGCGTCCCTATAGGCTACTTCGACAACATCTTAAATTCTTTCCGTGTAGCTGCAGGTAGGCTATTATTAAGCAGGTAACAGAAAACACAATCCACGCCTCCTTTATTGAATCATGGTAGATGTTCGGAATATGGGCGGGCAGCGAAAAAGCAGTGTAGCTACTTGTGCGCTAGCCGATGAATTGCTGACAGTGTCGTGCATTCTTGATTTGCACCTGAAATAATGACATTATTTTAATAAAGGTGTAAAGAGACTGATAAAAATATATATATATATATATATATATATATATATATATATATATATATATATATCAGTCTCTTTACACCTCAATGTAGACTAGTCCTATTCTCTGATGACTTGTTAAGCGATTCTTCTCAATAAAACCCCGCTCGAAAATGTAAACTGTAGCAGGGACTGCTGCATCAACCTACAGAACGCAATGCTCAGGACACCAACAATAAGTAGCACATAACTAAGAGCGGCCTGGACAAAAAAAAAAAAAAGACCAGTGACCGCTTTGTTTTCGGCAGAACTATTGACTCGAGATTGTTGTAGTACAACGTGCTTGGATGATTTCCATCATTAATACATTAATTGCGTCAATGGTCATTGTTACATTTACGCATTTATTAATTTTTGTCCGTTTATCTTTCTTTAAATGAAGGCATTCGTTTATAGTAGTGAAATAGTGCAGGAGATGGTAGAAGGAGAGAAAGTTCACAGAGCCCCTTAGCAAACACATACCTACCTGGGAATCTAGATTCCGATCATTTTCCTCGGCTGACTCTTCTCATGTCTGAAACCGCAACAGGACTCCCCCTTGTGGCGAAAAACGTGAATTATCTTCAGAAGCAACGGTAATGTGGAACACAAAAGGCGCGTAGGCCTAATGATTTCTATGCCAACAGTGCGTTAATCAAAACGTTCGTACGTTAGTCACAAATAATAAGAATAAAATACGAAATGCGTAAAATAAATCCAACAAATATCGATTTTCATGCCACTTTGTACAGACTTATGATTATGAGTTTTTGTAGCTGATTGTTTCTCCCATTTCTTTACTTACATGTTCAAAAGATAAGTGCTTTTACGGAGTCTGTCAGAGTATTGGGACAACGTGTTTAAGTGCTTTTTCGTTTGGCTATTGTCACAGAGGAGAAGGAGCATTACTAGGCTTGGACCTATTTGAACTGATGGTCATTTTATCAGGCCCAACTAAGTTATTTTAACAATGAGGGTGCGCGAAACTCAGAGGAGACAACTTGGCATGGTGGTGCAGTGTCTCCTCACAGCAAGAAGGTCCCGCGTTTCAATCCCGGCCTGGGTCTTTCTGTGCGGAGTTTGCATGTTCTCCCAGTGTCCACGTGGGTTTCCTGTGGGTACTCTGGTTTCCTCCCAGAATCCAAAGACATGCGAGTCTCAGTTTCTAGTCAAACATGTGTTTCTTCAGATGGTTATCTGAAGAACTGGCTTTCATAGCTTGGGTGCTTAACTGTCAAAGCAAGAAACTTCAGCAAACTGACAGATTAAAAAGACAAACTGATCAGTAGCTGTGGCCCGAAACACCCATATATCCTCTGATCAGTGATTGGTACAAACCTGGAGTCAGGGATGTTATTTATGGAAAATCTGGCCTAAAGCTTCCATTTGGATGAAACCTCCTGGTGAAAAATCAACTACTTTCAGGAGATTACCCAATACCCACAGATATAGGTTTTGGTTTCAGGTGGCTGCAGTTTACGCAGAAGTGTGCCGTCATATCGTAGAAGGCATTCTTCCGAAAAACAATCGCATTAACCAAAACACGCTACTGTTTCTGAAGCCAGAACCCTGCTCAGCAGTGAATAGACTTGTGTTCAAAGGCTACACAATGGCAATAGTGTTGTTAAGTTCCACAGAACTTTGCTTTTTCGTGCAGCAAACAAAAAAGAAGAAAAAATGATGGTATTGGCACGGGTCAGAGGATATGTCTCCTTGTCTTTAAAAATATTAAGTGCTCTTGACTAAAAACTCAATAAGAAAACCAACCGGGCATCTTTCTGTTTGTTTGGGAGTGTTGTCAATTGGAACTGGCTTATACAGCTGTATGGGGGGAACATTTTATACAGGGAGGCCAAACCCGACAGCAGGGATCTGATGTTGCTCACAGGGCGCCGTGGATAACTGCTCAGGCATAACCTTTCCTCCGAGACCCCACAGGCTTTTTAACCCTGTTCCCCGCTCCGGACAGGCCACGAGCTTCCCGGCTCCGCTCGTCCCCCTGAGAAGAAGAAAGTGTTGACATAGCTGAATTTGAAGATCGTGAATATGATCATCGGTGAATCGGGTCAAACGAATGACGAGCACTTTGAGGCCCCTGATGTCAGACAAGAAAAGGCCGTGTGGTTTAAATTACGAGTCCGGGGTTTTAGAGTCACACGCCGAAGCGCTGGGCCTTGGAACCGCGATACACCAGAATCCGATCTTAACCGCGCCAGCGATGACTGTGGCCGGCAGCCCCGCACGGCAGCGTGTGATTGGCTGTAGCATCATACGGGGAGACGGGCATCGTGTTTCCCTCATCATTGTACACCAGCAACTCTAAATTAGTCATTTAGAGTGTGCTGTGATCACTGGAAGCTGCTTGACTGCTTAGACTCATTTTTAAGAGTTTTCAGAATCCAACCGCACCTCTACCAGCTCCTTCTCAACCCCCCCTACCCCCACCAGGTAAGGCCAGGTAACTGTGAATTTAGCTGCTTTTCATTGATCATCGAAGTAATAATACCTCAACTGAGTAATAATGATGAACCGCAGCCCCTGCGGCTCTCCAGGACCAGGGTTTGGAGACCCCAGCAGCCCCTGCGGCTCTCCAGGACATGGTTTAGAACATATTTGGCTCAATACAGTCTACTGTAGTTAAAATTGGTAGGGATCTGGAATTAGATGTTCAGATTTGCCATCGTGCTCATGAGCAAAGCTACTTATAGGCTGCATTGGCTCACTTAAATATCCACATGCATACTGGGATACTGTGTTAAAGTACATGCTGTGTAATTTACTCTGCATTATAGCCTCTGTCATTGCAAAGAGTCAGTGTAAATGTTCACACTGCCTCTTGCAGATACATGCATTCTTTTTGTAATGTTAATGATAAAGCTGATAATATCAGTTCTAAATTCCCAGCCTGCAGAAAGATTTGGAGAATGCCCATTTTATTTTTATACGTGCACACACTATGCTTGAAGTGTAGTTAAAGTGTTAAACATAACGTCTGGTTGCGTGAGAAAGCTTGCTATCCAAACTGGGCACGAGGGAAATGAAAACGAGGCATTCTGGTTTCCGTACAACTTATTTGTAGCAGACTGACAGACGTAATAACTGGTTTTATTTTCAGGTAGATTGCCTCATTTTTAAATTGAGATGTTATGGGTGCAGTCACGGTATCCATCCTGGTCCGAATAACTAGTGTTTAAGCTGAGAAATTGTCACGGCGACGGACGTACCGTTTTCTCTGGTAGCGTTCACCTCCAAAGACCCTGAAATAACTGAACTTTGCCTCCTTTCAGGAAAAAATATACTCCATCATTAAAAAAATGAGTTATAAATGGAGTTTATCCTTTTTATTTCAGTCTCTGGAGTGTGAGTGGATTCATTCCCCTTTTGTTTCTCAGAATTTCATTTCTTGATAAAAGTAGCTGATCAGATAGTAACCTTTCTTGGGCCTGAAATGGTTTGTGATTCTAAGGTGAGAAAACCAGCAGACCCAGTGGCTCTCCAGGATCAGGGTTGGGGACCCCAGCTGACCCTGCGACTCTCCAGGACCAGGGTTGGGGACCCCAGTGGACCCTGCGACGATCCAGGACCAGGGTTGGGGACCCCAGCGGACCCTGCGACGATCCAGGACCAGGGTTGGGGACCCCAGTGGACCCTGCGGCTCTCCAGGACCAGGGTTTGGAGACCTCAGCAGCCCCGGCTCTCCAGGACCAGGGTTTGGAGACCCCAGTGCTGGACTGTTCTGTATGTAATTGGCTGATTAGCATGAATCAGAAATGCTTGGCCATGACTTGCGATGGGAAGCAGGTTCCTGAGGTCCCTTCTTTCCTGCCAAAGCACCAGGCCGCAATCAGTGTTTGGACAGCGATTTAATAAAACACAAAGTTCGCTGCGTTTCGTTCATGTTTTTTTTTCTTCAGCGCGCTACTTATTGCTACTTTAAATGATGGTCCTTGTGCTAGTCGCGCGGATGGACAGATGCCAGCACATCAAAGTGATGTATCTTGCGACTGGCGCGAGCTTAGCGAGACGTCGCGGCGTGCGTCCGTCGTCCGTATCAATTCGCTCTGAGGGGGCCGCGTGACGTTTTTGCCAGTTTTCCTCTGGAGGAACGCATGCGTCAGAACGGTCTAGGGCTGGAAACCCCCCAAAATGACGCGTAGTCTTTATTTTAAATCTTTATATGAGGAATAATTCAACCGCCCGTTTTTCTCAGGGCTGAGTGCCAGCATGGAAGTTTTACCACAGACTCTACAGACGCACCAGATACTGAACTCTGTTTTCTTAACATTGAATATTCCTGCCGTTGAAGCCAAAGCATTCCAACTTGATACATCTTATGCATATTCAGTAAAGGGAATGATAAAATACAATACGGTAAGGAGTACGGATGTTCTTTACCGTAACACGGCACTGGAAACTCCTGTTACCAACCAGAAACTCCCATTTTTAAGAAGCAGAGAGCATGGAAGGAATATGTATCTGGTTAGTGCCAGCATTGAAGTATTACCCAGTCTGGGATTTCACAGTGTTTGCTTTCTGCTGCCTGGGGTCTGTATTCACAGGCCATCTCAGAGTAGGAGCGCTGATCTCAGATCAGTTTGACCCATTAGCTCTTAATGGATTAGGTTAGGATATAGACAGGAGTAATGCTGATCCTAGATCACAGCTTCTGCTCTGAGATTCTTTATAAATACAGGCCCTGGATGCAATGCCATGCAAATGGCTGACTTTCTTTCATGCCGGCATTTTGACCTTTTCACAAGCAATTAATGTGTTCAGCTGGATATTTTACTGAAGCAATTCAGGCTAAGTACCTCGCTCAAGGGTAAAACAGCACATGGCAAAACAGTAAAATGGCCCAGCTGGGAATCGAACCCACAAGTTCAGTTACAAGATCAGTTCTCTAGCTGTTATGCTATACTGCTTAATATAGCTAGCATGACAAGAGCTCCACCCTTTTTTCACAGGAAAGCCAATCATGAAGCCGGATTCAGGAAAATCCACCGGATCCTTTTCTTCGGTTCGTAATCAGTGGCAGAGGTGGAGTTATACAAAACAAGACTAGGCAAGCCTAGCTCAGCCTGGACGCCTGTATGCAGCCAGTGAGGAACATGTGACAAGGCACGACGGATATTGTTCTGGAGCATGCAGGTTGGCCTGCATACTGGGGTGACGGAGTACATCTGATTCTCAAAGGTGTGTGTGGCAGAGTATGTGAGTGGAAGTGAGCAAGGAGGGGAAGCGGACGTAATTTAATTAAAGTGATGAGCACTATTAGAACCTTACCACTCCGCAAACTCCAGTTCGCTCCGGTACCGTTCAGCCTACAATGTCTTGCTTCTGCCAATAGTTCTAATTTCAACAGTGAAAGATCGAGTTTTCCAAAAGACTTTGCTAAAACACTGTTGCAACATTGCTACAATGTTGCACAGCGACATTGCTGCAATGTTGGCCTGTAACCTTCCTGCAATGTTCCTGGCATTTATCTTTTTTTTTTTTTGTGTTTGTTTTTATTCCCATTTTAGTAGCATTTTCTTTTATTGTTTCTATTGAAATTTAAATAACTTAAGACACTACAGCATTGTCAGCAATCCTGATTGCCTCCAATTATTTCTCAAATAGGATTCTGAACCATTTAAACATTCAAAAGACACCAAGGAGGTCAGCTTTAATGACTCTTCTTTTCATTCCACATATAAGGTGTTGAAACACTAAAGGCATTTCTACTCAACTCAGTCCTAAATCGTGGTATGTCCAATGAGATCTAACCCTGAGATCTAGTAGAATAATTAGAAGTTTTAATTGAAAGAAGATTGGTTAAATGGAGAGGGAGATTAGCAAGTAAAGTTTTTAAAAAATAATAAAATACCGTGCCGTTTCCTCCGCAGGTTTACAAATATGCTCACGCAAAGCAAAGTTAAAACCGGCTTTTAAAACCGGCTTTTAAAACGGGGAATCACGCGGAAATACCACCAGCAAATGCGCACCCCTTACAGCCCGGCAACACTACGACATATAGTAAGCGCTGCATACAACCTGAAACGAAGGCCACAGTATATTTAAGAATGAACTTCTGCACGACAGCTACGCTGGCCAGAGGGGAAAATAGACCCAGAGTGGAAATGAACCAACCTCAAGCTAGAGAACAGCGCGAATACATATGCTCTCAGTAATTCAGCACAGGTGACTGCCATTTCCAATCAAGACTCAGCTGAGCCAAAGGAAACGAGTTGGCATACAAAATTAGAAGGGCACAGTCGTGAGGTGGCATAGGGAAGTAACAGAAGTTAGGCAGCAAACCTTTTCCCGTAATTACTCAAAATTTACGCATGCGCTTTTCAACATCGGGGATCAGGCAGACTATCAGCCAGCCAACCAGCCAGTTACCCACATCCAAACGTTTAGGCCCGCACGCTCTGCATCCGGGCAAAAACCAACTCACTTTCTGTTATACCAAGTGCAATATTTCCTTTTTTCCTTAAAAGCAGGTAAGATGGATTTACACTTGTCTATGGACAATTCTGTAGTACTCATGGGGACATGAATAATGTACTGTTATTTATATGCATTGTAAATTAAATCCGCTGAATAACAGAAAAGTAAACTCATTGGGCCTCATGTATAAACGATGCATACGTACAAAAAAGAAGCGTACGCCACTTTCCCCACGGATTTGGGATTTATAAAAACAAACTTGGCGTCAAAACATGCACACATTTACACAGAGTATGACTCATGACATTTTTGAGACTGGGAATTTGGCGACTCTGGTGGCGGGGAAACTGGCGTACGCATCTTTTTTGTACGTATGCACCATTTATACACGAGGCCCATAGAGTGTGTTTGGTATTTAATGGATTTTCTCATTTGCGAAATGCCATTGACCTGCCTTTTTTTTACCAAACTAAAACTTTTTACATGGTGAATAAATATAACTAACTTGCCAATGAACTATAGCATCCTTATCCAAGGCACTGCAGTGGACTGTGGCGTCTACGATGACGTTTAATCGCAACATTCAGGAATGATAGAATCTGGAAACAATCAGTTAATTCAGGTTGTGTGCATCTCCTGTTCGTTACCACTTCTTCATTAGAAATTTTATGCAGGATATTGAAAACCCGTTAGACATTATCGGGAGGATTAGTCACATGTTCTGTCCTCAGACGTTTTAAATTGAAGTCAGGTGGACATAAAGCTATCCTCGCAGATACACAAACAAACAAACAAAAAAAAGAGTAAAAACATTTTTTTCAGATACACATGTGATGCACATGGGGTATGTGGAATAGGAGAACGCCAGCATGAGGGTTTATTTAATATTTATTTTAACCACAGAGCATTTTGATTTAATAGTAGATGGGGACAAAACCAATTTAAACAACTTTCTTGTGTTCTGTTTCATGAGCATAGGTCTTCCTGCTGTACAAACCAAACCCCAGAGGGTGTGAGGATTAATAATGTTTATGAAAACAAGTGGATCCCTCTTCTTTCAGATAGACTGTAGAAGGTAAGCTATTATATTGGCTGAACAGATTTACTCATCCAAGGGTTTTTACATAGTTCAAATTTGGCTATTTATATGGATTAATACTTACTGAAGTGATTGAGATTTATTACTGTAGTTAAAGGCAAACTAAACCATAATTTGATGTTATTGTATTTTATTGATCCCTCAATTGCATGAAGCTTAAAGTAAATGAGATTTTTCTAAGTTACTGACTGTGCCCTGCATCTGAAACGGGTTTGGTTGACTCAGCTATGCGTCACTACCGCACTGAGAGTGGGCGTGGCTACCCTGGGGGCTACTAAAGCAGATTTTTCCAGGATGGGAGATGGATACCTGGGGCCACATGTATAAAACTCTGAGTAAAAGAACGCTCAGGGTGAAAGTCGGAAATCTGCTTAAAAAAAGTTTTGTATTTTCTACCTCTGCCTTTCTGTCACCTCGCCATATCACACGGACTCCAAACATTGCGTACGTATGGTGTCCATCGTGTGCAGAGGTACGCAGATTCTCACAGCACATGTTATATTATACATCTAAATTTCTGCGTGGAAACTTCCTTGCACGGCTTTCTGAGGGCATTTTTCTGCTCAGCACTGTTTATACATGTGGCCCCAGGAAGGTATGTTGTGACTGGCACATTGTTTGACCGTATTAACGGTGGTGAGATCAATTTACCATCAAAAGGTGATTTTATGGGGATGTTCTGGGGTATGGGACAACAGATGAGCTGTATTTGCGCTGCTGTGTCTGCAAAACATACTGTAAGGACTATCATCCTGACTCTTAAATCTATTTTTTCAGCAGTTATGGTTTGATTTGTTTGTTAGTGCATTAATATTAAATACAATCCAAAAATATGGCAGACAGAAATGTGCATACAGATGTAACTAAATCAAAGGGGCACTTTGCACAATTTACGCATCTTTAAATATCACTCATGAGTTTAAAACAAAACACATGTACATAAATAAAAGAAAACACAACATCTGGGGACTTATTAAAAATTGCCCCAAAACACAGAAATGCCTTTTGGCAAAAAATAAAATAAGCCATCATTTAATCCACATTGTTACTGTACCAAATAATTTTTAAATGGAATGTGTATATAATTATACACCAAAAACAAACAAAAAAAAAATGTGGTCATTTAAAAAGTTGTAACAGCAAAGTTACAAAATATATTTCAATTTAATTCACATAGATACCCGGTTGTTTTAAGGTAATGTTTTTTATATGTACAAAGCCATTCTTTGATTTATTTATTTATTTTGAACAAAGTTTTTGGGCCAGTGGAGATTCTTCTTTGAGTTTGAGAGAAATGCACACACTTTTATCTGAGAGCACACATTGTTGGAAAGCCCCGGTGTGTCTGGCCCTCCTGCAGTGCTAGTAACTTGTCTGTGCTGGACAGTATTGATTAGAAATGAGAGCAGATATTTGGGCCCTCAGCCCTGACACAGTCCTGCATAAACACTCTTTATTCATATCGAGTGCTTTATAGAAACAGCACGTGTTCACTGTGAGTCAGTGTTGGGTTCCCTCTCTAAGCTACCAGGGTTACTGTTCTTGTACCTTATCTACTTGGGTGTGCAATAGTGTTTTCATTTTGAGACATGCGGTGTGTTTTACCTCGGTTGGTGTTTTGTTGTATTTTTGTATTTGTGTTTTTGGTGTTCTTGTATTTTTGTATGTGAGTGCACTGAAACAAATTTGTAAATACCGTATGGAGGATGTGGCAAAAAAAGTATTGAATTGAAATTACACATGATATAAGATCTGTGTTCGGTGGCTTAAGTAGCGGCCATGGGTGCAGGACTGATGTATGCACATCTCTCTATCCTCTGCACTGCTGGAGGGGTTCACTGTGGAGTAGGATGCTACATTATCTGCGTCAGACTGCATGTGCTAGCAATGAATAGCCTAAAGAACGGCGCCTGTGCTCACTCTGAAACCAGCACAGTACCTGTGTACAGCATGGAGATTAGTCCAAACAGGCCTTTCAATCTAAGACCCACTGAAACTCTTCCAAAAAAAAAAAAAAGTGTTGTGTAGAGCAAAGCTAAATTAAAAACAACGAGAAAGAGAAAGACAGAGAGAAGATTAATTGTTTGAGATCAGAAAGATATGTAATGTATTCCAGTGAATCACTACCTTGCCGTGCTAGATTAATAGTACACTACGGTGTTTTGTAACACGGATCAGACGCTAGCGATACAAAAGGAAGCTTGTAATAAGAGCGTATTACCATCGAAGTTTCCACCACAGGCCAATAAGCCCCTTTAAAAGGGACAGACTAAGCCCTTCTGCTCCTGAAGGAAGTATCAATTACTCCCCCATCTCTTCCTTTCAGTTTAATGTGCTCAATTTTCCCGGTTAATCCGGACAATTATTCTCAACATTTGATTTGGCAGCGTTGGTCCTTCTTCCAGCATGCCACCCTTTGTAGCTGGCTACATAAATAAAAGATTGCGGTTTCGTTATTTGGCACGGTCACTGAGGTCCTTTCACTTATAATAAAAACACCAAAGAGGGAATACTGACATGGCCTGGAGATTTTTATTCCCGTGTTAGTATGTGGCTTGGCAGCTCCTCTTTCATGGACGCAAGGCGGGCTAATGTCCGCATATGTGGACCGAATGCTTCTTAACACTCAGCATTATTCCCGGACATGTAATTCACGACGCATGGGCTCAGATGGGTCAC
This sequence comes from Synaphobranchus kaupii, assembly GCA_029718625.1. Lineage (NCBI taxonomy): Eukaryota > Metazoa > Chordata > Actinopteri > Anguilliformes > Synaphobranchidae > Synaphobranchus > Synaphobranchus kaupii. The sequence goes on from CM056376.1 coordinate 128,472,650, forward strand.
ATCGCACATCTGGTCTGTGCAGCTTTCAGGCAGATGCGGCCTACATTTATATGACATTCGACGTGACAATTCGCGCATTGTGTTGTGCTGGGCGATTTATGCAAAGCCCATTTTCCCTCTACCCTTGATGCGTCTCATCGGAGTTTCAATATTTTAAAAGGATGTTCTTTTATCGGGCGAAAGGCTAAGTTGTCAGAGTTCTGCAGAGCGGTGACAGCGCTCTCGGGCCGTGTTCAGTCCAGTCGCAGGATTTGGCAGAGTCTCATGTTGAAATACAAACGCTCTCTTTGTAGTATCGTTCAGAACCCCTTCCGTGGGCCTCGAACACAATGGAATGTTTAGTTTAATATGTTGCGCTCACGCTGGGATCTGCTGAAACCACTTCAGTTGACGTGAGCCTAGTATTTCCCCCGTACCTCAGGTTCAGAGAACGAGTTCAAAAACTTGCGCCACTGGTCGCAGCAGCACCCATTTGGCTTTTCACGGGTAGAATATTGTAAGTAATATTCCAAAAATCCCCCAAAGAAACGAAGCAGAAGTTAGCCAGAAATAATTTTGCGAAAACGAGTGTAGGCCTATAGTAGTCTATTTTCCGTTTGATAAATGCTTGTATCCATGACCAAGTAGAGCAGTAGTACCCAAAATGTACAAGAATACAACCACTTCTGATTAAAGCTTGGCCTTACATATTTCCGAATGTGTAATTAAAACATTTGGATACAGACAACAGCATGTACACTGACTGCATACTAATGCACCAAGTAACAGGTGCACAATTTCAGCGGGAAGGTTTTTTACATGCAGAAAGTTTACGTTGTTGTAAGCATCATTTTGCGACCCACCTCCTCCCCTTTCATGACCCAGGGTTTGGGAACCGCTGGAGCCCAGTACTTGGAAACTCACAGTCTCAAAGCAATTATTTTTAATGTAAAAAACATTAGGTTATTAATTCAACTGTTCACCAGCCTAAAATAAGGGGAGGAGAAACCCAGATATAACATTAATATCCACTGGTTTCATGCATATTTATTCTCACTGTTCCTTAAACCACTTTGCTGCTCATTGACTGATGGTTTCTCAGGCGCTGAAAATCTACACTGTGTTTTAGTAATGGCGCATTACTGTAAGGTTCAGTTAACTTTGAAAACTGGCAGAAATTCTAACCAAAGCAGGCTGGCTTCTTGATTTCAGGCTCCTGCCTGCCTGTCTGTTTGTCTCTTCTGCTCTCTGTCTGTTTTGCTGTCTGTGGATATAAAGCAAGATTTTTTTTTTAAAAAGCGGAATGGGTACCTATACACCAGGAGGGATGGGAATTGTGGCAGGGACAGGGACATATCCCTGGGACAGTGAAAAACTGGAGCTATTCCTTTTTTTACACAAGCATTCCAATCTGGTCACAAATTCTGCTCTCATTTCCTTTACGCTCCTATCTTTTTCTCCTCCTCACCCTTCCTCCTCACCCTTCCTCCTCTCCTTCCTCCTCCTCACCCTTCCTCCTCCTCACTTTTCCTCCTCTCCTTTCTCCTCTCCTTCCTCCTCCTTGCCCTTCCTCCTCTCTTTCCTCCTCCTTGCCCTTCCTCTTCTCCTTCCTACTCCTCACCCTTCTTCCTCTCCTTTCTCCTCCTCGCCTCCTCCTCCTCCTCCTCCTCACCTTTCCTCCTCGCACTTCCTCCTCTCCTTTCTCCTCCTCACCCTTCTCCTCCAACCTCTCCTCTAGAGTTTTCTATTTGAGTCTCATTGATGGAGGAAGTTGGGTTTGGGGCATGGGAGGACACTTATTGAAGACCTTACCCCAGCCTCACAAATGACAATGTCACTCTCAGTCACACTGCAATCCCACATTTAAACGTATGGCTTTTTCAATGTCACTCTCAGTCACACTGTAATCCCACATTTAAACTTATGGCTTTTTCAATGTCACTCTCAGTCACACTGCAATCCCACATTTAAACGTATGGCTTTTTCAATGTCACTCTCAGTCACACTGCAATCCCACATTTAAACTTATGGCTTTTTCAGCGCTGAAAGCCGTTTGGTTTTCACTTCATGCTCAAATGAGGTTGACTAAATCTAAATGCTTTCTGGGGTGTCCGTCTTGTTAGGCTGAAATTGAAAAGGTGAACACATGATATAGGCCCCTGTGGGTTTCGCAAACAGCTTACTCATCATTAATTAACCCCACTTACAGCCAGAGGCGCTAATGCAGAAGCTACGTGGTGGTACTGGCTTGGATTCTGACTAATGACAGATTGATATGGGTTGGGAAAACAAACATAGAAATTAGGAACAGCAGCGATATTGACGTAAATTGTTAAATGCGTCAGGCCCCTTCCCCAAGATGCAGTACAGATGCACATTTCAGAAGGGTGATTCATTTTTTAAATATTGCAGTAAGTGGTTGTGTTATCAAGGAAAAGCAAATACGAAAACAAGCACAAGAGAAGCTTCGAAGCTAAGCTTTGGATGACACAGACGGGCATTTCGAAGTCGACGGGCTCGCACTGCTTCTCTCTGATGCAACGTTACTTTCTTCTCTCTATTTATTTGTTTTTGGTCAAATTTGGGCTGGTTGGGTATTCACAGAGGAAAGTGAGGCCATCATAACGGGGAGGTGGTGGGGGGGGGGGGGGGGGGGGGGGGAGCGCTGGAGGAACTGGCTTTAGGCGTTCCTACTGACCAGCGGTTTAACAGAAGTTATAATCTTACCCTCACAGTCCATTTTCCCGTTAAGGTCAAGAAAGCTGTCAAGTACTATTTACTGGAATTTGAAGTAATTTACTCTGCTCGCTGGCAAAAATGTAGACATAAAATCCCGGAGATGTGGCAGGACGGGCCCCAAAAATTATGCGGAGCCCCTTTTTTTTAACCATGAGTCAACACGGCAATAAATGTTTATTTTTTTTCTTGTAATAGCCTCTCAAAATCGTGGAACAAAAGTAAGGGAGCATACATTTCTTTTGGGATGATTTTTACTGCGGCGAAAACCCAACAAAACCGCCTTATTAACTACTATGACTGAAATAGTGAATGGTAAAAAGCTTTAACTGGAATGTCTATGACCACGTTTAACTCACAGAATGGAAACAATAATAATGTAAGAAAGAAAAGAATTAAGGGTAGTGCACATGCAATTACCTAAAGGTGGAAATGCGTGTTACTTTCTATGTAACGCTGTGTATTTGCTTCCTTTTTGAATGTTTTAGGTTTTGTGCACATAGGAACCTATAGGTGTACCATGTGATGATCATGTGACGCACATTCACATGTGACTTTTCAAGCACCACTTGTCATCTCTGGCGTCCAAAAGGAATGTCCACGCTGCACCTCAGTTAAGAATAGAGGATAATGTATTACACTAGCTTGCAAAATAAATAAATGAGGCTAATAAATTAGCAACTAAATACCAAGCAGGGTAGTGACCACAATTTTACTTTCTCTACAAAAAAGGTCGAAAGCATCACAATCGTACTGCTCTGTTTAGTCTTCATTAAAGACTCTAAACCCTGCAGCACGTTTAGAGGTCATGTACATACAAATGCATCCTGCATTTAAACTGTGGCTGCTCAAGTTACACAAACTGCAATTATTAATATAACTTGTTAGTATGTGTTCCATGCATATAGAGAAAACACATGCACAAGTTTCCCAGTCCTCATAAAAAATATTTTTTTTAAATTTAAATTCTTATTTAGGCCTGGATTCTTTTGACATTTGTCCTTAAATGTCACTTAGAATTAAATTATTTCTTCTTCACAAACACAGTTCGGCCAATTCAGAGATGGCTGACTTATCTCACTAAATTGTGTTCATGTAAAGAAAGAACAAAATGCTTGAATTTATTCACAAGTCAAAGTTAAGGACATGTGTTGATTGAATTCAGGCTGCGGTCAAATTTTCCGCCAATGGAAAATAATCCATTCGATTTGACTCCAGAGTCACTGAGTTGAAGCAACTCTGTAATTCATATAGCCCGTAAGAAATTCAGACATCTCCATGGAAATACACTTGGCAGCCAGGGTCACTAGTCAGGACAAGCATAATACTGCAAAACTGTTTTATAAATTGAAACAGTGCTTTAGTGACTAGTGAATGTCCGGTTGTAGAGCACTGTTACTATGGCTGTTGATAGGGCCATTGTGTACCATGTGACTTGAATTCTTAAATACGTCACTCTCTGCTTCTGGTTACAGCTCAGCGAACCAGAGCAAAAATATCTCAGATGGTTGCAAAACTTTGCTAACCGCCAAGAATAAACGTAGTTTTCCAGCCGGAACCGTGGCTAAATGGTTTTCATCCCTAACATACCCTGCGGGACCTTTGGCTGCTGGTTATGGGAACTTTTCAGTCATAGAACCAAAGGTTGATTTCAGAAAATATCTTCTTCTTTTTTTGCAATAAAATTCCCTTGAAGCTCCAGTAGATGGAGACAGAGCAGGTGAAACAGATTATCTGTGAATTCCTGGTGCAGTTCAGAGATGTAGCCAGGAGAGGGCGTCTGTCACACATGCTTTCTCCTACAGCTGACCTCATGCAGCACATCACCATAAAGAGGAAAAATCTGCCTTTGACATTTTGAAATGAATAAAACACGCTACACATATGTACACACACTACACAGACATACACACATACACACACGCACTGACTCACACTACAGATTCATACAGACACACACTACACATATGTACACACACTACACAGACATACACACATACACAAACGCACTGACCCACACTACAGATTCATACAGACACACACTACACATGTACACACACTACACAGACATACACACATACACACACACACTGACTCACACTACAGATTCATACAGACACACACCACATATGTACACACTACACAGACATGCACACACACACACACACACACACACACACACACCACATACATGCACAGACTCACACTACACATTCATACACACACACACACACACACACACACACACTGCACATACATGCACGCCCACAAGAACCTACATACACTTAACCACGCCCACATGAACCCACATATGTTCAACCACGCCCACAAGAACCCACATACATTTAACCTCGCCCACATATACCCACATACACTTAACCACGCCCACATGTACCCACATACACTTAACCACGCCCACATGAACCCACATATGTTCAACCACGCCCGCAAGAACCCACATGCACTTAACCTCGCCCACATGTACCCACATATGATCAGCCACGCCCACAAGAACACACATGCACTTAACCTCGCCCACATGAACCCACATATGTTCAACCACGCCCGCAAGAACCCACATGCACTTAACCTCGCCCACATATACCCACATACACTTAACCACGCCCACATGTACCCACTTAACCACGCCCACATGTACCCACATACACTTAACCACGCCCACATGAACCCACATATGTTCAACCACGCCCACAAGAACCCACATACATTTAACCTCGCCCACATATACCCACATACACTTAACCTCGCCCACATATACCCACATACATTTAACCACGCCCACATATACCCACATACACTAAACCTCGCCCACATTAACCCACATATGTTCAACCACGCCCACAAGAACCCACATACACTTAACCACGCCTGCATGGACCCACATATATTCAACCACGCCCACAAGAACCAATATACACTTAGCCATGCTCAAAAGCACCTACAAAAACTTAAACACACCCACAAGAACCCACATATGTTTAACCACGCCCACAATAACCCACAAGAAAAGACTTCTTGATTTTCTCATGTAAATCAATCCACAGACAGAAACTCATGACACTGTTTCCTGTAAGTACTGCACATCTAAAGGCTTGTCATGCTTGATTTGTATTTGTGTGTGTGTTGGGGTGTGTGTGTGGGGGGGGGGGGGGGGGGGGGGGGGGGGGTTGAGGGGCTTTATAGCATTTGTATGTGTTTCCCACACATTACATCATGCAGAGAATTCAGTAATGAGGATTAGCATATTTATAACAAGCTGCACTCCTCATGCATCAAGGTCAGTGCATTACACAAACATGCCACCGGGTGGCTCTGCACCACCATGTTTTAGACTGCAAATGAGTGATACTTTTCTGTCTGCCGAAATACTGAGTGCCAGCACTGTGTCCTTCAGCGATACCGCCATCTTAATTCTACCCACTTTGGGAAAAAAATAGCCTTTTACACATTACGCAGGTCTTCGTGTTTTCTCAACGCCGTCCTCTTTAAAATGTTTTGAGGTATATAAGGAAAGGTTTAGTCCAGCTTAATTCTGCTGAACTCCTTTACCATTATGTATGCATTCTCTTATATTGTGTATGATGAAAACATGCCATTTTGTTTTTTTCAATCAATCTGTTTTTATTTTGCACATTTTACAAAGAATCTGTCAGAATATGCTTCATGTTTTACCCTGACCTGAAACCCCACAAAGCCAGAGCCTACAACGGCAAGGGAAAAACTCCCTGGACTGGAAGCAAGAAGAAACCGTTTTTAAAATTTTTCCTGAAATTCGAGGGTCACTTCATATGTCCTGTTCTGTTGTTGGTTATTAAACTATAAATTATGTCAATCACTCTTTTTAACATGTAATATGCCTGTACATATACAACATATTCCTTTTATAGGGTTTATTCACAATTATAAATATAAATCAGTTTATTTTTTTTATTGTGCTGCCCTTTATTTTCAAGTAGTTCCAACTGAATGTAATATTAAACATATTTTTTTAGACTAATTGGGTAATATGCCCATGTACAGCCTCTGGATCGCAGGCTTGCCATCAGGCTGCACTGGAGTTACTTAGTGTAAATACTAAACACTATAATATTCAGTAAATAGTGTATGTACGATCAATATAACAATATCTTTATATATTCTATATAAAAACTTATAAACCAAGGGCAAATATAGGCTGCACCTACTGTTGAGTTTAATATGGACATTAATGTAACTATGAGCCTAATACACAAGATGTCTTCCGGGGACTATTTTTTATTTTAATTTTAAATGGCGGCAGAATATGATCATATCTTAGGGGGTCCACAACCACACACAGACACACACACACACACACACACACACACACACACACACTTTTTCCCGTCCTCGCTTGGTTTTTCAGGAACCCCTCGACAGAGCACGTCCTAGTTCCTGATTCTCAGAACCGTATCGCGTTACTGCTGAACTTGTTGATTGAGTTTGTGTTTAATCACAGGAGCCAGAGGAGAGCTCGGCGCAAAGGGCCGCACTTATCTGCAGTTCATTTGGCAGGTTAAAGCCTCTCCGCGGCATCCAGATGCGTCCTGTTTGCACTTCGCTAAGGGAGATAAACCCTTTAGAATGTGTGTATGTACGTACAGGTTGAATGTTCATACAGTGAAGGGATCTGCTGGTTCTGTAAAGGTGTTGGGAACATTTTCCTGGCGTGGTTTGGGTGAATTAATACCCTTAGAAGGCGAGTTTGATGTCAGTAGTTACTTATTGGCACTGAGTGATAGTCTTTACCCCATTTTAAAGCATTTTTTTTTCCTGCAAAGGGATGTCTTTTAAGATAATAATGTCCATGTCCACAGAGCAGGGCTGTCTTTAAAGGTAATAATAATGTCCCCATCCACAGAGCAGGGGTGGTCGTCCAGTGGTTTTAGGAGCAAGACACTGGCATTGTCCATGTCATGGCCTTCTCAGTGACTAGATCTGAAGCCAATCCAGCCTCTATGGAATATTCTGGAACGTTGCCTGAGGCAGCGTTTTATACTTCTTTCAACAGCAACCGTGAGTTGATTGGCTCTCTCGGTGGTGTGATATCCGTCTTGTGGAACTCTGTCCCTCCTGGAACTCTGGCATGAGAAAGCCGTCCCAGTGTGAGATGCCTGTCTCGGAGCGGTCCCTGTGGCGTGGGGGGGTGGGGGCTGTCGTTGTGACAGATGTGCGATGATGTCATGAGAGAGACAGAGAGAGAGAGAGAGAGAGAGCGAGAGGCAAGAGGCAAGAGCAGAGGAGGGAAAGGGAGGTAGTGTGAGAGAGAGAAGAAGAGAGGAAGGGAGCGAAAGAGAGAGAAAGAGGATGGACAGCTTTGATAAAACTGCAGTTTGAGAGATGAAACCCACAAGATTATATGGTTCAGGAGTTCAAAATCACAGCCAGCTGGCCTTGGTTGAATTTAAGGCTTGATCCACCAAAATGAAAAATAAACAAAAAAAATTAAAAAAACAAAACAAATTTTTTTTCTTTTAAATGGATGAGTGTGCTGCATTTTTAGCTAATTTCCACACTGTTTCTAATACACAAGCCACTGATTATTATTATTATTATTATTATTATTATTAATAAAGATGCCTTGCAATATTATATGCCAAAGAGTCCTGATGTGACCGTAGGGTTGCTGTGGTTAATCTATCCTAACCTCTCTCGCCTGGCCATGGTCGACTGAGGCACAAAGCCTCTTTATTGTTCTGGTGGAATGCCACTACAATGAATGTTTGTGGTTGTCTGGAAACAGAGGGCTGTGGATACAGTAATCTCACTGTTAGCTTCCCCCGGGCGTGGCCTTCCTCCGGGACCCAATAGTGGGGTCGTCCCAGGGCCAGAGAGAGCTCAGACATACCGCGAAACCACTGGCCTGTACGGGCCTCCTGATAACTCCAAAAACAACGATTCTACACTTTCTACATTTCCCTCAAATGTGTTCTTACTGTAGCTGCATTACTGACTGTATTTAACTCACAGTGTCTGCAGGTTTAACTCCAGTCCTGGAGGGCCACAGTGCCTGCAGGTTTAACTCCAGTCCTGGAGGGCCACAGTGTCTGCAAGTTTAACTCCAGTCCTGGGGGGCCACAGTGTCTGCAGGTTTAACTCCAGGCCTGGAGGGCCACAGTGTCTGCAGGTTTAACTCCAGTCCTGGAGGGCCACAGTGTCTGCAGGTTGAACTCCAGTCCTGGAGGGCCACAGTGTCTGCAGGTTTAACTCCAGTACTGGAGGGCCACAGTGCCTGCTGGTTTAACTCCAGTCCTGGAGGGCCACAGTGTCTGCAGATCTAACTCCAATCCTGGAGGGCCACAGTATCTGTAGTTTTTACTCCGGTTCTGGAGGGCCACAGTGTCTGCAGGTTTACCTCCAATCCTGGAGGGGGCACTGTGTCTGTTTTTTTGTGTTTTTCTTTCCATTGCTTCAATTGGTCAGGTCTAGGCTCAGCAATGTTATGCAGCAATAAAATGAAGTCAGCTAAGTACCTGAATGTACTGAATGACCAGGGGTTCATTCCAATCGCTTATTTTTACTCCTTGCATCCTTTCCTCGCGTCCTTTCCTCGCTCCGTAGCTCCGCCCAAGGGAGGATGCAAGGAAAGGATGCAAGGATCAGATACGAGGATGGACGAAACGAGGCAACATGCATTAGGCAAATGGACCATCCTTGCTCAATCAAGCGTAAGCGTCATATTATGTTCACGTGCTTAACTATAATGTTTTTTAGTTTATTTTTTCATGAATAAGCGGTGCTTTTGTTAGTTATAAAGAATGAGTGTCATTATGGATTAGCACTTTTTAATAAATGGAAAGGAGCAGTAAAATTGCATTTTTGTAGGGGTGTGCCTGCGACATGGCAGATGTGAAGTGGTGGATAATTTAAACACGTCACGCGTTCCGAGAAAAGGCTTCCGCAAAGGCTACACTTGTGTTTCCTCACTAAAGCACCTTCCGGGAGCCTCCTCGTTCCCCACTCCTTGCTCCTCCGAGGAGCATTTAGCGGTTTGGAATGTCCTTAAAGATGTCGAACCTTGATCGATTCCCGGGTCAGGCAAGGATTGAGGAGAAGAGGACAGATAAAATAAGCGATTGGAATCCACCCCAGGTTATCCCATCAATGGGCATATTCCAGGACGACAATGCCAAGATTCATCGGGCTCAAATTGTGAAAGAGTGGTTCAGGGAGCACGAGGAATCATTTTCACACATGAATTGGCCACCAGAGTCCTGACCTTAACCCCATTGAAAGTCTTTGGGATGTGCTGGAGAAGACTTTACGGAGTGGTTCGACTCTCCCGTCGTCAATACAAGATCTCAGCCAGAAATGAATGGACGGAAATAAATGTTGTGACGGTTGTCGAAACAATGCCACGACGAATGTGCGCTGTAATCAAAGCTAAAGGCGGTCCAACGAAATATTAGAGTGTGCGACTTTTTTTTTTTTGGCCAGGCAGTGTACATCTTAGTAACCAGGGCTGGATTCGGATCCAATTTAACACCCTTAACATCCCTTCCCTTGCTCTCTTCCCTCGAGTGAGATATTTTGTGATGAAATTTGATGTGTAACTGGTGCTCTGCAAGGGAGGGTAGACGAGGAACAAACCAAAACAGAACTGATCCGCCCTCGCAACCGATATAGGAAGTTTGGCCCAATAGCAACCTCTGATCCATGCGTATTGATACTTTTCATAGGATGACTTTGGAAGGTTCATGAAAAATAGCTTATCTTGAGTGATAAAAACACATCAGTCGGGCTTATAAAAACACTATCATCGGTCTTTGCGGCGCCTTGAGGATTTCTTGTGAGAAAACCTCACTCAAAAGCACAAACACAAAAACGTGTAGGCTAAAGGACCTGAAAAGTTAAATTCTCAGTTCTGAATTATTCACAAACCTTCCACACTCATCCTACAAAAAATAGACATATCATCCTCTCTTCTTCACATGTGGAGCATTGCACTGTGGGATTCATTTTTTTGCTGGCAGTTTGCATTTTCTACCCTTGGTGGGAAGGAGGATAAACGAGGGAGTGAGGGAATATAATTACTTCCTCCCCTTGCTTAAATTGGAACCGAATCCCATTTGGTGTGGTTGCCATATTTCATTCTTCCATTCTGGGGATTCCCCGTTGAAGCAGGAGAAGGGAACGACAGGAAGTGAGCATAAAATTGGGATCTGAAGGCAGCCCAGGACACTTTAATTAATCAGAGGCTTAAATGATGCACTTACGTGCTGAAACACACCAAAAACCAGCAGAGACTGCAGCCCTCCAGAATTTGCATTTGAGACACCTGTAGTAAAGGTTGGTTTGAAGCAGGTTGAGATTGAAAATAAAAAAGTATGCCACAAAAGAATAAAATGCAGGTTAAAAATTGACACCTCACCCCTTTGGACTTATATTGAAAACCTCTCTTGACAAACATGCATATCTGGGTTTTTAAAATTTTATTTATTTATTTATTTTTATTTTTTATTTCTAGTATATACTTGTCCTAGTCCTGGGCTGTGTCCCTACATTCATGTACCTTTAATACCTGAACATGCAAATATGTCAAGTGTCTTATTGATTGAACCTGATGTTAAGTGCAAATAAAAATTTAAATATTAAAAAAAATTGACACCTGGCTGTGAACAGCAAACAAGTTAAGTTCAAATTATTTAGTGTTTAATCAACTCTGATAGTATACCTTTAATTATGAGTGCAATGTAGCAATATTCGACTCATATAATCTCTGTTACAGTTGAATTATCACTGAGATGTGAACTGTACCCCTGGGTTTGTAGGTGAGGTGTGGGAGGAGACTGTTGGCACACTAGACTCTTATTTATTGCACACTAGACTCTTATTAGTTGCACACTAGACTCTTATTTATTGCACACTAGACTCTTATTTATTGCACACTAGACTCTTATTTATTGCACACTAGACTCTTCTTTATTGCACACTAGACTCTTATTTATTGCACACTAGACTTATTTTATTGCAAGCCACATTATCTGCTTTTTTGATGGACATGCATTCTGCTATTTGTATTTTTATATGATAATTCTGTGTAACATTTATGTTGACCGTGTTCTATTCTGGGACTGCAGTTGGAAATTGTGTATGGGAAAGTTTGGATGCCAGTGTATTTCATATTTATGTCATTGTTAGTTTCTTGACTGAAAATAGAGAAGAGTTCATTTGAAGTTAAATTTTAATTCAAAATTGAGTTAAAGTTAAGAGTTAAGCTGTGTGATGTGGGTTTCTGAGGGGAAGAGAAGAGCCCCTTGGCCCCTTGCTCGCTGTGTCTTCCTAAAATTAGGTCACAGGCACAATCGTTGAGTCTGGCATTTTCTGGCAGAGAGCATTGGGGCCCTGTCTGTCCCTACTTTTCACTACCCCTGACCCCCCTCCAAGCACACACACACACGCACGCACACATGCACACACAAACAAACACTGACACATACAGTCACACACACACACACACACACACACACAGACATACACCCCTATATACTCTTATCCACACATTTCAGGAAATTCATAGATTTTTTACAAATCATTATGGACATTTTCCTCTTCATGAAATAAGTTCCAGTGGATTTCAATTGAAATTATTATCTCTTCGCATTTGCTTTTTAACCTGCACCTACCTGCTTCAGTTACCAGCAGATACACAATTTCAGTGTCTGCTCTTTGACTGAATGACATTGGATAGCATTCATGATCACTGTGACCAGTCGCTCTCATACAGAAGTTGAAGATAGACGTACTCCATAGTAACATTCTCATTATTGTTAGATGTTTGCCTGTGATATATCAAATCTATCCAGAGGTCAAAGTCTGAAACTCAGCTAAGCCAATCGGATCATTTGGGGATGAAATCCTGCTACTTAGCTGAGCCAATCTGATCATTTGGGAATGGAATCCTGCAACTCAGCTGAGCCAGTCGAATCATTTGGGAATAGAGGCCTACAACTCAACTGAGCCAATTGGATAATTTGGGAATGCAGTCGTGTAGAATATTGTGTTTTTTGTCCCAAAAACGGTTCTGCATTCAATGTAAAAACAATGTCATCTAGATAAAAAAAACAAAAAAAAGTCCAGGAACTTGACATTTCTTCAAATTAATGATCAATATTCAGCCAATATTTATTGTGATATTCAGCCAGTGATTCATGGGCCTTGGAAACAAAATTTGGGTACAAAATATAAGGACTTGAAATGAAAAGAAATGGGTGAAATGGTAATAGTCAATGTTACCACTTTGTCCAAAACACCGTGTGATATATAAAAGGTTTTTCTTGACAAAAGAAACAAAATACTGATGATGTAATCTCTTTGGCATGAGACTGACAGCGTTGAGACTTTTTCTGTTGGATATTTAAACTTGTTTGTGCTTGTATAAAAAGCATGTCTGTATTAAAATAAATAATAATAGTAATAAAGAGAACAATCTGTTGAGAAAATGTGGTCATGAACTTCTCAAATCAGTTTTAGGCCTGCAGCCAAAGACCTTGATGTTAAAACTCTAAGATTTATAATAAAAATGCTTTTACAATAACCCAGGAGATGAGAGATACAATTTCAAGTTTTTACCTTTGTTATAATTGTTTGTTAAAGTTAGACCTGCATTTAATCAACATTTGTCCTCAACTTTGACTCCCAATCAAAATGTCATTTTTGTGATCACTGAACATGTGAAACAGGCGTTCGTGGGGGAAAAAACAAACCAAAACAAGACAAACAAAACTGTCTTTATTTGTTCATGAGATTTAAGGACAAATGTTGATTGACTCCAGGCTATATTTTTTGACCTAGTGAGGAAGAGTAAAGTATTTCACACCACGCTGTTGCCCATGTAAGGTAAGCTACCTGGGACACGCACACAGAGCTACGGGCTGACCGGCTAGTCTAGGCGCCGTCCGCGCCATCGCGGCCCCGTAGTAAGACCATGGCTGTGTCCGAATCAGAGCTCTATCTACTGCGCCCTGTCTCCTGCGATGAGTGCACTGGCAGAAGTGTGCTGTTTAATGTGCACTGATTAGCAGGACGCGAAAAATATCCGCTATACTATTTCCAAACCGTACTGTGGAAGTGTCGTAAGCAGGTCATAAGACGTCCCACCAGTGTTGCCATGTCCTCGGTTTTACAGCTAAATTGGGATACTTTCAAAGTGCAGTCACGGGTAGAAATTAAAAGTCGCAAAGCACGCACTTATTTTTAAATGTGAAAACATGATGATTTCTATTTAAAATACGTTGGTTTCGATTAAAAATAGCCTGTAAATTGGCTAGTTTTGAGTCGCCATTTGGCTAGAAAGTCTTACAAGATCTGGCAACCCTGCGCCCCACTCTTGCGCTGCCATGTCACGTGTTGTTTTTGTTGCATTTGAAGGATAACGTCAGCGAAGCTGCGCCTCATTTTTCAAAAACGAAACTTCACGTCATATTCATGTGACCAAAATGTTCGTGTACTTCTTGAAAAGTGTGCTCCCGAATGTACTCAGCGAAACGCCGGAAGTAAGTGTGTCATCCGGGTGTTTGAAGTATACTGCAATTTGAAAAACATTTGCGTACTCTGCGACTTTCTCGCCCTATCTACTCACCAAGGCTACTCAACAGTGTGGAAGAGTGCTGATTCGGACACGGCCCGTTTTTCGCGAGTGGCGGGAGAGGTTGGGCAGGTCCGCCCCAACGCGCAGCCGCGAATTGAACTAATTGAAGATTATACAGGCGGAGTACACCACGCCTCCAGCCTGCACGATAAGCCTTCGTCAGCTGTCGTCTCTGGGGCCAGTAACGGGAGTTTATTACAGGGACAGGCTCCCTCCCCTACGGTGCGAGAGAAACCGAGACGCTTTGCTGTTTAATTACCGATATTAAGAGTGATTCAGACAGAAACCTCAATAAGGGGTTAGAGGGGGACACGGACATTGTGGGGGACAAGGAAAGATTTGGGGAGAGGAGGGGTGACTGGCTTGTTTGTGTATGTGTGTGTGTGTGTGTGTGTGTGTAGGGATCTTACATTCATCCATTAGCCCCCCACTTGGTTGCCATGTGCTTACATGGTTTAGAACATATTTGGCTCAATACAGTCTACTGTAGTTAAAATTGGTAGGGATCTGGAATTAGATGTTCAGATTTGCCATCGTGCTCATGAGCAAAGCTACTTATAGGCTGCATTGGCTCACTTAAATATCCACATGCATACTGGGATACTGTGTTAAAGTACATGCTGTGTAATTTACTCTGCATTATAGCCTCTGTCATTGCAAAGAGTCAGTGTAAATGTTCACACTGCCTCTTGCAGATACATGCATTCTTTTTGTAATGTTAATGATAAAGCTGATATCATCAGTTCTAAATTCCCAGCCTGCAGAAAGATTTGGAGAATGCCCATTTTATTTTTATACGTGCACACACTATGCTTGAAGTGTAGTTAAAGTGTTAAACATAACGTCTGGTTGCGTGAGAAAGCTTGCTATCCAAACTGAGCACGAGGGAAATGAAAACGAGGCATTCTGGTTTCCGTACAACTTATTTGTAGCAGACTGACAGACGTAATAACTGGTTTTATTTTCAGGTAGATTGCCTCATTTTTAAATTGAGATGTTATGGGTGCAGTCACGGTATCCATCCTGGTCCGAATAACTAGTGTTTAAGCTGAGAAATTGTCACGGCGACGGACGTACCGTTTTCTCTGGTAGCGTTCACCTCCAAAGACCCTGAAATAACTGAACTTTGCCTCCTTTCAGGAAAAAATATACTCCATCATTAAAAAAATGAGTTATAAATGGAGTTTATCCTTTTTATTTCAGTCTCTGGAGTGTGAGTGGATTCATTCCCCTTTTGTTTCTCAGAATTTCATTTCTTGATAAAAGTAGCTGATCAGATAGTAACCTTTCTTGGGCCTGAAATGGTTTGTGATTCTAAGGTGAGAAAACCAGCAGACCCAGTGGCTCTCCAGGATCAGGGTTGGGGACCCCAGCTGACCCTGCGACTCTCCAGGACCAGGGTTGGGGACCCCAGTGGACCCTGTGACGATCCAGGACCAGGGTTGGGGACCCCAGCGGACCCTGTGACTCTCCAGGGTTGGGGACCCCAGCGGACCCTGTGCCTCTCCAGGACCAGGGTTGGGGACCCCAGCAGACCCTGCGACTCTCCAGGACCAGGGATGGGGAGCCCTGCATTAGATGGGGGCAGTGGTAGTGTTTCAGGCAGGTCCACATGCGTCCGTGCCGTCCTCCTGACGAGGCGCTAACAGGACGTCACCGTGCACAGAATGTGGTTTGGGTGGGAGCATCGGTGAAGAGCTGTGGAAAGCGGAATTCGCCGGCTGAGAGCATCAACGCTCCATAAATCCCTGTCCTCCTCCCACATCTGTGCAGGACCATGTAGGCCAGGAAGCATAAACGGGGACCTCACAGGTCACATCCGCTTCCGCTCGCTGGAGTTTGGATTATACAGCGTGTCACTAGTTTTTTTTTTTTTTTTTTCCCCCATCAACGATAGTTTGGCTTCATACTGTAAAACCGTGATACATGTCCATCAGTGCTGTGGGTGGTGCACTTATTGGTGCAAACACCAGTGTGGATTTTTGGCGCACTCTCAGGTTTGTAAAAACCTTTTACGTCTATCAAACATCAAACAGAACCAAATTTAGAGATCACCAGGTATGAAAACGCCATACTCATGAGACCCTTAGGATACAGAAATATAACTTGCCCATATTTCACGCAGTTTTGTTTTTAACAGGGCATGTAAGACACAAATCCACACGTAATCACTGGTGCTGGGCAAAAGGAAAATTATAAAAAGTAAAATATATCTGGCCCAGCGTTTGGACCAGGTAGCACTGGTGGAGATCTACCTGGTCTAAGCCTTGTGTCTGTGGTGCACTTTATGACTTCACACTTTGAGAGTATACGTGGGACATTTTTCCGTTTTGTAAGTGGTCTGGCTAACCTCTCAATACAGGGGACAATTATAAAAAGTAGTGCACTCAACACATTTAGATTTTAGGAATTTAGCTGACACTCTTATCCAAAGCGACTTACAATCAGTCAATAGAACCAATAATCTAAAAAGGTCATGCTGCAGTCACTATTTACGGCTGTAATACATTCATTTAGCAGGCGCCCTTATCCACAGTGACTTACAGTGTAATGGAACATTGGCAATGGCAAGGTAGTACCAGAACTACAGTGAAATCAGCACATTTTAAATTGTAGATGAGAAATTATTCAACTGCAGATTATACTGCTGGAAGAAAAAAAAATCCCAGTATAATAAGAAAGCTTTTATTCAGTCAAATCCGAAAATGCAGATGTTTTCACTGCCTGTAGCCTGCATTTAAAAGTACAACACATAACTTATGGTAGAATAGATTCACTGTCTTATATTTCTGAGATAAGCATAAACAAACAATACCATGAAAATTATTAGATAAATTCAATCAACTTCTTCGTTAGCAGTGCAATCAAAACATATCTTTTCAAAATCAACATCTGAGGTTTTTTTTCAGAGAAAACGATAACTCCCGTGTTGCATGTGCGTTGGATGACCTAAGCGTCAGGTCCCAGGACCCTGATCACCTCTCCCGTCTAATCCCCCTGGATCCTGGCCTCGCCGCTCGCTCTCTCCCGCAGCGGACACACATTGCTACTGGCCCAGAGCCGCGGTGCTCGGGAGAAAGTGACGTCAGAAAGCAAACGCACTTAACTTAAGTTTCTTTTTAATCTACCCCGGTGGGTTCAGCTCAGGTAGCCTACGCTAAGCGTCCAAGCCGCCCACGGAACGTCGATCGCAATTCCATTACAGGTCATTCTGCGTGAGTGATTGACTTTGAACAGCTGCGTATTGAAACAATGAAGCTAAT
Organism: Synaphobranchus kaupii; assembly: GCA_029718625.1. Classification (NCBI taxonomy): domain Eukaryota; kingdom Metazoa; phylum Chordata; class Actinopteri; order Anguilliformes; family Synaphobranchidae; genus Synaphobranchus; species Synaphobranchus kaupii. The sequence goes on from CM056376.1 coordinate 128,490,257, forward strand.
TTGCTAGAATGGACTGTAGCTGGCCATCCTGTACTGGACAGTTGGAGCGGGTCTGTACTTTCTGTACACTACTGACTATTAACTGTTCACCCCCAGCCCACACACACACACACACACTACTAGGACAGATCTCTCTGGTTGTGGCTACATTTTTTTTTTGTTTAAGGAATTTTACTCTGAAAATCTGCTGGAGGAGAGAGTAGCTGACTTCAGTGTACAGTTTATTTTAAAGTAAGGAGACAAAATAAAGGGTCTGACTGGAGCAGAATCGGGGGATAATTATCTCTGTGTGATCTCTGCACCACTTGTTATGTTGTCTGTCTCACACATGCCTTCTATAAACAGACAAGTCAGAAATGGGTTTTTATTTTATTTTATTTTTTATATCAGCTAAACTACTGTGGCACTGTTAAGAGCACTTTTCAATACAGCCTGGATCAGTGTGTCCTTAAGTTTACCTACAAAATGCTAGTCCCCCCTCACAAACAGTTAAGTAAGTTAATTCTGTAGTCTGTTCATTGCTCACTTATTTGTTTTCCAAGGTTTAAGATGAATATGGATTGAATTTAGGCCTATGCTCTTTACGCAAGGCACTGAATTTATACAGCTTGGGGGGGGGGGGGGAAATACTGAGAGACACCATATCTAATAAATCAGCTTTGCTTCAGATATAAATGTAACTTAAATAAGTGTATTGCATATGTATTATAAATATCAAATGTGGGGGGGAAATGTATATTGACCAACAAAATATTGTGGTTGGATTCATTTTTACATGCAATGCACTTCTTAAATATGGCCAGTGTTTCGTTTTACAGTCCAAAAACATCAGTTATTACACAATGTTTGGAATTGCAGAACCTGCCATATACACTTTAGTCACATGAAAGTTCAGTCATTTTTCATTTTGCAGTCTAATGTTTTGAGGAAATCACAATGTAGAAATAAAGAAAAACCCTGCTCTCTTGTGTATTTTCAACCAACAGTGACAATTACATACCCTGCTACCCAATAATATCTAAAAATTAACCTCCCAAAACTGTAAATCTGTAAAGAAAAACGTTTTGAAAATTAAATTTATACTTCAAAATTCCAGAAATAAATGAAAATTAGTTTGAGATTTCTTTAACTGCTGAATTTAAATTTATGGTACTCAGCCCGAAATGGCCGAAACACTCCCAAAATTACAAATAAATTATAACTGTAATCGGTTAGAGCTGATTTAATTGAACCAGAAAGGACAGTACTTCAAAGCACAATGCCTGAGTCTCAAAAAACTATAAACTGTGTTTATTAGCCTGTTAAATAGAAAGCATACTCAGAAATAGTCATTTTGCAGCCCTTATAGGTCTGAAATGACTGATAACTGAAAGAAAGAAAATGGAACATACATGGGGAGATGCAAGGTCATGGTCTATTTTAAAAGAGCTGCAGTAACCATGGTACTTTATTTTATAGTCTGAAAGGAGACTGACCACTCTATCGATTCCTGATACCCGAAGCAATGTGTCACTTTTCCTTTCAGCTTTCTGGTTATACAGTGGTACACTGGAAAAAATACATTTTCACAAACCCATATAAACCTTCACAAAAGATCCTCAATGTAAATCAAGTCTGAAAGAGTACCTTTCACTCAAATAAAGTACATTTGATCTCTCTTGGACTATAGACCACCAGAATTATATTAACACTGAGCCTTTTACTGTTTGTAACAAGCAATGTGTTTATAGCTATACCATTTGTTACCCTTCATGAGAAAGAGTGAACCAAAATTCATGTACAATTAAATTTAGAACAATAATGCATTTAACTGGTGGTAAGATGTAGGCTATCTCTGTATGTGGGTAGCCTATAGTATACATGGATATATAAGAAAAATAAAATATTTTCAGCTAGTGTGAAATGCTACAATGTTGATGCAAATTGAATGTTTTATGTATATTCATCTATTAGACTAGTTTAGTAATGCATTGTTGCATTCACAGTTATTTAAAGGTGCAAACATTATATGTTTATTACTATATGGACAATAATTCATATAACTGTAAAACTGCACATGATGAAAATTGATCAAAAATGCATTATACTGACCGGTCAGACCATTGCAAGTTAACTGGATACTAAAGCGGTGACCGGTCTTATCTGGAAAATAAGAGCTAACGAGTCAGAACAAGTCTGGGCAAGAAATCACCTGAAGCACTTTACACTTCTCTTAGCTTATCAGCAAGAAAGCAGCCCAGTTGCTGTGGACACGTGCTGTGATATCCATCCACACTGGGCCAGGAGACAAGAAGGCAGGTAAACAACAGGTGCAAAGACGCAATCTGCTGGCTTCTGCTTCCTGAAGCGTGTGTTGCCATGCACTGGATGTAACAAACAAAGGTTATTTTTCTTGCCCAATTTCGTGCAAAACATTCGCACGCGGAGGAGGTTGTCGTTGTCGCTATACTGAAGCGAATGGCGTCTCACGCTCCTCACTGACAGCAACAAAACAGGGTATTGGTGGACTAGCTAGATTGATTCCAAAAGCTAGGCTACAATTAACAGTGCAAATCACGCGGCACAATAGGTTTATGTTGCTACATGCGTTTATCAATATTGATTTATTTTATCTACTTTTAAAACTAGGTTTGTAGGCTATAGTTATTTAACGCAAAAGACACACGGGTGCAGTTTAGCCTACTGTCGCGCAACCCAGCGATATACGAATGTCCACATATTCTGTTGTTAAATAAAACCACTATGCTAGTCGCGGTTAACATAAAAACCACAAATATCCTCAATGCCACCATCTACGGGATCTGCTTTAGAATAATTTTATGAATTTTAGCACGCGCAGCCATCGCAAGCAAAGCATTTTAAGCACGGCAGACATATTTTTTTTTGTTGGGAGTTTGGTGTAAATGAAAATGACCATGTTTAACATCCTATCTGCTACAGTAGGCCTAATATTTTATTGAAATATTAGAACTTGTGTTCCACAATAGTTCACATTAGCTGGATAGCCCGCAGACTGGCTGGCTCCCGTCAGATGGTCTCGCTCTGAATCTCAGTTCACCTTAAATGAACTTTTATAATCGTCCCCAGGAACGGCATGCCGTAGTCTAGAGGGTAATGCCGTCGCTGATGTGGCGATAGATGAAAAGCTATTCTTAGGAATAAAAGCCTGCCTCCAGACAGAGGGCCTCTCGTTGTTGGTGGATGTCACTCGCCCTGAATGCCCAGTGCAGATCGGGTTCACTGTCAGCGAGCTCCGGGGGAGAGGGGACGGGACGGGACGCAGAGCAGCCTTTCTCACGCGTTTCATTGTCGTCCAACCGCTTTAAGCCAGCGAAAGTAACCGAGAGGACAACAAACCTGACTGTGAAGAATGACATTTTCTGCACCGCACGGAGATCAGGGCGGATACCAACTTGATCTTGAACTTGAAGACAACAGTTTACCAGTAGGGAATTAAAATTCCACTTATTTCTTTTCTTCACCTCCTCTTTATCTTGCCGGGTTGTGTGTTTACGACGCCAAGTCTGTTCAGATTTTTTTTTGGAGCAACGCGGATATAGCCTACTTTAAACGTAAGTTTTCTTGTAGCCTATTATTTGGTTTGTAGGCTATTGGAAATAACGCTTGAATGTATATTTATGTGATTTTGATGTTTTTTCTTGTCGTCATTAACCATGTAAAGCAGTTATTTATGCGAGTAGCATATGCTACTGTCGTGAAAAAATATTTTTTCACTGTGTTTAGAGGGGCGTGATTTGCGCGTAGGCTATATGTTGTTCTTTTCTTTTAACGTTTTTTAGACTAATTTTCCAACTAGTTTTCACATTTTAGTCTAGCATCAGCAGAATTAAATATTCTTAAGTACAAAAAATAAATTGCCTTCAGGATTTTGTACGCGACGAAGACACAATTTGTTCCATGCGAGGCGTTCATCGTATTGTTTTGTCTGTGTTTACTGTTCACTCAATGCAGTTACTATACTAGTGTGTATTTGTTATTATTACAATTGTATACGTTATAGAGGATAGTGTTGCTAATTTATTTTAGTCTTCCTCCAATCGTGGGTAGGCTAAGTCATAAAAATATATCTTATATCAACGCACATACAATGCACCTGATATAATGTAGGCTACGTCTTACTGCGACTTAGTTTCTGCAGCTTGGGCAATTCTGTTTTCAGATTAAAAGATTAACGAACTAAATGTAACTGTAAAATGAAGAGTTGCTTTATTTTGTTCTCTATAAGGTCACAAACACGTATTTGAATTGAAATTATTTCTGCTTCACAAGACATTCATTCTACCTTTAGGTTGTCAGATATTCCAGTATAATTTAAGTGTATTTTGTGAACGTCTTTTTTTCTTTCACTATCTTCAAATGTTTAACTAAAGGCGAGATAATTATTGCGTTATATATATTTTTTGAGGTGTATGCATGAGTTTTAATTTATAGATACACTAGAAGGTTATTGAGACTTTGAATTATTGGCGCACACGGGATACAGATGCTTCCAAACATGTAACAATATTTTCATATTGTGCCGTCTCTCAATAGTGTTTTACAATCAAGGTGATCTTTGAAACGTTACAAATATCACATTTTCAATTTAGCAATTTGATATTATTGAAGTATAAATTGTATTGACTGCCCTGAAGTGCACAGACCTCTTCCCTATATTTTGCGGTAATGCACTATGCCATGAAAACGTTTTCCTGTGTTGTTCATGGAGTTTAATATTTCTGAGTTTAATTTTTCTGGTAAGATGATGTGTCATTTCTGTGTGTCCCAGATGAGTCTGCATCAAGGAGAACCAGAGTTTGGTCAGAGTTTGATGCTGTAGTTTCAAACCTTCAAAAAACAGGTGAGATGATTTAATTAAAATAATATTTCTTTCCATCTGGTAAAATTAAAAAATGAAACTAGATTGTCGTATTATAGGCCTATCGTACATAACTGCAATTTGCCATTAAATCAATTAGCAGACGCTTTCAACCAAAGTGACTTACAAAACTGCATTTCACATTATAAATGCAAATCTCTATGTACTGTCGTTATCAGTTTTTAAATTAATTTCAGTAAAATTCAGCTCTGTCTGCCAAATTTAGCTAAAGGCTGAACAATATATAATTTTTTTAAACATATTTTTCAGTATAGTTCTGTTCTATTGTTATTTTTATTTGTATGAAATGCCATAACTTTTACTTAAGCATTAGAGCTGGTGTTTGTGCAATAGAATCACAGCCACAGCTGTGATGGTACAGGTAACGCACCTGTTTGGCTCTTTTTCTGGTCTGCACTGGACCCCAGTTGTACCTGCATCACGATAAGGGTCACCTGGGTAATTATTTCCCACGATTTCCATCCGTCAATCTTCTAGACTCTCTTAAACATTCAAATAATTATTGTGACCTGTGTTAGTCTGCTGTGGTTTGTACTTCATGCAGATTTATTCTGTGTTACCTCTAGGGCTGGGTATCGTTTGAAATTTTTCGATACCGGTCCCGATACCTGGTGTTCGATACCGATGCCAAATCGATATTTTTTTCTATGCCTTTCTTAGCTGAGTGTAAACATATTTTTCCAACAATATCCAAAAAAAAAATTTGATCAAAATAAGCCGAAAGCTCTCAAATGCTTCAGTGTTTAATGTTGTCAACTCAAACAGCTGTATAAAATGAGGAAAATTATGCTTTAAATCAAGAAAATAAAGAAATAAAAACAAGAAAGAGTTCCCTTGGTGGAGCTAAAGATTTGGTACTTAACAGATAATTTTAGAAATTTTTGCCAAAAATGACCAAAAATTGGCACCGAATACTTTTTCGATACTTGGACAGTTTTCAATACTCGGTGCTATGGACATGATTCGGCCGGTGCTCAAAAAGTATTGAGGTTCGATACCCAGCCCTAGGTACCTCTTATGGTTTATGGTCTATTTAGATTTGGCCTGTTATATCCTATCATATATGGTATAGACAGTTTTGGCCTCTGTTATCTCCTGTGGTTTATAGTCTATACAGTTTTACCCTGTGCTATCTCCAATAGTTTATGGTCTATATAGTTTTAGCCTGTGTTATATCATATGTTTTATGGTCTATACAGATTTGGCCTATGTCATCTCGTGGTTTATGGTCTATACATATCTGGTCTACGTTTTCTTCTAAGATGGTCTAGACTGACTTGGTGAAGATTTTCTGTCCCTATCCCTAACAGGCCCAGCCAGCTCATTTCAAAGGGGTACTCATTCCCCTGGTTTACTTAGTGAGGGAATGCCAGTACTTTTACGGCCTTTTTCAATTCCACAACTGAGTCTAAGAAAATTTGTCTCCATGGTATCATGCTGCTTTGGCCCAGAGTAACAGAGAGAGCGGTATGTTCCTTGATTCACTTCTGACTCGAAAGCTTGCATTTCAAATTTTTGAAGGCAACAGACATAGCAGACCTCTTCTCCTACTTGCATGGATACAGGTGTGTGGGACATGTTTAGATTAGTGCATACATTTTTTGTTTTGATCCCCTCAAAAATATGACCTGTTATTATAAAGGATACCCTGTACATCAGGGATTGGGGTCTACTGTGTCACATATCGACATATGTGAGAGAGAGAATTTTGAATAGCTTAAATATAGGGATATGGATGGCCATCTTTTTCTGGAAAAACGTATTTGACGTATGTGTCAGCATGATGTTTGAATATGTAGCAGTTTTGCTCTTTTGCACTCACTGAATCGCAAAAAAACAACCATTACTTAGAGTGATGCTAACACTTCACTGATGTTGCATTTATTCTAATGTCAGGAATGTTCTTGTATTAGCAGACATGTTAAAATATAGTCCATACATGTTAAGAATGAGCTTATAAAAATAACCACAGTGCTATTTTTAATTATGTATTATTATATATATTTTCGCTAATGAAAGGCTTTACACATTTATAAAAATTAGAATGGCTAAAAACCTGGAAAAAAACTCAGACACTCAATTCTAACTCTCTTAGCAGTATTGCCTTTAAATCTATCATATCACTGTGGAATAAAATATGCTGTGTTTCCATTACTAAGACACTTCATCAGACAAAGGGAATCACATTGAAAAGACAGACCGCTGTCTCTTTCTGGAGTACAATTTGGATATAATCTGGTAGTTATGGATCTCATGATTGGATTTTTTCCTGCTGTAATTGTGTCTTTGAATCCCATCTCTTTAATACATGATACATGTGCTTCGCTTGCTCTGTTTCTCCACATAGGATCCATGCCTGTGAGTGGCAAATTCTCTGCTGTCATATATTATCAGTGTCATAAAAAAAAACTACATCTCAATATTTAGCCATTTTTGAGTTTGATATATAAATGAACGGCTTGCGTCTTCTGTTGTGTCCTGCGAATGTTTTGCGGCTCTGTGACTAGTAAAGTTTTATTCAAGACAATGTAAATAAAGCTTGCCTATTGTAATATAATGTAATAGTAAAGCAAAATTTAACTCCCTGAAATGTTACCTTTTTGGAGATATAAGGTTTTTATGATGCCATTGATAGGAATCAAAATATTAGGCTTTCTATGTCAATATGTGTAAATGGTAATTTTATCTGTGTTGTTCACGTCTGAAGCTCCTCAGTGCTGGCACATTGATTAGCATTACTCTCTCGCTATGTTAGAGGCAGTCTCCTGAGTGCCAAAGGGATTTGTGTTGCACTCTTTTATCCTAGGTGATTGAGCTTTTTTGTAATGTGTCCTCAAAAAACTTTAGGGTAATTACAGCCCTCCAGTCAACCATACACAACCCACCAATTGTCTGTAGTTTTCTACCTTTCTCTCTCTCTCTCTCTCTCTCTCTCTCTCTCTCTCTCTCTCTCTCTCTCTCTCTCTCCTCCCCCGTTCTCCCCCCCCTCCCCCAAGTTCAAGTTCACATGCACTGCAATACTGAAAAAAGCTGAACAAGGGAAACATTAAAATATGAACATATTAATATTAAGGTAGCAGTGGAACAACGGCAAACTGGTGCTTCTTTTATTATCTAATTACTGAGTTAATTTTGAACATGCTTTGCATCTCTCTCTCAAATTCAAATTCAATGTGCTTTATTTGCATGACAAGTAAACTTGTGTTGCACAAGCATTGATGCATAAATGACAAACAATAAACAATAAACACCCCCCATACCCAAGAAGGAGGAGAAAGAAACAACCCCCTCCCCAACACAGACACATACACACAAACCCAGGTCAAAATACATTTAGTCTATAATTGGGATGGCAGGTATGCCACCCGCCAAGTTACGGCTTGGTGGGGCATGCCCCATACCTATACAGCACCGAGAGTTTGGCACTTTTCAGGGTTTCCTACATAAGTAACCACAATGACCATAGACTCTCGGCCCTTAAAAACATTAACTTCTGTATGTTCTGACCTCATGTAACCACACAGCATTCAGATACAACTTCACACATCCACACAATAAAGCCCCAAACTTGGGTTATTTTGCCGTTTTTCTCCTTCCTCTTCCGCTTCTTCTTCTTCTTCTTCTTCTTCTTTTTCCCATTTTTCCTGCCAAACTGCCTGCCTCCGTCGCGATGTTATCCAATGGGGAGAATTATTATTTGAGGGTATGGTCCGTATACCTGCTCATCAAGCTTATCGTCCAATAAAAACGCTTCATACTAAAGTTTTTTAATGTTAATGTAGCTAATGGTTTCATGCTTTCCAAGAAGCTACTGTGGCCTAGTGGGTAGAACTGCAGTCTCTTACACAGTGGATTGTGGGTTTGAGCCCAGCAGGGCACATACTTATTTTCCACAGAAAACAATGTGCAACTGCTAAGTACTTTTCATTTCTTAGACTGTTATTATTTTCACATTAACACATTAACATATTTTTATTGCAAAGGCAAAAGAGGTTTCCAATATTAACTGTTCATTGTTTCACTTGTATTTCACTTGTACTATATCACACCCTCCCCAAACCAGACGCTCGCTCTTGTCTGGTTTGGGGAGGGTGTTACGCTCTGCTCTTGCGGTCATGACTGACTGACTGTGGAAACCGAACCTCAACGTAACCTTGCCTCGGCCAACATTTCTTTATTCATTAATTTCTTCACTTCAGCTCTGTTCACTTTATCCTTTAGACACATAACACAATGTCACCATAAAATTAACGACTAGGGAAATTAAGAATTTACGATAATAGCCTACATTAAGAATTGATGATAGCCTCCTTTAAGCTGCAAGCCTTTAAGAGATCGGATTTATAAACCGCCAATTCCCCAAACATATCTGATTCATGGTTAGTCACTTTAAAAAAACAAAAAAAACAATAGCCTCCGAATGTGGCTCTAGTCTACGCTACTCGGCAGATAATGTAGCTTACTGCAAACACTTTTAATTATAATAATAATAATAAGAAGAAGAAGAATAATCTCTGGTATGTACTTTCTTAGTAGTATCTATTGTTTTCTTTCTGACTAAGATTCCTGGGAAATATGCGTTGTCCAATTAAGCTTGTTAGCCAACGTTACTGTTGCCAGAGAAACATAAGTCTGCTTCTCATCAGGAAGCAGATACAAGCTAGGCTACTACAAAGCAAATCAACATCCATTATAGCCTACATTCATTGCACTACAGAAAACTAAACTAAACCTAGCTGTCCGAAAAAAAACTCTGCTGTGCTTATGAACTCACTAGCTCGCTCGCTAGCTCGTAGCCCACACATGGAAGGTTGGAGTTACGCATCCGGCCATCCAGTGTTGAATAGCCTAACTTTGCTGTGCTTATGAACTCACTAGCTCACTCACTAGCTCGTAGCGCACACATGGAAGGTTGGAGTTACACATCCGGCAATCCAGAGTTGAATAGCCTAATGATAAATGTATTTCATAGAATACTAATAGCCCTATTTTAAAACTGTATTTCCATATTTTACGGATGCAAACTATTTAGGCTGTACTAGCTATTTAGGCTGTATGTCTTTCAGCTAGAATGTGTTTGCGTCTAGCCCATTGTGCATGCATGTCTCCATATAGACTTGGTTCATTAATTTACATGCTTCTTCATTATCCATAGCTCAGGTGGTGCTGTTCATTGTATTTCATTACTCATTAAATACTGCTCATCTACAAACTCTTTTAATGTAATTGTGTGCTGTCTGTAATAGGATAACTGTTCTTATTCTTGTCAGTAGAGGGTGCTATGGTTACGTGAATGTCTGCATACATTTCTTTGGAATGCATGTCTCTCTCCGTGTTTATCTTCATGCATTATTCATCATTAGTTAGCTATAAAAAATAAGTGATATCTGATCAAAAACGTCTACGACGTAAAAAAAGCCAAGTTACTCACACATAGCCTACATAGCGCTGTCTATAAGTTCTTAATTCTAACTTGCAAAAACTAGGCCTGCCTTTAAAAGTCTTGATATCAAAATGTGTCCAAGTTACAACTAACAATATTGCCTATCGTAGCTCACACTTAATAAACTAGCTCTATTCAAAGCAATGGTATCCAAACTTTCCTAAATTATTTAATGCAACTTGGCCCTGTGTTTCTTCATCTTACCATCTCAAGAGAATGTGGTCAATGAAACTGTATGTGCCACATCAAACTGCAAAATGAAAATAATTTATAGTGGAAATACTCTGATTCAGATGTGTTCCACTTAGAAATTAAACAGAAAAATTACTACACTATAGGGCATGTTTGAACAATTGTCTGCATCCACTGCTTTGGGTCTATGAAAAGCACAGAATGAATAAAATGTATTATTATTATTATTATTATTACAAATATAAATACTATTATGTTAAGAAAATTGGTACTATTACTTATTTGCCACCATCTGATCCATGTCTGGATATGTTTGTAAAAATGCTATATGTACGCTATTTTCTAGGTAAAAATATTACTAATTTTTATCTGCATTTATTTATTCATCACCCCTTTCTCTATTGTACATGATGTTTCTTCATATAAATGTCTGTTTGTGAATTGTAAAGAATTCTGTAGCAGCAGTTAACATTTTAAAACCTGTACATTTTCTAAAGTAAACTTGCCAACAAAGTACAACCATATCCTTTCTGGAGTGTAATTATTCATCAACTATTAAAAACATTCATTGAAATCACATGTTGTTCCATGAGGCACAATCTCTTCACATGCAAAGATGAAGAAACACAGGGCCAAGTTGCATTAAATAATTTAGGAAAGTTTGGATAGCATTGCTTTGGAATAGAGCTAGTTTATTTAGTGTGAGCTACGATAGCAATATTGTTAGTTGGAATTAAGAACTTATAGACAGTGCTATGTAGGCTATGCGTGAGTAACTTGGCTTTTTTTATGTCGTAGACGTTTTTGATCTGATAATATACACTTTGCAACCATTGGCATATGTAAACTGATTGATATTCTCAATAAAACAAAAGATTTTTTAAAAATATTACGAACTAGTTTGGAAATAGTTTTGCCGGATTTCTTTCAGGGCACATAGAAGACAGGGGTCTGAGAGGACAGGGGATAGGGGACAGGGAACAGGGATTGTATTCGGTCATGGCCCAGGAGAGCTCATGGGTATTTTACATCCTACAGACTATTATTACAGAAGAGCCAGAGACGACTGTATTTTACATCCTACAGGCCATACACAGTACTACAGGAAGGCCAGTGACTAAAAAAGTCAAACTATTCATGGACTCTAAATGGGTAAAAACAAATTAACTGGAGCATTTTGCAGTATAGATTGATGTTATCCTCTACTGGGGTAAATGCTCAGGTACAACAAAGTTTAAAAAACTTGCACCTGTGTGGGCGTAGAATGTTTTTAAAAACTGCTGACAACTTGCATTCTGTAACTACAAAGTCTTTCACGAGGTGTTCTTTTTTTTAATTAAAAAAATAATAATGATCTTCTCTGAATGCAGAGAAACAGCTCAGCCCTCTGTGGTACGGGGAGCAGGAAAGAATAGCCCAACTCTACAGAGATTTATTTCATTTGCCTCCGGGATGCGGTGGACTCAGAACCTGGCTCTTGCGCGCTGTATCTTTGAAGGACCTGAAGTTGCTTTGGCAGAAAAGGCAGAACTACAAGTTCAGCCAAAATAGACAATAAGCTGTTTGGTGGAACACGCCAAAATGCAGCAGGCCCGTTCGGTCCAGAGACCCATTTTTCCTGAATGATTCACAATGGAAAGAAAAGTACTTTTATGTCCCCAAATGAACTTTGCTGTCAAATCTGGAAAGGAAATATTCAGGGTAGAAAATGAGTCTCTCAGCAGAAACCCTTAATTGCATTTTTTTGCATATTTATATATGTGTAATTTCTTGAATTTATTATTTGCTCCCACTACAATTAATTCAGACTCTACTGTAAGACGCAGACATAAATACATTCGCAGAACTATGATTAATATCCAAACCCTACTGTACTTTCTGTGGGCATATGTACTCATCCATACTGGAGAGAGTGACCATAGCAAGGCCAACAGGCGCACGTACGTCTGTCTTTCCGACAGTGAAGCTCATTCGGGCAGAGTAAACCTAAGAGGGTCCAGCTGAAAGCCGCCATACGTAGCATGCAGCAAGCACGATTCCTCTCGATCAGCGGCAAATTCCACCCTGAACAGCAGGTTAGCATCACCAACCCACTCACCACTCAGCGCCTGAGAAGAACCACAGCCCACTGAGACAGGGGCGGAAGGAGAGAGAGATTCAACTGCAACCTGGCAGAGGTAGAGACAGAGGCCCACTTTTTACTTTAGTGCCCCAAGTACCTCTTAATTCGAAGCCAATATTTTTCCAAATTTACCGCACAAATTCACCACTTTGAATACCAATCAGAATTAAACAAATTAAATGTACTTCTGGGAGAAGAGGATGCCACAATAGAACTGTCAGCTCATTACGTCTCTGCCTGCCGTACTTTAAGAGAGGATGTGGAATAATTGAAATAGTATTGGTCTATAATATCTGTGTTCTTTTTAATACTGCCATAGTTCATATATTGTATATTACATCTATTACACACTATGCTAGTGTGTGGATGGGCCCCATGGTCTGGTATCTGTTTAAGTACTATGCTACTGTGTGTATTGGCCCCGTGGTCTGGTATCTGTTTAAGTACTATGTTAGTGTGTGGATGGGCCCCACGGTCTGGCATCTGTTTAAGTACTATGCTCGTGTGTGGTGGCTTGTCACTTGTTTCAGAGCAAAGCTCTCGCTCGTTCAGTAGAAAGCACGCATTCTCAGGAATTGGTTGCAGAGGTTGCTGTAATAAGCAACGACCTCATCTTCATACTTCACCCCTTCATCCTCGTCTTCATCGCCTTACCCTTCTCCTCCTCTTCCTCTTTCCCTTGGTTTGCTTAATGGCACAGAGAGCAAGACCCTCGATGGTAATCACCAGGGGTCTAATTTCGCCCTGCCGGTCTGGCTGGTGTGATGTCAGCACATTATCAGCACCACGGGGGAAAAAGGCTCCGACAGCTTGAGAGAACTTTCTCTGGGCTCGATTCGCAGTATTTATAGGTTATCTTTAGCGTCTGAGATGGGCCCGTACTGAAGGCTGCGGTTAGCAGGTTAGCAGGAATTGAGGCCAATTCATTCAAATAAGGAAATTTAATTCATTTAATGAATTGAAAATTGGCCATAATGTTCTTCGGGGAATTTCTAATGAATTAGTTGAATCTGAACTCATTTTCTGAATAAATTGGATTTCTGTGGAATTGAACTCCCACTCCGGTGACCAGTGCCTGAGTTGAAATACTGGAACAGTCATTTTAGGCCTCTGATCTAGGCTTATAGTTTACGCTATTCAGGGTGGATATTACATGGGTAAACTTGCTATAAACCCGAATACCAACTGCAGGTGACACGTGCAGTACTCATATTTCTGTCTGCAACAGAGATTTTCATTTATGTTTTTCTGAAGGATCATTGTCCGGTGAAATGAGTTTTGTCTACTTATCCCTCAATTTTTTACCTCTCTGCCAACGTGGTATATCCAATAAACTTTACCCAGTGACAATATATGATTTTTCCTTTTTTACAATTACATCTACACTTGCAGTACTTTACCGTTTACAAACAATCTATGGCTTACAATTAGTGAAGCCTAGATGAGTGAGGATCAAGTGTGGACCTCGGACAATGCCACTTGGCAATCCAGCTAAGCTTGCGCGCGGCCAGAGGACGTCCGATATTTCTGAGGTAATATTAATCCGATAAAGCGGAATTAAACCTAATCACCCGCGGAATGACAGTTACTCATAAGTGCCGTTTATTCATAAGTGCATATTTTCATGTTTGCATGTGTCTGTATGCGTGCACACATATACCTTCGTACCACAGAAATAATAAGAACAAATAGACACTTTAATTTTGTACCTAAATATGTACCTCAAGTACTAAACACTCTACTTGGACTTTCAGTAAAGAGCACAGTGCTAAACTTAATTCAGAGAGGCACATAATTCTGAAGCTCATGTCCTCCTGTTGTCTGTAAGCCAACTGACCTCACAGCAGCTATTGCTTCCATATGTGTCTGTAAATATACAATAAATGCATGAAGATGAACGTGTTGTAAACACTTTCTTACTCTATCGCTGATCTACACGGTAATTGAATATTGGTGCTCTAGCCTGTTGGAAACACTGACACCCAGTCTATTAGAATACATTACGAAAGGCAATAAATCCAACATGTCAGTCATACCGCTGGCGATAATGTTTCCCCTGTACATTCAATATGCTTCACATGGTAAATTTTTTAAACCAATATTCACTTCCCTTTTTTCCTACCAAAACTTTTCCTCCCTATGGCAGTCTTGCTAATTCTTTGGGGGGATTATTAAAGCAAGCAACCTTTTAACACATATTTATGAAAAAAAATATATACTGTATATCTAAAATCAGATCAAAAACGTCTACGACGTAAAAAAAAGCCAAGTTACTCACGCATAGCCTACATAGCGCTGTCTATAAGTTCTTAATTCCAACTTGCAAAAACTAGGCCTGCCTTTAAAAGTCTTGATATCAAAATGTGGCCAAGTTACAACTAACAATATTGCCTATTGTAGCTCACACTAAATAAACTAGCTCTATTCCAAAGCAATGCTATCCAAACTTTCCTAAATTATTTAATGCAACTTGGCCCTGTGTTTCTTCATCTTTGCATGTGAAGAGATTGTGCCTCATGGAACAACATATGATTTCAATGAATGTTTTTAACAGTTGATGAATAATTACACTCCAGAAAGGATATGGTTGTACTTTGTTGGCAAGTTTACTTTAGAAAATGTACAGGTTTTAAAATGTTAACTGCTGCTACAGAATTCTTTACAATTCACAAACAGACATTTACAGTTGTGTTCAAAGAAATAGCAGTACAACATCAGTAACCTGATGAACCACTGTTATTAGTAGTAGTGATATTTCTGCATGGCAAATAATTTACTTGTAAATGTAGTAGTGTAATGGAAAAACAACAGACCCAACTGTCATGACATGCACGCTGCTTGTTCTGAGTAATTGACTCATTCATAGAAAGGGGTGTGTTCAATATAATAGCAGTGTGGAGTTTAATTAGAGAATTCATTCATTCTGTGAAAAAACAGGTGTCATTAATTGTCCTTTATTAAGGAAGAAGGGAAGCAAATGTTTCACACATTGTTATAAAATATATTTCCTTCTGAATTGCTAAGTAAAATGGGCCGTTCCAAACATTGTTCGGAGGAACAACGTAATTTGATTAAAAAGTTGATTGGAGAGGGGAAAACGTATAAAGAAGTGCAGCAAATTATAGGATGCTCAGCTAAAATTATCTCAAATGCTTTAAAATGGCAACAAAAACCCAAAACACGCAGAAGAAAACGAGCAACTACTGTTAAAACGGATCGAAGAATAGTCAGAATGGCAAAGATTCAGCCAATCATCACCTCCAGAAAGATCAAAGATGATCTAAAATTACCTGTAAGTGCTGTTACAGTCAGAAGACGTTTGGTCGAAGCTAAGCTATCAGCAAGAAGCCCTCGTAAAGCACCATTGTTGAAAAAACGGCATGTGCAGAATCGGTTAAAATTTGCCAAGGAACACATCGATTGGCCCAAAGAGAAATCGCGTAACCTTCTGTGGACTGATGAGAGTAAAACTGTTCTTTTCGGGTCTAGTGGTCGTCGACAGTACGTCAGACGACCCCTGGTACTGAATTCAAGCCACAGTACACTGTGAAGACAGTGAAGCATGGTGGCACAAAAATCATGGTATGGGTTTTTCATACTACGGTGTTGGGCCTATTTATCGGATACCAGGGATCATGGATCAGTTTTAATACATCAAAATACTTGAAGAGATTATGTTGCCGTATGCCGAAGAGGAAATGCCCCTGAAATGGGTGTTTCAACAAGACAACGACCCCAAACACACGAGTAAGCGAGCAACATCTTGGTTCCAGACAAAAAGGATTGAGGTAATGGAGTGGCCAGCTCAATCCCCCGACCTCAAACCCATTGAAAACTTGTGGGGTGACATTAAAAATGCAGTTTCTGAAGCGAAACCCAAAAATTCACAGGAACTGTGGAATGTAGTTTGTTCATCCTGGGCTGAAATACCTGTTTCTAGGTGCCAGAAGTTGGTTGACTCGATGCAACGCAGATGCGCAGTTATCAAAAACAATGGTTATGCAACTAAATATTAGTTCAGTAATTTAAAGTGAAGTTAAATCTTGAAAAATTTCTTCAGTTTATACAGTATGTGTTTGACTTTGAAAATGTCGACACTGCTATTTTTTTGAACCGATTAATATTCCTTTTCTTTGCTTCCTGTAAAAGAATAACGCAGACTTGATGAAATTTGTTAATGCTTTGATTTGGAATTGAATGTGTAATGTTTCCACTACATTTGGAACTAAAAGCTATTAAAAAATATTTGTACTTTATTCACTTTTTTTAACGCACCGCTATTTATTTGAGCACCACTGTATATGAAGAAACATCATGTACAATAGAGAAAAGGGTGATGAATAGCGTACATATAGCATTTTTACAAACATATCCAGTCATGTTTGTGGGTCAGATGGTGGCAAATAAGTAATAGTACCAATTTTCTTAACATAATAGTATTTATGATATTTGCAAACAGAATTTTGTGAACACAAGGATATCTATGCTTTGTAGGGCCACACAGGTTTTGATAAAAATCCAAATAAATAAATAAATACATAATAATAATAATAATAATAATAATAATGATAATAATAATACATTTTATTAATTCTGTGCTTTTCATAGACCCAAAGCAGTGGATGCAGACAATTGTTCAAACATGCCCTATAGTGTAGTAATTTTTCTGTTTAATTTCTAAGTGCAACACATCTGAATCAGAGTATTTCCACTATAAATTATTTTAATTTTGCAGTTTGATGTGGCACATACAGTTTCATTGACCACATTCTCTTGAGATGGTAAGATGAAGAAACACAGGGCCAAGTTGCATTAAATAATTTAGGAAAGTTTGGATAGCATTACTTTGGAATAGAGCTAGTTTATTTAGTGTGAGCTATGATAGGCAATATTGTTAGTTGTAACTTGGCCACATTTTGATATCAACACTTTTAAAGGCAGGCCTAGTTTTTGCAAGTTGGAATTAAGAACTTATAGACAGCGCTATGTAGGCTATGCGTGAGTAACTTGGCTTTTTTTACGTCGTAGATGTTTTTGATCTGATATCACTTATTTTTTATAGCTAACTAATGATGAATAATGCATGAAGATAAACACGGAGAGAGACATGCATTCCCAAAGAAATGTATGCAGACATTCACGTAACCATAACGCCCATAACAGTTTACAGACAGCACACAATTACATTAAAATAGTTTTTAGATGAGCAGTATTTAATGTGTAATGAAAATACAATGAACAGCACCACCTGAGCTATGGATCATGAAGAAGCATGTAAATGAATGAACCAAGTCTATATGGAGACATGCATGCACAATGGGCTAGACGCAAACACATTCTAGCTGAAAGACATACAGCCTAAATAGCTAGTACAGCCTAAATAATTTGCATCAGTAAAATATGGAAATACAGTTTTAAAATAGGGCTATTAGTATTCTATAAAATACATTTAACGTTAGGCTATTCAACACTGGATTGCCGGATGCGTAACTCCAACCTTCCATGTGTGGGCTACGAGCTAGCGAGCGAGCTAGTGAAGAAACACAGGGCCAAGTTGCATTAAATAATTTAGGAAAGTTTGGATAGCATTGCTTTGGAATAGAGCTAGTTTATTTAGTGTGAGCTACGATAGGCAATATTGTTAGTTGTAACTTGGCCACATTTTGATATCAAGACTTTTAAAGGCAGGCCTTGTTTTTGCAAGTTGGAATTAAGAACTTATAGACAGCGCTATGTAGGCTATGCGTGAGTAACTTTTTTTACGTCGCAGATGTTTTTGATCTGATACCACTTATTTTTTATAGCTAACTAATGATGAATAATGCATGAAGATAAACACGGAGAGAGACATGCATTCCAACACAGACATGCATTCCAATACAGCTCAAAAACATCCAGATGCACACAATTTGGAGAAATGGAAGTGTAAAAAAAATAGTTTAAAAGAAAGGAGGATATCTTTCACAGATGAGGTTTTACCAGCATGGCTCTCTTCACTGTCCTTTCTCCTCCCTGGATTGCCGGATGCGTAACTCCAACCTTCCATGTGTGGGCTACGAGCTAGCGAGCGACCTAGTGAGTTCATAAGCACAGCAGAGTTTTTTTTCCGGTAGTGTAGAACGTTACCTGCGGGAAATGTTTTGGTACCGGACAGCTAGGTTTTCTGTAGTGCAATGAATGTAGGCTATAATGTGTGTTGATTCGCTTCGTAGTAGCCTAGCTTGAATCTGCTTCCTGACGAGAAGCAGACTGACGTTTCTCTGGCAACAGTAATGTTGGCTAACAAGCTTAATTGGACAACGCATATTTCCCAGGAATCTTAGCCAGAAAGAAAACAATAGATACTACTAAGAAAGTACATACCCAGAGATTATTCTTCTTCTTCTTCTTATTATTATTATTATTATTATTATTATTATAATTAAAAGTGTTTGCAGTAAGCTACATTGTCAGCAGAGTAGCGTAGACTAGAGCCACATTCGGAGGCTATTGTTTTTTTTGTTTTTTTAAAGTGACTAACCATGAATCAGATATGTTTGGGGAATTGGCGGTTTATAAATCCGATCTCTTAAAGGCTTGCAGCTTAAAGGAGGCTATCATCAATTCTTAATGTAGGCTATTATCATAAATTCTTAATTTCCCTAGTCGTTAATTTTATGGTGACATTGTGTTATGTGTGAAAAGGATAAAGTGAACAGAGCTGAAGTGAAGAATTAATGAATAAAGAAATGTTGGCCGAGGCATGGGCACGTTGAGGTTCGGTTTCCACAGTCAGTCAGTCATGACCGCAAGAGCAGAGCGTAACACCCTCCCCAAACCAGACAAGAGCGAGCGTCCGGTTTGGGGAGGGTGTGATACAAGTGAAATACAAGTGAAACATTGAACAGTTAATATTGGAAACTCTTTTGCCTTTGCAATAAAAATATGTTAATGTGTTAATGTGAAAATAATAACAGTCTAAGAAATGAAAAGTACTTAACATTTGCACATTGTTTTTGTGGAAAATAAGTATGTGCCCTGCTGGCCTCAAACCCACAATCCACTGTGTAGGAGACTGCAGTTCTACCCACTAGGCCACAGTAGCTTCTTGGAAAGCATGAAACCATTAGCTACATTAACATTAAAAAACATTAGCGTGAAGCGTTTTTATTGGACGATAAGCTTGATGAGCAGGTATACGGACCATACCCTCAAATAATAATTCTCCCCATTGGATAACATCGCAACGGAGGCAGGCAGTTTGGCAGGAAAAATGGGAAGAAGAAGAAGAAGAAGCGGAAGAGGAAGGAGAAAAACGGCAAAATAACCCAAGTTTGGGGCTTTATTGTGTGGATGTGTGAAGTTGTATCTGAATGCTGTGTGGTTACATGAGGTCAGAACATACAGAAGTTAATGTTTTTAAGGGCTGAGAGTCTATGGTCATTGTGGTTACTTCTGTAGCAAACCCTGAAAAGTGCCAAACTCTCGGTGCTGTATGGGTATGGGGCATGCCCCACCAAGCCGTAACTTGGCGGATGGCATACCTGCCATCCCAATTACGTTCGAGGAATAAGAGGGTCTTGAATCGGTTCCGTGATGAAAGACAGTAGCTTATAGCTTCTTTATTAGCATGGTGTTTCTGTCAGCTTCTAGTCCAACATGACCATATAGTAACATGGCACAACTTAAGTACAATCTCTAAACAAAATGGGGGCTAGCCAGGAGGAAAGGCTTCATGTGAGAATTCACTCCTTCCCTGGTTCCATTTCCTGGCTAGATCAATGACTCTTCACACATTATAATTTCTATTCACCCTGGGTTGCTTACCAATGACTCTTGGCACCTACGTCTTGGGGGAGAGCTTGCATTTGAAAGGGTACTTAACCCCTGGACTGAAACAGGATGGGTGTGGGGACTTAAACAGATTATAACTCTGATATTACTATAAAAACCTGAAAATCCAACAGGCTCCCCAAGATCACAGGGTGCCAATTCCTGGTATTGTGTTATCTTAGGTGCCCTGGGATGTCAAATCCTGTCTTACAACATTATATTCTGTGTCTACCGCCTGTCCCCCATGGATAATTAATTAGGCAAAATGGACCAGGACACAGATCCTTGCGGGTGCTCTGACTCATTATCAGATAATGTTTCCAGTTTACCGTTACTAATAGTCTCATTGAAAAGGAATTTATCTTCGTTTGTCAGTGCTGTGGCTGGGAATCGGCTCAAGTGCCACTGGAGCGCCTCGTTCCCTCCCTTCTGCAAAATCAAAAAAAAGTTTGTCTCTTGCGGACACAAAGGAGCCAGCCTTGCAGATCGACGGGCAGCCCTCCTCCTCCTCCTTTACCGCCAACGCAGCCGCCGGTGCTCTCCTCCAGACCCGCCCGCCCAAGCGCTTCCACAACTACCACCCTTACCACACCAAGAGTAGCATGCAGGGCGATGTCTACAACTTCCTGGAGAGACCCGCCGGTCTGAAATGCTTCCTGTATCACTTCTTAGTGTGAGTAAGCCTGCTCCCCTCATGCATGCTTAATGGGCTACTTTTTGGATGGGGTGCCCATACACCTGTACACCTGTTCCCCTAAGTGGAGCAGGACATGTGCTCTGATATCATGTGGCTGTTGGGAAAACACAGCCTTGTTAGGTCAACTACTGTACCGTAGGATTATTAGTCTATT
The DNA here is from genome assembly GCA_029718625.1 of Synaphobranchus kaupii. Lineage (NCBI taxonomy): Eukaryota > Metazoa > Chordata > Actinopteri > Anguilliformes > Synaphobranchidae > Synaphobranchus > Synaphobranchus kaupii. The sequence goes on from CM056376.1 coordinate 128,511,577, forward strand.
ACACCTAAAGTACCGTGGGACAAATTATAATCTCTTTCCACTTCCTAGAATAAAACCTAGTGTACAACACTGGCCTTTAACACTGGAATTTAACCCATGCAATTTAGCTTAAATTTTAGGAGATTAAATGAGGTAGATCGATGGCTAAGTAAGTGTAAATAACTAGACGTGTTTATAATACGTCTTTGTGTGTCCAGCTGAGAGATGACCTGTAGAACAAGTTTGTATGTATGGTGTTCCAAGCAGAATCTGTCAGCATTCCACAATTTATTTGTCACGATGTGCCACAAGACTCTGGTTATCTTTATTTATCTTTTCTTAAAAATAGATTTTCCGAATCTGAGCATGCTTTGTGTTGTAGGTTACAAAAATGAATCCTGCCTTGTATGAGTTCCTCAGAGGTAACATTCATAATGTGCTATTCTGAGAGAAATACTCTCAAAACCTTGATGAACATGCTTTTCATGTATCTTATGTTTTTATTGCCCCTGATTAGTGCAGTCCCTTTTATTTGAGATTGGATGTCCAAGCACGGTGTTAATTACAGTTAATTCCACTCGGTGTTAAGAATATCACTGTGTTTCTTCATCTTCGCATGTGAAGAGATTGTGCCTCATGGAACAACATATGATTTCAATTAATGTTTTTAACAGTTGATGAATAATTACACTCCAGAAAGGATATGGTTGTACTTTGTTGGCAAGTTTACTTTAGAAAATGTACAGGTTTTAAAATGTTAACTGCTGCTACAGAATTCTTTACAATTCACAAACAGACATTTATATGAAGAAACATCATGTACAACAGAGAAAGGGGTGATTAATAAATAAATGCAGATAAAAATGAGTAATATTTTTACCTAGAAAATAGCGTACATATAGCATTTTTACCAACGTATCCAGACATGTTTGTGGGTCAAATGGTGGCAAATAAGTAATAGTACCAATTTTCTTAACATAATAGTATTTATATTTGTAATAATAATAATAATAATACATTTTATTCATTCTGTGCTTTTCATAGTGGATGCAGACAATTGTTCTAACATGCCCTATAGTGTAGTAATTTTTCTGTTTAATTTCTAAGTGCAACACATCTGAATCAGAGTATTTCCACTATAAATTATTTTCATTTTGCAGTTTGATGTGGCACATACAGTTTCATTGACCACATTCTCTTGAGATGGTAAGATGAAGAAACACAGGGCGAAGTTGCATTAAATAATTTAGGAAAGTTTGGATAGCATTGCTTTGGAATAGAGCTAGTTTATTTAGTGTGAGCTACGATAGGCAATATTGTTAGTTGTAACTTGGCCACATTTTGATATCAAGACTTTTAAAGGCAGGCCTAGTTTTTGCAAGTTGGAATTAATAACTTATAGACAGTGCTATGTATGCTATGTGTGAGTAACTTGGCTTTTTTTACATCGTAGACATTTTTGATCTGATATCACTTATTTTTTATAGCTAACTAATGATGAATAATGCATGAAGATAAACACGGAGAGAGACATGAATTCCAACACAGACATGCATTCCAATACAGCTCAAAAACATCCAGATGCACACAATTTGGAGAAATGGAAGTGTAAAAAAAATTGTTTAAAAGAAAGGATATCTTTCACAGATGAGGTTTTACCAGCATGGCTCTCTTCTCTGTCCTTTCTCCTCCCTTCCCTGGATTCACATTAAAGTCCGCTCTTTGCCGAACAGCATCTTTAATGCGCTGCCATCAGACTTCAAATGAATGGAACCTTTTATGCTGAACGCTTCGGTCCTGACATGAAGGCCATTTCCTCTTTGTGGTCTTGCACCGCACTGTTGGTTGAAGCACTGACATAATCGCATCTCCCTAAAATTGTTTCATCCGCGAGCCGTGGATGTTTTTGTCCGTTTGATACAGATCAACCAAAGTTAATAGGCTTCGATGGGCCTCATTTAGGTAGAGCGACAGAGGAGAAGCTTTATGGTTGCATTAAATGCTTTCCGTTTCCCTTCATCTCTGTGGAAAATGACCAAGAAGGAGTGGCAGGAATTTTAAGCGCTAGGAATCGAAACAACGACAGACATGTCAGGTGTACTGTTGCATCTTGTTGCTGGTGACCGAGTTTGAGACAGATTTGAAGGTGTCACAATTTAGGCATTTACCTGAGAACCGGAATTGCATTCATATTTGTGAATATTCACCCATTTGTGGTAGTAAGAATTGTATAATCACAGAGCGGTTTTTTCGTTCATTGTCACTTGGATTTCTTTTGGAAAAACATTAGCTATACAGATAGATTTTTGGCCAGCACTGTTTTCGCATTCTTCCATTGTAGAGGGAGAGCTTCTCCATTCTTGTCTGAAATCTGAGTTGGTAACGTGCACATAGGAGAAGAATTTGTCACAAATTTTGTCATGGTCCACTATGCAAAGGTATGCAAATTACAGGAGAGCGATGTGGTAAATTGAAATGGCACACACAAAGCTGACTAGTTAGTGACATTGTTGTGACCGTTGGCGTGTTAAACATAGCAGTTTTAGAACTTCATTCCACTCTACCAAAGGAGCCCATTCTAAAACCAAAATGGTTGGATTTCATGTATAAAAATCTAACATGAGATTTTCAGACAAAAACAGTTGTGTATGATCATAATCTAACCCAAAACATCGGTTTTCAATGGGAAAAGTCGGCTTTTGACTGCAGTATCACTTTAAACCGTGCAGATACATCAACTAGTCTCTGATTTTTGTGAGCAGTAGGCTCTTCTTCGGACTCCAAGTCCGACTGAGGCTGAAACGTACGGCTGTAATGTTATTTCCCCAGTGTTGTCTCTTGTTGCCATCATGGAATGAAGCACAGTGTTTTCTAGTCGACTTACGTGGGGTGGGGGGTGGGGGTATTGCAATTTGCATATTCATAGATTCTGGCATTCTCAGTGAAGGTAAACGTGTAGAGACAATACTAAGCCATTTTCAGTAGTTTATTGAACATTGTTTGATGGAAAAACCATATTAAACAACTTATTATTCAATATAGAATATTTTTAAGGTTTCAAAATACATGTGGAGGGGATCTTTAATAGTGTAGAATATTTTCATATTTAAAACACATGCAAGTATAATTTATTTATTAATAGAGAAATTATGATCAGCAAAGTCCACCAACGTGCATATTAAAATAAGATTTTAAAACACACAGAAATTGACTCCTGGCTGGACTGCATTTATCTTGATTAGGATGCATAAATCTTCTAGCACACGAAGAAGAATAAAAATCCACGGCTGCCTTCTTCTTCTTCTTCTTTTATTTTAAACGTATCGTAGGTGTGATTCGCCGGTCAACTGTGACATCAAGTTGTTTTTTTGGTGTTTTTCCCGAGTATGTTTCAGTTTGTTTTCTCATGGGGTGGTGAATTATAAAAGCCAGTGTTTCACATGGGGTGGTGAATTATAAAAGCCAGTGTTTCACATGGGGTGGTGAATTATAAAAGCCAGTGTTTCTCATGGGGTGGTGAATTATAAAAGCCAGTGTTTCTCATGGGGTGGTGAATTATAAAAGCCAGTGTTTCTCATGGGGTGGTGAATTATAAAAGCCAGTGTTTCTCATGGGGTGGTGAATTATAAAAGCCAGTGTTTCTCATGGGGTGGTGAATTATAAAAGCCAGTGTTTCTCATGGGGTGGTGAATTATAAAAGCCAGTGTTTCTCATGGGGTGGTGAATTATAAAAGCCAGTGTTTCACATGGGGTGGTGAATTATAAAAGCCAGTGTTTCTCATGGGGTGGTGAATTATAAAAGCCAGTGTTTCTCATGGGGTGGTGAATTATAAAAGCCAGTGTTTCTCATGGGGTGGTGAATTATAAAAGCCAGTGTTTCTCATGGGGTGGTGAATTATAAAAGCCAGTGTTTCACATGGGGTGGTGAATTATAAAAGCCAGTGTTTCACATGGGGTGGTGAATTATAAAAGCCAGTGTTTCACATGGGTTGTATCATAGCAACTAAAGAGAGAGGAGGAGAGGGACGGAGAGAAAACAGATTGCTAGTGTGCAGATCAAGGAGATGAGCAAAGAATTATTATTATAATTATTACATGATGACCCACCCTGTTAGCTGTACTCAGGTCCCCATGTGTCACAGCATGGTTTTTCACATCCATATATTTTTCTCTGAACCTGAAGAACAAAGAACCAGAAAATATACAGAGGATCTCCAAGTGCCTTTTAGTTACAAACTATCTCATCCACATTTCACATCTTGGCCCTGTTGCCCCCCCCCCCCCCCCCAAAAAAAAAAATATAACTCAATATGATTCACATCATGATTAAGAAAGAAGGACAGACAACTCAAGGTGTTTCACATTTTTAAGAGTTCTAGGACATAAAATACATGGATTGGCTGAGACAAGCAGTAAAAGGAGAGCAATTTACTGAAAGCTCACACACACTTCCACTCACGCACACACACACATGCATGTACGCTAGCACACACACACACACACACACACACACACACACACACACACACACGCACTGTTTGCTTTCTCTCCTGGTTTCAGCCTGTATTCTTCTGTGTTCTTACTGCTTCATGGTAATCAACAGCCGTCTCTCACTTCTGGAGAGACCGAGATTCTGTTAATTATTAAACCAGACAAAATGTGTGGTGCTGTGTGCTGTGTGTGTGTGTGTGTGTGTGTTATGTGTGTGTGTGTGTGTGTGTGCTGCCCTGAGGGGGTTATTTTTCTCCAGTTTAACCTCAGCACTCATCTCCAGTTCTGCTTCTCTCTTGGGTGTCTTTCCTGTCAGTTGTGTGTGTTTTTTTTTGTTCTTGGAATTTTTCAAATATTTGAAGTCAAATCTGAAGGACTTGTAATGAAAGCAGTTAGTAGCACTCAATGCATTCCCATGAAGTACTCAAATGTTAATAGAATGGAACTACATACATATATTAAACTTATATTATAAATTGATAAATAATGTTGGCTTTCCAATATGTTAAAGCTTAAAAGTTAAAAGTACAAATTATGCAAGCATAAAATGGAACACTAAACATGCATGTATTATTAAGTAGAAAACTTTTATATTTAACATAAATATAAACTGTTCCCTGGTCATTTTATGCTGATGTCTTTTGTTGTCACGGCTTATCTTACTGATCTTACTGCAATCGATGAACGGTTTAGTTTTGTTTATAAACCAACTGGAAACAGGCCTACTCAAGTTCTGTGGACCTGGTCACCTGAATATATAGGCTATTCAGTCACATATTTATAACTTTTTTTTTTTTCTCCTGGTCTCGGCAGCAGTGACCTGTGACGTGCACTCTCTTGGGTCGATTTTTATTAACTGTCAGCAAACAGCCAAGATGTGGCCTCTCTCTCCCTCTCAGCTTAGCCCTTGACCCAGACACCGTCTGTCTGCTGTCATAGTTACGGGGGAAAGGACTCTGCGGAACAGGTTTGGCCGTCTGCGGTCTCTGGGCTGTGCCCTTACGTGTTTAGCCCGGGTTCGCTTTCTCCCTGCTGGCTACTCGAGCCTCAGGGCAGACACACGGACGCGCATGCGTGGACAGACGGAAGCGCCGCGTGAATCCGACCTGCCGTTGCCGGATTTAACGGCTTCGTGCGTTGCGCTGCAGCCAAAGCCAACAGGCTTTGAAGAAGCTGTGTTGTGTTGTGACGTCCTCTATTCTACGTGATCGACCGATTATTTTTTGTTTTTCTGAAGGTGGTTTCTTACACGTCTGCTGCCCCAGATGCTACAGCACTGAAACGTAGCAACACAGGTTTTTATCTCTTGAAGATTTGTAATTTCTTCTGTGAATTAAATATTGCGAAATAATTCACCGCAGAAACTGGAAATGAATTATTGCACAGGTAGCAGATGTGCACAGGGCAAAAAGTGACTCTTGAAAGCCGCTTTGATTGCTTTGAAGCTGGAAATGTTTTCTCAAAGAACAACAGTAATTGCACTGCAATTGCAAAAGCTAACAGCACGATGATTATTCATTAAATAAAGATGACCAGCCCTCACCAAATTTACAAAACTAAAAATTTTTTTAATTTAATTTAAAAAATTGTTTTAAAATTATCATTTTTTAAGTTCTTATTCTCCAGAAGTGTCTATTATCAGTCTCCTTTCAGGTTATGTATGCTTGAATCTGCAAATTAATGTACAGTTTTTTTTGACAGATCCCAAATTGTGGTTTAAACTAGACCAAGCAAACTTCACAATTGGATGGCCAGTGTGTATATTTTGCAAACCAATTAGTCTGGCTTAATTTTCTAAACAGCTGCATACACTAGTTTTGGTTCACTGCAGTATCAAACCTGAGCAGTCTGCAGATGTAGCTCATGACTTTTATCAACAATGCCAGATGACAACATAAATGATTGGGTTTAATTAAATAATTAAACAATTGTCTTGGAATCCAAAAACAGACCAACAGCCCCTCGGTGTGCACCTGTGGAGAGGCCCAAATATTGTGTGTGTGTGTGTGTGTGTTTGTGCGTTTGTGTGTGTGCGCGCGTGCATGTGCGTTTGTGTGCGTGTGTATGCATGTGTGTGTGTGTGTGTGTGTAGGTCTAAGTCAGGGCTGTATCATTAGCTGGCAGGCTGGAGTCTGCAGAAGCTCCTAGAACACACAGCACACATCAGTCGAGCTGGAGAGGGAGGAGATAATGAACTAATTAAAATTAAACCAGGGGATGATTACGTGCCCAAATTAGAAGCCTGTCACCAGCAGAGCAAAAGCCAGACATGGGTTTTTTTTTTTCCTGGAACTAATGCCAGGAACTCTCTCTGCCTTTGTTTCCCTTAGAGCGCCAGATCCAATCGGGCACTCCAGAGCAGAGGATTCGCACACTGATTCAGGTGAGAGTCCGCCGCTCACTGCTGCTGACGTTGACTGAGTTCTACACGTCTGTGTATTCTCATCTAATCTAAAAAGCTAGAAATTTGTGATGAAATTGAGATTATTGCCAAGTCACATCAGTGATGAAGATCAGTCACAAGCAAGTACTGCTCAGAAAACACTGGCTGAAATCACACAATGTGACACATTCCTACCACAGCAGCTTCATTCATACACAGTGTGCAGAAATGTCAGTTTAGCCATACAATCATGTCATAGTAGTTTGGCCTTCTCCCATGACCTTTTTTCCAGAACCTTCCCAGACACCCCCACCCCTTGAGACAACTAAGCATCATGGGAAAACAGGTCTGCATATCTTTGGCTTACAATTATGAGAAATAACACCCTGACCTTCCAAACTGGCAGAGTGAGCTGGGTTGTGAATATAATTTTAATGACTGGAAATATGGCTGCATTTTTATTTATTAATTATTAATGGGGAAGTACAGAGTGATGGTTGTAACCGCTCTGATTATATACAAAGTACCTACAGTGAGCACCATAATTCATTGGACAGTGACACATTTATTGTTATTTTGGTTCTGTACTCTAGCACTTTGAGTTTGAAAGGATACAGTGACAATGAGGTTGAAGTGCAGACTGTCAGCTTTAATTTGAGGGTATTTTCAGCCATATCAGATGAACCGTTTAGAAATTATAGAACCTTTTGTACATAGTCCCACCCATTTTCGGGCATCAAAAAATATTGGACAGTTTAACATAATGTAGAATAAAGTAATCAGTTTTAATATTTGGTCGCATATTCTTTGCATGCCATGACTTCCTGATGTCTGTGACCCAACAATATCAAAATATCAATGTTTCTCTTGACAAATCTTTCTATTGAACTCTATGGAAAAATAAGTCAGGAGAAGAAACCCTTCAAGTTATCCATCCATATCTACTGCATATCTGGCAGCAGGGTGATGGTTTAAGGCTTGTTTTATACGTCAGACCCTTGATGACTTAGAGCCATTTAGCCAACTATGTGTTCCATACTGTTCCAGTGTAATTTACAGCTAAATCTAGTCTCACCCCCCAATTCCCATAGAGATCCATTCAAATGCCGAGAGGTTATAGTATCACTTGTAGGAGTACCAGAAAATAAGATATCAAGAGTCTTTTGATATTGTTGGATCACACACATCAGGAAGTCATGGCATGCAAAGGATAGGCGACCAAATATTAAAAATAATTACTTTATTCTACATTATGTTAAACTGTCCAATATTTTTTGATGCCTGAAAATGGGTGGGACTATGTACAAAAGGTTCTATAATTTCTAAACGGATCATCCGATATGGATGAAAATACCCTCAAATCAAAGCTGACAGTCTGCACTTCAACCTCATTGTCATTGTATCCTGTCAAACTCAAAGTGCTAGAGTACAGAACCAAAATAACAATAAATGTGTCACTGTCCAATGAATTATGGTGCTCACTGTAGGTACTTCATATTTAATCCGAGCGGTTACAACCATCACTCTGTACTTCCCCATTTAATAATTAAAAAATATAATAAAAATGCAGCCATATTTCCAGTCATTAAAATGATATTCACAACCCAGCTCACTCTGGCAGTTTGAAGGGTCAGGGTGTTATTAGGCGGCAGTGTAGTATAATGGTTAAGGAACTGGGCTTGTAACCGAAAGATTGCAGGTTCGATTCCCAGGTAGGACACTGCCGTTGTACCCTTGAGCAAGGTACTTAACCTGAATCGCTTCAGTATATATCCAGCTGTATAAATGGATAATATGTAAAAAATGCTAAAAAGATGTGTAAGTCCCTCTGGATAAGAGCATCTGCTAAATGCCTATAATGTAATGTAATGTAATGTAATGTTATTTCTCATAATCCTAAGGCAAAGATATGCACTTCAACCTCATTGTCATTGTATCCTTTCAAACTCAAAGTGCTAGGGCCCTATCTTACACCCGGCGCAAAGCGGCGCTAACCCAAACGCAAGTGTTTTTGCTATCTTACACCCGGCGCTAGGTTCATTATAACGCCTAACGCTTACGTCGTTTAACTACCATGTATTCTTGCGCCTGTTGCAAGTGAACTGGGCGTGTTGGTCTTAAGATGAGGAGTGGCCAGGAATATTTTTGGCGTATTGCTATCTTGAGCCAGCAGAAAGCGCTTGCGCTAGAACCACCACAAACCTGGTCTAAAGTCATGTCGCAGTTGTTTACATGTTATTTTAACGGCCCCTATAAGTGCGTCTACATAGGCGTGTGCACAACGCGCGTACCCTCCTGTCTGTTACACACAGGGGCGCGCACAAGCATGACTAAAATATCTAGATCACAATGTGAAATATTATTATTATGTAGGCTATACCAAAAATGCATAATAATAAAAGGTTCCATAGGTCCACATACCTTTCCCTCAGCGAAGGGAAACGATGCCACATTACATTGCTCTCAGCCCACTCCATCAACATCCAGGCGATGTGCGATGGTACGGCACAATGGCTATCCATTAAAAAGGGGCTGATAACACCTATATCAAGCCTAATGCGCGAATTGTCATTTGCACCTAATGCGTGAATTGTCATTCAATGGAAAACTTGCACACTGCAATAGACGGACATTTGAGTTCTGAAAATGCGCTTCAGATGTCATTACAATACAGCTCTGTTTATCTAGGAATACAACCTGTAAGTAAATAGAATGGTTTGTGACTGAAAAAAGTTCAAAACCTTGTCCAGTGAATATTGCTTTTATTGTTTTTCAAATAGCCTAGGCTACAGCGGACTTGCTGTGCATAACGTTTTTTCGATAGCCTATGGTTAAAAAACAGAGATAAATGTCATCATGTTAACTGAATTGTAACCTTAGCTATTCTTCGTCCTTCATATTTTTTTAATTACTGTGACAAGGTTTCCATACCCTCAGCTTATTAAAACCCCGCTGATTTCACCTGTTATTCCATAACTGGACAAAATATTTAATTTTAACTTAATTAACTAAGCGTCTAATTAGAAACTAAATTTGCAGCACGTTACACAATTAATTTATAATTAATAATTTTAATGCCATTATCTGCATGTGCGCTTTACAGGAGCAGGTCTGTTTCCCCTGCTGTAAATCAAACTTTTCACGGTCTTCCTGGGAAAGTGGATCGTTTTAAAGCATTACGCTACCAGTAAAACAGGTTGGTCACATTTCCATAAGCAGGACATTATAAAACAAGGGAAAATATGCTGAACCTATGGGTTGCCAACCTGACAGATTTATTGTATTTAGTGTCATCATTAAGGCAAAATAACATTATTTATGTTATTAATCAAAATTAGAATGCAGGTAGCCTAATGAACTTCAGATGAACCTTGAACAAGAGTTCATTGCATACGAAATTCGTTAAACAAGCAGGCTAATTTGGCGTTTTCTAAGGTGAGACGGAAGCAATTGTTCACTTATTCTTAGCTGTTGCAGGTGCTTTTAACGAAATTTAACCGCATATATTTTGTAAACAGCACTGTGAGGAATTACCCGGAACTCATAATGGTTAGCCCGAATAATATTGATCATATAGCCTATTCCTTGATCGCACTAAACACGCACGAGCATGTTTGTTTCGCCATCATAAGCAATCCGCCAAGGTGGAAAAGCAGGCTTTTAAAGGGAATGGGATATGACATTTTGATTGGTTTATTGCATGTCACGCCCAAGACACACCTATAATTAATGAAGAGACTAGGTTCAGCCCAGTTGCACCTTGCGCCATGCTTAGCGCCCAAAAAACATGCCGTTAAAATAGCAAAAGTGGACTTGGACACGCCCTAAATGGACTTAGCGCCATGCGCTTAGACCAAGTGCCAAGATCGCCAAGATAGGGCCCCTAGAGTACAGAACCAAAATGACAAAAAATGTGTCACTGTCCAATGAATTATGGTGCTCACTGTTCATACTGCAAACGCGCTCCCTGCGCTAGATCCATGCACACAAATTGCACTCCCAAATTAGGCAGCCCCCCAAACTGAGGTGCCCCCCTCCAAACAGAGCTGCCACTGTTCACACAGTTCTGTCCACTTCCTATTTGTATATATATTTTACAATGAAATCTTACGAAGCAAAAGATAAACATTACTGTGCATATCATATGGTCAGAAGGCCAGAGTCATGTTATGTACTGCAATATTTGTTTATTATTATTTTTATTATTGCTATTATTGTTTCTTTAGAACTCTTTTTTGTCTGCTGTTTAATGTAATGTGGCCTCTTTTGTAAAGATCAGTAATTATTACTACTACTAGTAATAATTAATACTGATATTTACAGGTGAGATCATAAGGAAATTGAGGTTAGATAGGAGCAGAGGGTAATGGATGCTATAAAAGAGCAGAGGATAGTGGAGGCGAGATAAGTGCAGAGGATAATGGAGGCTAGATAAGAGTAGAGGGTAATGGCTGTTAGATAAGAGCAGAGGGTAATGGATTCTAGATATTAGCAGGTGGTAATGGATGCTAGATATAAGCAGAGGGTAATAGATGCTAGATAAGTGCAGAGGATAATGGAGACTAGATTAGAGCAGAGGGTAATGGCCGTTAGATAAGACAAAATGGTAATGGATGCTAAATAAGTGCAGAGGACAATGGATGCTAGATAAGTGCAGAGGTTAATGGCTGTTAGATAAGTGCAAATGGTAATTGATGCTAGATAAGTGCAGAGGATAATGGATTCTAGATATGAGCATAGGTTAATGGAGGTTAGATAAGTGCAGAGAGTAATGGAGACTAGATTAGAGCACAGGGTAATGGCCGTTAGATAAGACAAAATGGTAATGGATGCTAAATAAGTGCAGAGGACAATGGATGCTAGATAAGTGCAGAGGTTAATGGCTGTTAGATAAGTGCAAATGGTAATGGATGCTAGATAAGTGCAGAGGATAATGGATTCTAGATATGAGCATAGGTTAATGGAGGTTAGATAAGTGCAGAGGGTAATGGAGGCTAGATTAGAGCAGAGGGTAATGGATACTAGATATGAGCAGAGGATAATGGAAGCTAGATATGAACAGAGGGTAATGTATGCTAAATATGAGCAGATGGTATTGGATGCTAGATATGAGCAGAGGGTAATGGATGTTAGATAAGTGCAGAGGGTAATGGCTGTTAGATAAGTGCAAATGGTAATGGATGCTAGATAAGTGCAGAGAATAATGGATGCTAGATATGAGCAGAGGGTAATGGAGGTTAGATAAGTGCAGAGAGTAATGGAGGTTAGATAAGAGAAGAGGGTAATTGATGCTAGATATGAGCAGAGGGTAATTGATGCTAGATAGGAGCAGAGGGTAATGGATGCTAGATATGAGCAGAGTACTGGATGCTAGATATGAGCAGAGAGTAATGGATGCTAGATATGAGCAGAGGGTAGTTGATGCTAGATATGAGCAGAGGGTAATGGATGCTAGATATGAGCAGAGTACTGGATGCTAGATATGAGCAGAGAGTAATGGATGCTAGATATGAGCAGAGGGTAGTTGATGCTAGATATGAGCAGAGGGTAATTGATGCTAGATAGGAGCAGAGGGTAATGGATGCTAGATATGAGCAGAGTACTGGATGCTAGATATGAGCAGAGGGTAATGGATGCTAGATATGAGCAGAGGGTAGTTGATGCTAGATATGAGCAGAGGGTAATGGATGCTAGATATGAGCAGAGTACTGGATGCTAGATATGAGCAGAGAGTAATGGATGCTAGATATGAGCAGAGGGTAATGGATGCTAGATATGAGCAGAGTAATGGATGTTAGATAAGTGCAGAGAGTAATGGAGGTTAGATAAGAGCAGAGAGTAATAGAGGTTAGATAAGTGCAGAGAGTAATGTAGGTTTGATAAGAGCCGAGGATAATGGAGGTTAGATATGAGCAGAGGGTAATGGAGGTTAGATATGAGCATAGGATAATGGATGCTAGATATGAGCAGAGAGTAATGGAGGTTAGATAAGTGCAGAGATTATGGTGGTGCTGAATCAGCAGGATAGTGTCTCTCGATCTCTCCTAATGCTACGCCAACAGTCTCCAAGGACAGGCCTGGGTCATATGACCCAGCAGGTGTTTTCCAGATGTTTCTGCTCTGGTGCACGTGTCCCGTTTGGGGACGTACAGTAATCTCCCCTTCCAGGCAAGCCAAAGAGACCCTTGGGGAGGGCCCAGGTAGGGCAGGGAGAGGGGAGGGGGGCAGTTTCAGGAATTATCGAGAATATACTGCTCTTATACAGCAGATTTATGACACGGCCTGACAAGATACTGTGCTGTGCTGCGCCAGAGCATCCCCCCCATGCATAAATCTGCAGCAGAGGACGGTCCATAACAGCCACGCTTTAGAGGACGATCCACAACAACCACACTTTAGCGGACGGTCAATTACAGCCACACTTTAGAGGACGGTCCATAACAGCCACGCTTTAGCGGACGGTCCATAACAGCCACACTTTAGAGGACGGTCCATAACAGCCACACTTTAGAGGACGATCCACAACAACCACACTTTAGCAGACGGTCAATTACAGCCACACTTTAGAGGACGGTCCATAACAGCCACACTTTAGAGGACGGTCCATAACAGCCACACTTTAGAGGACGGTCCATAACAGCCACACTTTAGCAGACGGTCCATAACAGCCACGCTTTAGAGGACGGTCCATAACAGCCACACTTTAGCAGACGGTCCATAACAGCCACGCTTTAGAGGACGGTCCATAACAGCCACACTTTAGAGGACGGTCCATAACAGCCACACTTTAGAGGACGGTCCATAACAGCCACACTTTAGAGGACGGTCCATAACAGCCACACTTTAGAGGACGGTCCATAACAGCCACACTTTAGCAGACGGTCCATAACAGCCACGCTTTAGAGGACGGTCCATAACAGCCACACTTTAGAGGACGGTCCACAACAGCCACGCTTTAGCAGACGGTCCATAACAGCCCTGCTTCAGAGGACGGTCCATAACAGCCACACTTTAGAGGACGGTCCACAACAACCACGCTTTAGCGGACGGTCAATTACAGCCACACTTTAGAGGACGGTCCATAACAGCCCTGCTTCAGAGGACGGTCCATAACAGCCACAATTTAGAGGACGTTCCATAACAGCCACGCTTTAGAGGACGGTCAATAACAGCCATGCGTTAGAGGAATGTGTACACTGGCAGTGGTTGTGACAAGGTTGTGTGTGTGCAGGTTATAATAATATGTGAAAAAATACAACGCTCAGACCTGTTGAGACCTAACAGAAACATCCAGGTCTACAACACAATGTGGGGAGTAGCAGGGAATAAATACTCCTTAGAGAAGGCAGAGAGGGAAAAGATTAATCTCAGGAGAACATAATAACTAACCATTTAATCTTCAATTTTGTAATTGGTTAAGTGTATGAATAGTAATAATAATAATAAGAAAAAAAACACAATGAGAATAAGAGTACTGTTAAGAAGGGTCTCGTGATAAAATGCTCCAAAAATACATGATCAAAATCCAAGAAATTGCATATTTAGAAAAACACTGATACAGTCCAGTCAAAGTAAGAATGAAACCAGGGCACTCAACACACAGGAAAAGAGGACAGACCTGAGAGAGATTATTTTATTTTGGGAGACAGTCTTGGAGGAAGAGGTAGAGAAAATGTAGATTCAGGGTTCAGGGCGACGGCTAGCTCTCAGACATCGTGCCATAGTCGCTGGCTGTGGACATAGCAGGCTGCAGGCAGCAGGGGGCGCTGTTGTGGGGGGAGGGGGGAACTCATCTGAATAGCCTGAAATATACTGCATGTGAGCGGGTCAGCGCTATTTGCATTTCTTCCAGTCACAAAGGCTTACAGGTCAATAGACTCAGGCTGGGGGGGGGGGGAAAACGTCCTGAAGAACTAACTTTCTCTCTCTCACTGTTTCTTCCCTCCCTTCTTCAGGAATCTCATTATGCAGGATTCCTCTTTTTTTACTTTCCCTCTGTCTTCCCCCCCCCCCTCCCCTCTCAAATCTCTGTCCCTTTCTCTCTTTCCCTCTCTCTCACACACTCCTTTGTTCTCTCTCTCACACTCTCTCTCTCAGTAGTGAATATATTGCAGTTACGGGGCTGTAATACCTTTGTTGGTAGCCGGGATATAAAATGGTGGAGAGAGGGGATTTGTGCCAGCTGTTCATTACAGTCTCACTCGGAGTTGAGTGCCAGTCTGTCTGTGCCAGACTGGAGCACGGGCACAAACTAGGGCAGAATTCACGAGGAGCGCTGATACTCGTGTGTGTGTGTGTGTGTGTGTGTGTGTGTGTGAGAGAGAGAGAGATTAAGGAAGTGCATCTCATCTCATTATGTCGGATACGTTAGCATTGGCTACGGAGTGCATTGTTTCAAACAGTCCGGCTGCATTATTTTCCCTTCTCGCGATTCCTCCCTGGTGCAGGCTGCCACTGGGAGGCGCTGTCTCTGGGTGAGCGAGTTTGGGGCTCTCCCCGCCAGCCCCGCCCCTCCCCTCCCGTTCGGCAGACTCGGCCGAGGGAGCTCCGTCCGCGAGGGCCGAAATCCAGTGTGCAGATTAGTCTCCTTATCTGCATGTGCTGCCAGGAGAGCGAACGGCCTTTTGTGGCTGCGCTGAGCGCCCGTCTCCGCCCCCCCCCCCCCACCCCCCGTCCCCCCCCCCCCCCCCCCCCCCCCGTCCCCGTCTCCGCCTGCCCACGGCCCTTTCTGCGCATGACTACATTCAAATTTAAAAGTAAATAATAAAAAATAAAAAAAACATTATCCGGAAAAAAAAAACCCCGGCATCGTCGAGCAGGACAGAATCCTTGGGGACGCTGGGAGTTGAAAGGTGGACTCTCGGCTCTCTTCTTTCTGTCCCTGTTCGTCCTGTTCTCTCTCTCCCCTCCCTTGTTCTATCTTTTTGTTTTTCTCTCTCCCCGCCCCCCCCTGCAAGATTTTGCCCCTCTAGTGTTTTGTCCTTGATGAATATGCGTCTGGCGAAGGGGGGGGGGTGGCACTTGCTTGGCACTCCGTCCGTGTCTCAGCCGATAGCGCGGGCAAAGGCGTGTCTGGACGGGACGGCTGTCTGGATCTTTCCAGCCCCCCACCACACCCCACCCATTCGTGGTCACTCCCAAATGGCACGATGGACAGAATGTCAAATACATGATGCACAAGAGACACATGTACTTTATCTGAAATATGTATTTGAAATATGTATCTGAATTTTGTGTAATTTTGTGTAATATGCAGAGCAGAGCAGAGCCAAATTATCCTGGTTATTTATAAATCAGTGGACAGGTGCCAGGGCTTGACAGATCTTTGTCAGGGAGGTGGCCGAAAGGGGCGTGGTACCGCAGTCAGACACCGGGGGCAGTACAGTAACCTGCTGTCCTCAGCAATTTCCTATTAAAGACTGAGGCCTTCTCAGAGGGAAACACAATAAAGACACCAATTAAATAAAAACCATCAAATGTAATGGGCTGAAGAGCCAACTGCACTCACACTGAAGGACGCCCGCTCCGGATTCACTATACGGGTGGGTGACGTGTGTGTGCTGTGCAGTGTGTGTGTGTGTGTGTGTGGGCGTGCGTGCGTGTGTGGCTGATTTGTGGCTTCTTTCGAGTGCATTTTTACCGTGTGTGCATGTGCCCTTTATGTAGTATGCATGAACGGCACAGATTTGTCCTTACACACCCATTTGCCTGTGTTCATTTGACCAGTTTTCCTCTCTCGTCTCTCTCAACATTCGATCGGTGACTTCAGTTGTGTTTATCCTGCTGACTAACTGAAAAGAGTTGACCTTGGCAGTGTTGCCGTCTAGTGAAGACCGACCGCTACGTCTCCGTTTGGACTGCAGGAGTTTACGTGGAGCCAGTCTCCACTCATTCTCTTGCCCCCCGCTGGTGAAAAGCCCCCTGACTGACTAGCGTATATCCGCGCTGTCTTATAAATGGATAAGCCACGGGACCAATGGGGGGGTTAATAGGTGACGTCATACACCTGAGAGTCTCCCCTTTTAGACAGAGTACAGACAGTCTGCCCTCTTCACGTGTTGTCCTGGTTATTCAGACAGAGCTGAAGCAGAGTGGGTTACAGATAGAGAGGGATCACAGTACAGGAAGTGCCGTGGCAGGGAATCGAACCCCCCTGCCCCCCTGAGGGGAGTCATGTCTAAGGCCTGGTTTTTTGCTCAATTTTCCTTCTGTTTCCCTGTGCAGCATCTTTGTGACAGTTCTCTGTAAAAAGCGCTATACAAATAAAATTGAATTTAATTGAATTGAATGTATGTTTCGGGGCGTCGGCTGTGCCACCCGGCCTCCTGATGAGGGTTTACTGTAAAGCTGCCCCACACAGGTAGCGGTGTTCTCACCGTCAAAAAGCTGATAAAGGTTATGTTTATCCTATTTCACTCTTAATTTTTCCCTATGCTACTTTGACAAGACATTAGCTGTGCAAAAATGTTCTCTGTACATAATTTTTTAGACACGTGACGTAATTTATTTTTAATAGTTCAATACTGTTGTTCATACCTGCGTCTCCGTGTGGCAGAGCCTTCTGAGGTAGGTCTGCCGCGTTGTCGGATTGATCTGACGTGCGACGTGCGTTCCAACAAGGCCAACCATCGCTGCGGGCTGCGTTTACTGTTACTGAGTCCTCAAAGTTTACGGTTACTGTGCACATTCAAGGTTCTGTTTTGTTTGTCTTGTTTATTTGAGACGCCTGGCTGAGAAAGAGGGATTTTCACCGTGTCTAAATCAGTCGACTGTCTTGGGAAGCGACAACAAAACGTGACTTTTATTAAAGTGAATTATAGCCAAACGATTGGCAACTTAATTGTTCCCGTGGCTTCTTCTTTTCGTATTCACTGTGCACACCCTTTTTAGACTGTTTGCTAACATTACTGAACGTCGTGGTGAACAGAAAAAAAAGATGTTATATGCTTTTGAATGTTAAACTTGAACGAACACACATCTGGTTAACACGGAGATGGAATTGCGTGACGTGTGGTTTTATTTCCACACATTTTTGTAGCTGCTAAAATAATTTTTTATTGTTTATCCCGTGTCTCTGCGTGATTCGTGGCGCAGGCTCGCTGGCTCAGATTTGGGGGTGTCCGGGGGTAGGTGCAGATTTTGGCATTCAGGGTCTGGAAGGGGAATCCCCTTGTCCTGTACAGTACTCAGGGATGGACAGTATTATTTTTGTGTATGCATTTCGTACTTAATACAGGCCTTTTTCTATGCTTTATACCTCTGGCCCACCTGCCAAGCAGCCTACACCTCCACCAGTTCGACTGTAGGTATAAATACATTTAATTGGGAGGTTATGTTGTAACACAGTACATTTTAACGTGTTGCTGCGGCCATCCCGTGACTTGGCACACGTGTGGCCTGGAGCACCAGTCCGTGTGCAGCCTGTGTCCGCCCGCTCCAGGTTTCGTTTTCTGATTGGCGGAATGGAGAATAAAAGAAGGTCAGCGCTGGTAATGCACGCTAAGGGGACCGGAGCAGAGGGACAGCACGCGTACCACACACATGAGAGAGAGGCACGTTAGCCAACATTTGTTTGGTGGTTTTAAAAGTAGCATTTCTTTTTCTGTTTGACTATGTCTGGTGGGTTTGGTGTTTTTGGTTATCTTGTTTTCCTGTGAATGTGAGCCATTTATCAAAAAGAACAGGAGCCCTTAGAGTACAGGGTCTTTGTTGTAGATGGTAGCCAAAAGTAACCAGTGTTCTATAGTCGATATATTGGTTACCGTATTGGTTTGCGTATCTTGTGATGTCTGAGGTAGTGATATGACACGAAACAGAAGTAAAGAAAAATAATCTGAACCCTTACAATGCAGGATCCTTCACTGTAAAATGTACCAGAGTGAGGTAATGAGTAATCTTGATTGATCGTTTTAAAGGTGTGCTACTAAGTTATTGCCTGCAAAGTATGACGAAATATACAGTTTTGTGCCTGTTCACAGCATCACAAGTGCATACCTCAGTAAATCTTGCAATAATTTAACATCATATTCTGAAATAATATAATCTGCACAGTAATATATCTGTTTTATTCAATGTGAAATTAGCTCTTACAGTTTTGTGCGGTTATCGTAGGATCTTTGAGCAGATGGCCAGTGGTCTCTCTCGTTGACTTTTTTAAACTTTTCCCCCGGTTTTGCTTAATCAGCCCTTTCCCAGTCTGCGACTGAGCTGTGCCCCGCATTTCAAGCGCTCTCACACCGTTCCTCTACCACGCGGCGCGCTGCCGTTCACGGGGACGGTGTCCAAAATCACGCGCCGCCATCGCCCGACGCCCGTCTTCTGCTGCCTGGCTAATGGTTAATGAGCACGCGCTAAAGTTCAGGCGGCCTTAGATGGACTCCAACAGTCAGCGTTAAAGAGGAGTGTGTGTGTGTGTGTGTGTGTGTGTGTGTGTGTGTGTGTGTGTGTGTGTGTGTGTGTGTGTGTGTGTGTGTGTGTGTGTGTGTGTGTGTGTGTGTGTGTGTGTGTGTGTGTGTGTGTGTGTGTGTGTGTGTGTGTGTGTGTGTGTGTGTGTTTTCTTCAGAGCGGTCCACGCTGCTTTGCTAAGCTTTTTAATGTTCTTAAAAGGGAAATATCTGGCTGGTCTGCTGGTGAAGCGCTGTGCCGAATATTACAGTGTGCCTGCATCAGTGTGCCAGGGGAACCTGGGGGGGGGGGGGGGGGGGTTTGTCCCGGTTGTGACGCCTCTGGGCTGAGAGGCACAGTCGGGACGGCCGGGTGAATTTCGGAGAGGGTCAGTTAGCGCGTAATCCTCACTGCAGTCCACAACAGCCTTGGACCGAAGGTGAGTCTCACTTTGGGGGTGGGATATTCTTTTAGTCTCTTTCTGTTAACAGAATAGAATAGAATGGAATAACTTTTATTTTACGGTGAGGGAACTTCAGTGCTTGAAGGGCTTGAAGTGGCCCAGATAAATGTGTTTTCTCACTCTGCCCTTGTCCTGAGTAAGCCATTGCGATTCACCCCGCCAATGCAGTGAACTGCACTTGTAAGAACTTGCGAATGTACTGAAGACCTGAAAACCTTTTGGCTATTTTTATCTTTCAGTTGCGTAGTATTGCATACTTTCAGTTCAATGCGCTTCCCCACTTGGTATATTTTATTGCCCTTTTGTGGCGTTCAACACCTATTGGATGTCAGGATATTGTGATGGTTAGGTTAGTTTCAATTGAAAAAAAGACTTGTATAGCATGGTTCAGGAAAATATTATATTAAGCTTTTTTTTTTATTCTGCTTTTGCGATGCATTTCTTTTTAAATATAGAACATTAATGGTTTATATTTATTTATTTACCACTTTACATGAGTAGATTCCCCATTTTAACAAGTGATTATACCAAATAATGTGTTTTTGTTTAATACCAGTAACTATCAGAAATTTTCTTTAAAACCTACATTTTATCTGTCTCGTTTGTGTATCTTCAGGTATTTTGTACCATGCATGAAAAATCATAAAAATATATATTTATTTTTGACCAGCTCAGTTGAAAAAATTGTATAGTTGGTTGTGATTATCACCAAAGCAGAATCTGAAATAATAGTTCATAAATTGCAGGTTCCATAACATTTTTATGATATTGCTGGAGTCCGTTGTGTTTTTCCACACAAAAGCAACTCATAATTACTTATTACCTAATTTTAAGTCATGTTAATAATTGTTATAATGATGTGAGATTAGATTTTTAATTTTATGTGTGCATTATATTAATTTAATATATGTATTTAATGAGGGGGAATGCCATTTGTATATTGCATTTGCAGTAGGTTGCATGTTCTTAAAATAAATTTGGAAAAAATCTGTAAGGTTACATTTCTTCTAGCAATTACATACCTAAAATAATTTACTCATAATTAATAATACTCATAATGACTGAAATACGTTTGCCATGTGCTATATTAAAAAGCAGCACAATGTACATATGTGCGATTTGAATAAATGCTATGATTCCTTGACTCCCATTCAAACAGCATTCACTTGTTAGGGCTTTGAAACAGGGTGAATTACAGAATGAGTAAATATTGTAGCTTTGATGCAAAAATATCACATTTCATTATGAATTTCTGGACAGAATTACGTACAAATCCAGCTGGTTTACCTTACACTCAGGGTTTAGTGTAGAAACAAAAAAAGGTATACGAATCTGCAAATTTGGGTTTATTGTATTCATATATGATCTTTAAAGAAAAATGTAAATGGTAGCATGTGTATTTTAGTGTAAATACAATACAGGCACATTTTTAAAATGGCATATTTAATTACTGTATGTTTATTCTGTGAAATATCACGAGGAAAATGAGAAATAAATTTATCCAGCAGTGCAGATATTCAATTTTCTGACATTTAAAGTTCGGTATTTTCACAGAAAATGTTGTTTCCGCTTTTGTTATATACCGTGTCATTTCTGCATATGCTTCAGTTGTAGAATAAATGTGTTGCAGTATTTTACAATGAAGAAAATGCATTACTAGTCACTTTCTAAACTCAAATCAGAGCTATAGTACTCACCACAATGCCCCCTTATAATATATTTTATATTCTATTAAATATTATTCTAATGATAAGAAAGATAAATTGCTTGTACTTGTATTGTGTGCGTGTGTGTGTGTGTGTGTGTGTGTGTGTGTGTGTGTGTGTGTGTGCGTGTGCGTGTGTCAATATAAAAATAATTTATAATATATTTGAGGGATGATGTAACCTTACTACACTTCCATTGTAATTTCTGTGAATGTGTTTGGTGATAAATATTTAACATTATGAAGAAATTAAAAATCAAGCTGGGATAAATTAGTAGCCATTACTGGATATGTTGGTTTTCACTATTTTTTCATTTCTGTTAAAATGTAAAGTAAAAATAAATACATTTGTTTTTTTTTACTGTTCATATCACTATGACCCATTACTATATTTACATAGGCTTAAAACAAAAATAAATATAAAGATATTTCTGTAAAATACTTCATACAGTATACAGGTACAGAAAAGACGGACAGGTTTAAGTGTTAAATTATCTTAAATATATGGTAACTGTGGCAGAATGAGGCGTTTTTTCTCCATATCAATAATTAACTGTTCAGCCAATTATAACTAGTACACACTTGTGTTTCTCTAGTTTATTGGATTACTGCAGATCATATTTTGGGGGAACTGAGAATTAACTTCTGATGCAACATAATTTAAAAAAATGAACGAAACTTAATTTTTTTGTGGTCAACATATAACTATTGTGTTGTTAAATATATCAGATGAATAGATCAGTTATGTTCTATGTGTAGACTTTTCAATATGTATTTAAGTAGGCCTGAAACCATTATCATTTTCAAACAATACTGTAAAAACTGGGTTACCATTGAACAAATCCTGTTCATAGTCCCTTAAAAGAAATCAAGTATTTTAACTTTTTTTTAAAAATGAAGACAATGAAAATACTTTTTCAGGTTTTTATTGGCTAATGACAAATGTACATTTTGTGTTTTGCTTGCCATACATCAAATGTATACCATGCATGTTTCTTGCATTTTGTCTCATTACAATCAGTCAGTATTGAGTTACTGTGAGATGCTCCGTCTTTGATAAACCAACCATATGGGTTCCATTTTTATATTTTATTTCAGAAGGCAAAGGGTTAACTTGACTATCAAGCACGCATGTTAAAACTAAAAATGTATCCATAGTAATGTTTGATAAAATCACTTTCTTTCATAGTTAACATACATTGTTATATGTAGGGTCATAACAAAAGAAAGTTCAGAGTTTAGTTGTCTTGAAATGTAAAAGTGTGTGGAGTCTCTGCTGAGGTTGTGTACGGTGCATTTACAGAAGGACGTGGAGCGGCCATGTCGTTCCTGCCTCACTGCATCCTCCATTTTGTGATTTCAGCCATTTATACCCCCATTTTAAGAGATGGTCCACTGAGGCTACAGTCAAACAGTGGTTGTTTATCAGCAAATGATTATTTGTCTTTGTGTTGCAATTAGTTAGCAGCTTGACCGCAAGTACGTTAATTTAACTTGTGATTTTGTGGGACTGAAGTAGACATTTTGCCAAGTTTGAACCGATAGCCATCAAGGTGTTTTTTATTGATGCTTCCTTTTCAGTGACATTTTAGCTTTGTTTTCACATCAGCAAATGCTCAAATGTTTGATCAGACTGTTTTCAACTTACGGTTTGAGCGTGAACTGGTGCTGAGCATAAAAAGGGCAAATTTTTGTTTCCGTTTCAAGCTGTGCGCTGTCGTTGCCTCTGCCTGTGCAGCGTTCTTCTTGAACAGCAGTTGGGCCGGCGCCTGCGTATGGCATTATTTATTACATTGTTTAATTTTGCGTTAGCAGGTTTTTTTTTTGTTGCCGTTGTTGGTGTGCGTTTTAGTCCTTGGGGGCAGGATAGTAACGTGTGAGTTTCAGTACCAGCAGTGTCATCACGGCAGCGTGGCGGTCTCCTGCACCTCGCACGTCTCCGGCGTGGCGGTCTCCTGCACCTCGCACGTCTCCGGCGTGGCGGTCTGGCACTTTTAGTGGGGAGAGAGAGAGAGAGAGAGAGAGAGAGAGATGGATGGAGGGAGAAAGTGAGAAAGTGAGAGAGAGGTAATGGACGCTACTGAGGGGCCTCTCTGACTGACGTTTCCTCAGGGTAGGGAGACACCTCTTAATCCCCATCACTTATGTTTTTGTGATCTGCACCTACTCAAAGTAAACACAGCCATGCCTCAAAGGGGCCCAGCCCTCCCACAGGAGCACTTTTAACCCCCGTGGGTGACGCCCTTTTGTTCCCCACTCAATAGGCTCTGCCCTCTGACCCCCGGAGGTCACGCCCTTTGTTCCTGTCTCAATAGGCGGTGCCCTCTGGGGTCCCAGTGGTAATAGAGAAGCAGTTTAGACACGTGCGGCTTTCGACAGGGACCGCCCGGTAGACCCTTCTCCGTCTCTCTCTCTCTCTCTGTCTCTCTCTCTCTATCTCTTTCTCTAAAAATCATAAAAATGTAATGAAATGGGAGGGGGTGGGGGGGGATTCCAGAAATTACTGGTTCAATTTTTTTGTTAATTTGTTAATCACGCCTAAGATTTAGTCAGTTTTCTTCATTCAGCTGTTTGTCCATCAGTGCATTTTTCTTTCTTAAATCTGTTTGTTAAAATCAGCGCTAACAGGTACAGGTAACGTTCTCTGTTGCGTTGCTACTGTGCTTTTCTATAACTTTATAGCTCTGATTATCTTACTGTGTTTGCCAAAATCAAACAAATTTGTGTGTGTGTGAGTGTATGTTTGTGTGTGTGTGTGTGTGTGTGTGTGTGTGTGTGTGTGTGTGTGTGTGTGTGTGTGTGTGTGTGTGTGTGTGTGTGTGTGTGCGTGCGTGTTCAAAGTAGAGCTTGTTGCTAATGTAATGCAGAGGCAGTGAGAAGCTGTGTCTCTATGAGAGAAAAGGTGGGTATGCGAAAGCCCTCCCAAACGCTCATTAGCCCGACTCTTACTCTCTCCTTTTCAGCCTTCATACGACATTTAGTCATTTAGACAGACACTGTCCACTGAGCTAAACACTTTCCCTACAATATAAAATGCTATTGGATAAAATTTATTTATTTTAAGGGCAGGGAAGGTCTGCTCTGGTTGTGCTTCTGCAGTTGGCAGAATATCTCTCTGATTTATTAAGCTGAAATTATGTCAGTAAATATTTTTTCATACACTTGTAGTGTAATGATTTCATACTAACTGTAGATATATATGTTCATACATATAGTGTAATGGGTTCTGTGATTTAATACATTTTACACTTTTGCTCAACATTATGTCTTACTTTGAAATTGGTTTCTGTGGCTTAACGCCTGCGTACTTGATAAGAAATTTATTTAAATGAGTTGCTCTTTTCGAGTTAAATTTACAGTATCTGTCTGTCATGTACATCTTACTGATTTGCAAAGACACTCACTACAATAAATGCTACTGGCTTTGAAAAGCTGATGTTTACTGCTCTGTAGAGTAATTTTAAAATGAATTGTTGGCAGCTAATGAATTGTTACTAAATATCAGATTTTGAGAAATTATTTTTAAATATCCTTAAGGATTAAATTATAAGGCTTGATTTCCCCTTTGGCAACAGGAAAATTACATTTTAAATCAGAAAACAAATTATTCCCCTTTTGAAGCTCTGCCTTATTGAGTCTCACAGAATTATTATATCCATTATTTTATCCAAGAAAAAGCAGAATAGTATTGTCTTCTGCTTTTTATTTTTATTTAAATTTTTTCAGTTCAAGTGCATAGTAGATAAGATTAAATGTGCAAATATTTGCTTTTTGCCTGCTGATATCAGAGCAGGTCGGTCATGTCTTAGACAGCATTACTGAAGCGGCCATTTTCTTTCTGTGTAATCTCTGTGTATCGGCATTATGAGATGTGAATAATAATTTGTTATATAAAACTAAGGTTGAAATTTCAGAATGTTCAGATTTTTGCACTTATTATTTCGACTGTGTGCACACCTAAATATGAAAGGATTTACATTATGTTGTATCACAGGAACGTGATATTATAGTAGCTTTTATTTTATTTTTAGGAAATGGACAAACATTACTATTCCACAAATAAGTCTCAGTCTTCATACGTATCTTTTAATTTTTTTGTAGCCTGACCAGTTCAGTTAACCAGTAGCTGTTATCACTAGTAGATTTTAGGGAAATGTTTGATAAACCTTGACCCCTCTAAAGGTAACACCACGGAAAAGGCACATTTTATTGAAAGAATAATCTAGACAGGTTCCTTAGAGCAGTGTATTAAATATTAGAACAATCAATAAAGGGTTGTGGTAAGGTGAAAAAGCGCAGATTGCAGTTGCATGCTAACAGCTTTAGCGCTATGAGGGTGAGATGGCGCAGGAGCCCGTGCTGCAGAAATCTGGCAGCTGACACAAACCAAACCCCTGTCCTCATGTGAACTTTACGCAATGCACACTACAACAAGCTGGGGCAACAGATAACACACTCACAGTAATGACTGCACAAGTCAGGAAGTTGGAGCGCTTTACTGTAGATACTCAGAAAGATACTTCTGCGTAAATCGATAAAAAACCTGACATTGCTACTGAAATCTAAGTGCACATACACTGGATTTAAATCCATATATATTTTTTTTTTGTACAGTATAAACTTTAGAAATATTTTCCTTTCTACAGTATGTGTGAGGATTGCATCTGTGCATGTGTTCATGTGTGCACATATCTTTGTGTGTGTTTTGCACACGTGCGTACATGCGATTGTATTTTGCGCGTGTGTGTGTGTGTGTGTGTGTGTGTGTGTGTGTCTGCATGGGTTGGCGTGATGTGTGCATGTTTGTTTGCATTCATTTCTGCGTGTTATCGTGCATGTGCGTGCATGCATCCGTGTGTGAGAGAGATTCCTTACATCAGTAGTTCTTTCAATTGGTTAAAGACATGGCGAGATGTGACGTAGACGAGTCGCGCTCGGGGAAGGGGGTTCCGCTCCTGCCAAATCGGACGTACCCCCAACTTCTGTTGCTAAGACAAAACTCAAAAGAAAAATAAAAGTCCGTGTATCTTACTTTTATCTGTGTACGTTCTCCAGTTCTTTATTTCCCTGACCGACCCTCAAAGGTGTTTTTTTTAGGTAGACCGGGGTGCGTTTTGTAGACCGGGGTGCGTTTTGTAGACCGGGGTGCATTTTGCAGACAGAGCTGATCGTTTTCGCAGGCAGGAAGAGAGCCGGCACGGAACGGGTGCACGTCTAGCCTCTACTGCGCGCGCATCGCAGACGGGATACGCGCTTGGGGAGAGGGAGAGGCAGAGGGAGAGAGAGAGAGAGAGCAAGCGGCGGCCATGTTAGAAACTCTAATTACACTATTACCTCCATAAACAAAGCTAGCGAGGGATAGAGAAAAAGAGAACCGTCTGAAGTAAAAACAACAAAAAACTAAAATAAAAGCAAATGTTTTCCCACCTTTTCAGGTTCTGCATGTAGTCCCCTCCACCTTTTCCTGGCAGGTTTAAAAAAGATTTAAACCAGATTTTGTTTGCATTTATTTCTTTTAAATGGTAAAAGTAGCATAGTCCAGGATGAGTTTGAGATAAAGGTTTTTTTCGTTTCTGTTTTCTGCTGCTCCATGGCTGCTCTGAGATGGGAGGGGAAAGTTTGCTCTGTGGACTGAGTCTGGCTTTTCCCTCTCAGCTTTCTGGAGCCGCAGCCAGAAGAGGCAGGAAGTTGTTTTACAATAGCGTTACAGTAATCTGCCACAAACGGAAAAAACCAAACGCTGGTCACGGAGAGAGGAGAGGGCTGCAGGAGAAGTGTGTGTGTGTGTGTGTGCATGTTAGTGTGTATGTCTGCGTGTGTAAGTGTGTGTGTGCATGTATGTGTGTGTGTTTATGTATGTACACACGCTTGCATACGTGTGTGTTTGTGTATGCGCGTATGTATCTGTTTTAATAATACTACAGTCAGCACAGTGCGTGTACAGGAACCCTAACTTTGTTTAAATACTGGGAATGCATCGGATTACATTTGAGAATGTGAATACCATGGAGCGCAAGTAGTGTGTGTACGTGTGTGTGTGTGTGTGTGTGTGTGTGTGTGTGAGGGGGGCGCGGGGCGATATGCAATGAGGCAGATTTGTGGGTGAGCAGTGCGCCGCTGTAGTTCAGATATTGTAATGTTGACCCCCCCCCCCCCCCCCTCAGGCAGGTGGCATTGTGGGTGATTTGTATGGTCACTGTGCGGTTTTCACTGCATCGCTCAGGCCAGCTGTTTCTTCTTTAGCGGAGAGCCGTCTCACCCAGGCGCTCATCGCTTTCTGAAACCCCGCCAGAACAGGCGGCCACGCCCAGCGAGGTTTAGCCCCTGAGAGCTAGCCGACCGGCCGTGCGCTAAAACGTAAAACATGACAGAGATAAAGGGGGGGGGGGGTCTTTAGCCTGAGCGCTTTTATCTGCTGATGTGGTACTTCTGGGACAAAGAATCTTTAGCTTTTCATAAGCTTATTTATAAATTTTTATTTTTAAACGTGTTTGTCCTTGTGTCAACAATCTTTCATTTCCCTCAAAAGGGTTACGTGACACTGCTGGTTTGAGATGAGCACTTTCTTTAACGGGCTTCTCGTCCCCGGCTTTCGCTGCAAGCTGAGGACTGAGAAAGTAGCTCATTTGCTTAAGATGCCTTCTGCCTTCTGCAACTGTTTGCCTCTTTTTTTGTCGTCTTTTTTATCTTCTTTTATCTTCTTTTCTTTTGATGGCACCAAGGTGTAGTGTGGTAGAATGGCGCCAGCGCGTGCTGCCTGCCTTGTTTCGGAGGAGTGGATTCTCTCTCTCGGCGTTTGCCTTCGCTACCCCTCCCTCTTGCCTTCCATCACTCCCTCCCTCTCTCCTTTCCTCTCTCAAGTACACCCTGTATCGGACGGGTGATGGAAAAGCCATTCACTCACACATTCGCTCTGCACCTTCTGTTTCAGCATCGACTCTCTTTCTCCCTCTCCCTTTCCTTCTCTCTCTCTCCCTGTCCCTCTCTCTCTCTCTCTCTCTCTCTCTGCTTTGTCTCCAGTCATGGTTGCCTGTGCCAAAAGAGGAGGGATTATTTTTCATGTTTTTTTACTGCTAACTGGAGTTTAACCCTCTGCCTGCAACTCTCTGCCACACCACCTACAAGTTGCCTTCTTTTAAAATTCTGTGTTGCATATTATTTTTGACGCGTCTCCCACAAAACCGTGGATTCATTCCTATACACACACAAGCACACATATAATATAGACAAAATGTATGTGTATGTGTGCGTGGGTATGCACTATATACATATGTGTATACATGTACATAACGTAGAATAATATTTTTGTATATTTTCAAGATTAATTGATTTGCACTATGAAGTCACACTGTGTGATGGACTTTCCTCTACCTGCGTTGGGGGCTCCTTAGTGCTAACTGTTTAATTGTTGTCTTGTGATGTGGCCCTAGTGAGAATCTGAGGATCTATACAGTCTACACCCCTCTCTCCCTCTTTTTATCTCTGTCCTTTTCACTTTTTCTCTCTGTCTCTCTGTCTACCTCTCGATTTCTCTGTGTCTCTCTTTCTCTCTCTCTCTCTCTCTCTCTCTCTCTCTGTCTGCCTCTGTCTGATTTGTTGGTGCTCCTTGGTTGGTGGAGTTGAGCAGTAGTTTCTGGGACAGGTGCCTGATTGGGTGGTTCTCTTGAGAGGGCGGAGTTGAGCCCTAGTTTCTGGGACAGGTGCCCGATTGGTGGGTTCTTATGACAGGGCGGAGCTGAGCAGTAGTTTCTGGGACAGGTGCCAATTCCAAACAAAAGACCTGAAAAAGGCAGCGGGTGGAAAACGCACAGATTGAATTTTGAAAAAAAAAAAGAAAAGAAAAAAAGGCATGCGCCGAAAGTCACGTGCACCGGTGATGATGATGCGTCTGTGTGTGTGTGTGTGTGTGTGAGTGTGTGAGTGTGTGTGTGTGTGTGTGGGTGCGCGTGCATGCGTGTGCGAGAGTGTGTGAAAGTGTACGCCTGTCTGTGTCTGTGTGCGTGTGTTTGTGCGTGCGCTAGGAGTTTTCCCTGTTCTTCTGCACGATTGTGTTTAGCTTTTTCTGCAAAATTATTTCCGGGACATGATGGGTGAAAGCAAGTGCGAGCGAGAAAGAGAGAGAGAGAGGGAGGGAGGGAGGGAGGGAGGGAGGAGACAGAAAGAGAGAGAGAGAGAGACGGAGGGGTGGAGAGAGGAGAGCAGAGGGAGAGGCGTTACTCTGAGTCTATTCCCGGTGTAGAGTGAACGAGTGCAGTGAAGGCATTTGGGTTTGGGAGAGGTGGGGAGTGTTGGGATTTTTTTTTTTTGTGGGGGGGGGGGGGGGTAGGTAGGGGGGAGTTCCTTTTTCAAACTGTTGAATAATTCATAGGCCTGAGCCAGCATTTGAGTTGAGGCTGAGGGACGGTTATTAGCATGCAGCAGACATGCAGATGGTCTGCTCTCTAACAGTCTTCACTCAAAGACTTGTTAACTAGCCGACCCAGCTTAGCGAGCGCTTTCCGCCACCACCTTCACCGAGGCCCCCCCCCACCCACCCCCCCCCCCTCCTCGCCCCTCGCTGTCTCGCGTGTCCTTTGGGTCCCGCGGCTTGGAGGTTGCCGGGCGGGCTGGCGGCTGGGATTCGGGGGGCCGGTTGCTAGGTTGGGCCCTGCCTCCTGTCCTTCCAGCTGGGCTGTGGAACCGGCAGGCGGGCCTTCCTCCGGGTGCGTCTCCTCTTCCTCGTCTGGACCTCGTGACCTCTCCTGTCTTAGTGAATGTAAGTGTGTGTGTGTGTGTGCCTGTTACGTATAGTTATGTGTATGCGTGTATCTCATCTTCCTCCAAATATTTATCTGTGGAAATGCATAATTGCACATCCACTGATCTGTTGTATGCAGGGTCACACAGTTGTTTCGACTAGGTTGTTATGTGTGCAGAAACTAGAAAATCTTGAGTGCTTAAACGCGGCTTAAGATACGGCTGTCTCGCACGTGTGTGTTTGCGCTTCTCTCACAGGTGAAAAGACGTGAATAAATGTGTTAGTTCTGCAAAATGACGAAGGTAGAGAACTGTGCTCATTAAAATGGCTAAACTGTCCCTTTCCAGCATAAAATATGTGTTTGCTGCCGTGGTTTCGGTCCTCAGGCCTGTTAGTTGCGATCGTTTCTGAATGGCGAAAGGGGGGCAGTTTTGGAGGGACTTTTGTGAGTCTGAGACAGCTTTGGGAAGGATGCCAGGCAGATTGGGCAGGCCTGTTGTATCGTGTTTGAATACCGTGTTTTGTTTTGTTTGGGCTTTTTTTCTCGTTCTAAACGGTTAATTAAATGATCTTTGAGGCACCTTGTTGATGGCGTTTGGAAGGCACGTTGTGGACGTTTTGTCTTTTTGTTTGTTCGGCGTTTTTAAGGTGGATATGGTCAGACCCCCGCCCCCATCCCCCTCCCGCATGGCACCGTCAGGCTACAAGGTCTGCCTCTGCTTGTCCACACGTTAACGTGGAACACGCACCATTTATGTACCAAATCCACCGTTACATGCATAATTAATAAACCAATAGATTGCTACGCGTTATAGAAATAAGGACGATATAAGAGAATACTTATGCATATTTTTTATTGTTTAAATATGATGCGAAAGTTTCTTTTAGTTTCAGAGAGTTACGGCTTCTTTTTCTGATAATTGCACTGGATATTTTATTTTTTCGTGAGATCATTTCAATAGAATGTTTTTTAAGTGTTTTGAAAATGTACTAAAACTATGTAAGTGTAGGCAGAATATTGTAAATTAATTTTAATGTAAATTTTGTAACTATTTGTGCTCAAAACATATATTTAATAAACCAATACTGAACATTATGCATGTCTTTTAATATAAATATGGGTGCACTTTTCAATGAAAAAATTATCTTTAATTTTTTAAATATTAATAAATAAAAAACACTATTATATTTAATATATTTACTATTATATTTTAAAGGTATTTCGTCTTTCCAATTTTGAGGTTACTTAAATTTTACAATTGAATTCAACATTCCAGTTGCATGTGATTATGTGATTAAGTAACAAGAACCTGTTCTTGTTAAATACTAATAAATATAACCTGATTCTTTTATTCTTGTTTTTTATTTTCTGATTAATTTATTTGTCTTTTTTTTTGGTGATATTAATCAATTTTTTTAATAGATGGTTTGAATATCAGGGCATTTTGAAAATAAGCATCGTAACACCACTGCATTAAATGGGCTGTTCAGGTACATGGTAAAAAAAAACTGACAGGGAAACACCTGCACTTCCTGTAATTACTTTTATGAAGCCACCTGTACAGAATACTCTTATTACTTTTAGCAATGTACATTACAGTTTGTATTGTTTTTTTATGGATTTGCCCATGATGTGTAGCACTGATAAAAATTCACCTTTTGTGTGTATTTTTTTACCAACCCATTTGTGTGCGTTTATTATTAATAGAGTAGCACGTTTAGTTATAAATATTTTTCTTGCTCTGTCTGGAAGGGGTAATTTTGCTCTCAGCTGCCTCATTGGGGTACAGCAAAGCGGTATCCATTCATAGCAGTAATTTACGATTTATTCATGATAACTGGGCGCGGCAGGTTAGTGTAATTGTTAGGGAGCTGGGCTTGTAACGAAGGTTTTGGGTTAGATTCCTGACCGGGGCACCCTTGAGCAAAGGTACTTAACCTGAATTGCTTCGGTAAATATCCAGCTGTAAAACTGTGTGTGTTTCTCTGGGTAGGAGCGTCTACTAAATGGGGCGATGTCAGGTAACTTCTTCAGTTTTATTGATTTTAGTTTTTATCGTATTTCCTCTTCACGTGTTCTTGTATTTGCCAACGGTAATTTGAAATTTTGCCGGGACACACATGCATATTTAGCCGTGATATTAACCCCTGGTGTTCTAATTCTCTGATGAGTCTTTATATTTGGAGGTTTGTGGCATCGTGGTCCCTGACTGGCTCAGGCGCTTGCAAAATGGCGTGGGGACAGGCGGGGTGAGACCCGAAGATGGTGACTGAAATGGAGGCCTACGCTGGCGCACTGGATTCTGTGACCTCCCTCTATCTGGTACAGATCGGCAGAGGGCGAATTTGGGGGTGCTTCATTTTGTAAGTGGGTGCAGGTGGATGCAGACTGTTGTAGAGTCTGCATCGTACCAGTCTCACCCCCATTTCTTTCTTTCCCTCTCCCAAACACCCCCCCACGTTTTTTTCGGGGAGCACACTCACACCAGCCCCCTCCGCAGCCTCGTTCCCATAACTACGCTCATGCAAATGGCACCTGACCTTTGCGCGAGGTTTGCAGAACATTTGTGCAACGTTCACACGACGTTTAAAAAACGCTCGCACGGCGTCTGCTTGGACGTGAACACAGTTGGGTCCAGGGCCCGAGCACCCCGCTGTGCTGTGTACACACACTCTCGCTGTCCTTCCATCTGTAGGGAAAGCAGGCCTCTCCCTTCCCTCTCGTCCCTCATCCCCAATACTGTTCCCACGCCACCGTGGGGGGGGACCCCATTTTTAACCCTTTTTATTTATAATTTTAGTCGGATCCAAAAAAATGCTCACGCCTCTCTTGTAGACAAAGGGCGAGTTCCGCATTCACACCGGCCTGTTAGGGTGCTGTCGTAATATCCTGCAGTTTGGGAAATTGAATCACGTCATAAATCTTTAAATTGACGAGTGATTTCAACATGAACGTACAGGTCTCATTTTTTTGTTCACAGATGGATGGTAAATATTGAGAATTTAACAGAAGTCAATTGCTGCCAAATTAACGGCTACATTATGTAAGTATTTGACAGGTTGTATTATTTTATACTTTGCACAGCGTTAGATGGATCCATTCTGTTGATAGTGTTATTAATGTGTTAATCTGCTGTTAGTCTGAGTCGTTCTCAGCGTGTTGGTAATCGGATGGTAAAGTGTGTTCTCTAGTGTTGAACACAGCCGGATTTGAGAGGTTTCATAGTGGCGCGTAGGGGCCTTGAGCACTCAAACCAGCGACTCGGTCACGTTATTGACAACAACCATGCCGCCATTTTCAGGCGTCCCATAAAAACACGATTTGCGACTCGCTTGTGCATGTAGCAGAGCGAAGAACAGCTGAAGAAGAATTATAATAATTCAAAAAATAATAAAAAAGAGACAACGCACATTTGCTCTTTCAAATCCCTTACCATTAGAAGTGTTAGAACTAATATTATTGTATTAGTTAGTGTTGGCAGTTGAGTTGGAATGACGAGCGATTTTTTGAATTGTGTTTTTAGGGGTGCGGAGGGACTGGCAGTGTGTCTGTATTGTATTTAATATTCTAGTGCCGCCCTAGACTGAGTGTGTGCCATAAAGCCTGACATGGAGAAATAGCCTTGCTTTGTGTGTATGTGTTTATGTGTGTGCGTGCGTGCGTGCGTGCGTGCGTGCGTGCGTGCGTGCGTGCGTGCGTGCGTGCGTGCGTGCGTGCGTGCGTGCTGGCCTGAAACAAAGGCTGTGTCTGCTTCAAAGTTTGTGGGAAAATCAACAGCATTTGTTTATTTCTGAAATCCTAAAGATTCAGACATTAGCAAGAGCAAATAGACTGGGACACACCGTGCTTCTGTTCGAGTTTGAAGAGTGAGATTAGATCAAGCAAATACTGTTGCCCCATCACCATTATTTATTTACAATGATTAATTTGTGGATTTGCATCATAAAATTAAATTTTTATCCAACACTTCGCACTGTTGGAAATCATCTTGGCAACCCTGCTAAAATATTTTCCGATAATGATATTTTACGATTCCACGCATGTACATGTGCACATGCTTTGACACACGCATTTACGAGGGATTATATTACATATAATAAATACTATAACCTATTAAATATAATAAATGCTTAAGGCTGATCAGAACATGTCTTATAAGGAATGTGTTTAATGTTTAATATGTGTAATTATTCTTCTTTTCTTTTAATGTTGCATGAATATGACAAATTTATATTGAAAACATTTCAGTATTAATATTATTTGACCAATACATGTATTATTTATAATAAATATACAGTAATTTATTTGTAATTTTTAATTGATTTTATTAATCCAAAATATCAGATATCCAGCAACCCATACAGTCATTTTCAAATCTGGACATTTTTATATTTTGTACTTTTTTTATGTAACATTTTATTATGCATGTGTACTTCTTCTCATAAATATAATTACATTATTTTAATTGTTAGACTATTGTTTTGTATTCTTTGCATATTAAGACCATGTAAAGCATGCCTCTGCTTCTTGCATGTTGTGCTCGTGTTTATTTTAATGAGATGCAACTCCACAGTGTAACAGTTATTAACACGTGAATTTTGCAAACTGCAAGGCCTGCTACTCCGCTTTTACAGAGTGTAGCATAATATACTGATTGCAGTAGATTTGCACTTCAGCTGTGGACCTGTCATTGGAATTCATGCATTTACAAAATAATTCACTATATGTAAAAAATACATGTGTATAGATGTATATTTATATTTATATACACTGTTTCAGTTTGAAGAAAAAAAGATCTGCCTTGTGTGACAGGTAGCAAGTAGTATGTTAGTTCCAACAACCTTTGTCTAAAATATAGTTTTGTGGCAAAAGCGATTTAATTTCTGAACTGTGGGAGGCTCCCTGTTTTTTATTGACACTCAACAAATGTATGTTTGCTTGGGTTTGGGCATTATTTGGTTTGTTTCTTCATAGTTTAATATAGTGTCCATGCGCTCATTAGAACTTCTGGACTGTTACCCACTGCAGGTCACTCAGATACACAGCAGAGCAAAGAGGCAGTTAGTAAAATGTGATTTTATGTTGGTGGCTTGGTCCCAGCATTTTGTGTGCATTTTGCCAACTTTTCTCTCCAACTCTCTCCCTGTGGCTTGATCAGTTTCACCAAGAGTCAAGTGGAAATTTTTCAAAAGCCTTTCCAAAAAGAAACATTCAATCCGTCAATCCATAAACATGCTAAGAGACAAGCATTGCCACAGATGAATTAGCAGTACTGTCACAGAATTGGTGTGTTGCTTTTTGTGGTATGTAATGCCTTTCGTTTTCTTAATAGGCCTTGGTTTTTATAATATATAATTGTCAAGGCATGAAACAAAGCAGATTTCCAGGATTCTTGCTATAGCTACAAAAGGCATAACAGATTGTTTATTGTATGGTTGTCTGAGTATGTGTGTGTGTGTGTGTGTGTGTATGTATATTTGTGTGTGTGCATGTGTGCATGAGTATGTGTATGTGTGCGTGTGTGTGTGGCTAAAACTGAAAAGTTTTGACGCTCAGTTTAGATTAATTAAAAAGAACTTCGGTGTCAGATGATCACCACATATCTCATTGCTGTATTTCAGGTGGGTATTACCTGTGACTGCACAGTGACAGAGGAAACGGAGCTTACATCGAGGTACAGTTCCCTTTTTATCAGCTGTAGATTTTACCCAGGTATACGTAGAGGGAGAAGTGCCTTGTGAGTGTTTGAGGTTGAGATGTGTTGGAATGGGGCTTAGAGCATAAGGTGATATGTGAGAGCCTTGCTGTAGGCCAGGTGTGTGTTATGCTGTGGGCTGAGATGAGAGGATTGCAGTAGAGCAGGTAAATGGAACAGGTAAATGTCAGTCAGTCTCTTTAGTGAGAGTGCAATTTGCAGGCTGACCATGTCCCCTCGTGAGGTAGAAAGCTTTGCCTCTAAAAGTACTCGGAGCCGAAATAAAATGGCAAAATGTCCTGCTGTTTCTCTGGGATACACTGGGCTCAAGAACCGGGCTGTTCTTCTGTTTGTTTAAAAGGAGAAAAGGAAAGGGATACGCAGAAGGTGAAATGCACGTGTTTGATTCGCTGCGGGCTGGTGATAATTCCCGTAAAGCCTTGAGACAGCCTGTGAAATTCTGCCTGTTCCTTGGAATGGAGGAAACTCATTAAAAAACTGACATGGATATGAGTTCTGGAATTTACATGTCAGTTTTCTATGTGATATAACACACACTGTATACACACACACACACACACACACACACACACACGCACACACACTTATATACACACGCACATGCAGGTGCGGACATACACAAGGGGACCAAATCTTTTTTTTCAAGAATAAAATTACATAAGTCTTAATAAATTAGATGAATTACAGTGTACGTATAATATAACTTTTCTCAGCCAAAAAAAACTTATATAAAGATATACTTTGTATTTTCTTGCTGTGATTTTTTTTTATTTATATGTAAGTTAAGGAAGTGTGTGTGTGTGTGTGTGTGTGTCTATAGAGTATACATTTTTATGCATTTCACAGAAAAAGTGTGTGCTATGCAAAGTTTACATATTACTTCAGGAAATTGCAGTTGAATTGAGTTTAATTTTAAAGTGATTTTTTTTGTTTCCTAGTTTTATTTATTTTTATTTGTGTATTTTTGTCTTTGCATTGTCTTTGCAGTATGAGCCAGGGAAATCTGAGTGTCCTTAATTGTTCTCAGTTCTACCAATTTTTGGTCATGTTGATTTACAGTGGCCTTTGAAGCAAACATATTAACACTGCTGCAGGAATGGCCATTTAGATTGATATTGGGAATGGGTTTGAAGGAGGGGTGATCTGGATGGTTTTGGCTCCAGATTTCTTTCACTTGAAAGAGCCACAGTACCACTGAATCACGTTTTCTCCCTCCCCATAAATGTAATGGTCAGGCATCAAACAGAGCTGATCAAGGTGTGTGTGTGTGTGTGTGTGTGTCTGTGTGTCTGTGTGTCTGTGTGTCTGTGTGTCTGTGTGTCTGTGTGTCTGTGTGTCTGTGTGTCTGTGTGTGTGTGTGTGTGTGTGTGTGTGTGTGTGTGTGTGTGTCGTCCTGGACCTGATGAGAAACCTGGAGCAGTGAAGTCCTGCAGATGCGTGTGGCCACACGGCTGCATTCAGGGTTTGCCTGATCTCACATTTTTCGAGATGTTTCTGCGTTTTTTAGCTGCACTTCAGAGGTGGAGAGCAAGGATAAACAATGAGGCAAAGGGTCCTGCTGTTTAAGGAAATGAGAATGGGGGCACGAGGCAGATTAGGACCGAAGTGGCTCTGATTGGTGGATCTTCTGGTCGCCATTCTGCTAAAGGTGAAGAGTGGGGAAACAGCGGCCACTGAGGGCAGTTTGTTGAAGTGCACCTAATTCCCTCTTTCACAGTTCGTCTTTTGGAAACCCGCTGCACACTGAAATGACATTCCGCGATAGGACAATGTAAAGTTGAAGCTGCACACTATAGCAGCGTGGAGTATTTACACTTCACGGGATAATGCAACTTACAACTACTCGACTAAATTATATTCACGTAGCACTGTACATACCCTACATGCTGTACGTTATAATTTAGCTTTGTTGATTTTCGACAGAATCCCTCCCTCAGCTTAGATAGCAAGACCTTACTTTCATGGAACTGACAAATTATGAACAAAGTTCCTGGGTAGCACTTTTCTATTTGATTCAATACAGTCAATCTGAAGAATTAAACTCTTCTCACTGTTAGTTTGCGGCTCAAGGCTCTCAACGTTTTCCTGGACTCCACTGATATTCACGGTGTGAATGGAGGTTTGGACTGAAATTCAGTGATTTAAAGGTCAGGCGGAGGGGCTGGGGAAGGAGACACCGGGACGGGGCGGTCGGTGCCCGCTCCCCACAATGAGGCCGTTGTCATGGAGTTTGACACAGACACCATGGGAAAACGCCGCCCCGAGGGAACAGCGCCACCTCCTGGCCCTCTGCTGCGCTCACAGCTGCCGGACTCCCCTGCTCCTTCCCTCCAGACCCTGGGCCTGCATTAACTCAACGTCTTATTTCAATCTAATTATGATTTATAAAACTTAAACTTTATCAGCTAATGCTTGTCAAGGTACACAGTGAAAGGCTTGATGTTCATTTAACTCTAGCAGAGTTTATATGGGATTAAATATACTCTGTTAGAGTGAATTGTACTCTGTCTGGGTTGACTTAACACTAAGTATTTTGTAGTAGTTGTGTAGTTTGAGTTTAATAGTGTTTCATTGTGGGTCAGTATCAAGGACAAGTGTTGGTTGAATCCAGACCTATCTTCCTCTAAAACTGCAGCCTGAAAAAGGACCGGAGTCACCAGACTGTTTGTGAAGCGCTGTATGACGGCCGTGCTTGTGAATGTGCTAATGTACATACAAAAACAAGGATCGGTTGTTTAATTGACTGATCCAGCGCACTGCTACGTGTTCAGGCTAACAGAGCGGAGTTCACCCGTGTTGGTACGGCGCGCGTCGAGGCGCCGCCATAAAAACGGTCGCTGTGGTGATTATTTTCCAGAGGAACAGAAGGGACCAGTGGTTTTCTCGCCGGTGAAAGAGTGGTGAGCGGAGGGCCCGCAGCGAGCAGCGACTGGACTCCATCTGCCTCTCTGTGAGCCAAAACTCGCCAAAGAGGCGCCGCCACAAATCACAGACGTTTTGGAAAACGTCTTAATTGGCGGCGTCTCGTTTCAAACGAAGATGTGCTCTGCGTGGAGAGAGAGGCCGCGTTTTCATAATCAAATGGACACCTGTTTCACTCAGCGCCTGTCACAAACAATTTTCACAAGAAAAATACATAACGGATGACTTTTCTGCGTCTCCTAAGCATATTGAATATACAGACTTTTGCCCGACAGGCATCACCGTTCCTGTTGATTTATCCTTCCTAAGGAAGCTGTCTGAGAAATGCTGGAGGCAAATCCCTGGATATGGTCCGAGACGGACACAAGGGCAGGGAAATTTCCAAAAATATCCCGCCGGCCGAATTTCACTCCACATCACCACATCGTTCACCTCGTGGCGTTTCATTTTTACTCAGACCAGCTGCTTGAAATAAAAGCACAAACTGTGTGAAAAAACCAGAGGTGAAGGATGACGAATGCGTTTGATTAGCTTTATATTTTATGTGACCCAGTAGGTCAGCTGAGATATCTCATTTGTAGTCATACCTTCAGAGTTTGTATGGAATGCAAGCGATGTAGCCAATCAGATACAGGAGGGAAATAGTTTCGTGGCCAGCAGTAGAGAGCCAGTTTGGTGAGCATTTTACGAGTGCACCAGAGTTAACACCCTTACTCTTCCTCTGTGACACCCTTCCTCTTCCTCTGTGATCTTTCATGACCGCACCGAATCAGGACATCAGCTTTACAATTCAAACAGCGGTCAGGAGGGGGAACCGGGCGGTAACAGGAGGATCTGCGGCTGACTGTGGGGTCTGGTTTCCTAATTCGGGGATCCCCCAGACAGCTTAGTAACACCTCACCAGACACAGTGAGAGCCTGCATTTAGTCCCCAAGTCTTAAGTGTCCAGGAAATATAGATTAAATATCTCTGCACCCATATTTCACCTGGTTCACACAGTATTGATCATTGTTTTTTCACTGGTCAGATTAAATGTGACCAGTACAGCCAGAATGTGCTTTGTCCTTATCTATGTCTGACACCGGTTCTGTTCTGTTTGTCATGTTTTGGTTAATTAATGATTCAGCCTTTGTATTTAAACCAACACAATGTCACATTCATTTTTTTAAAATAAGCTCTTTTTCAAAGTTAAGGTAGTCAAAAATGGCAGTTGCACTGAATCTGGTCCTTTTATCAAAAGTGCTTTCAACAGCTTATTAAGCAAGGACACAGGAGGACCTGTTCAGTTTTAAATACTTTGACATACGGAGAGATTCTGAGTTATGATGTTACCGCTAGCACCGCTGTTGTGCATCTCAGATGGCTTGGATGTGTGGATTTCATGTTTGCTATTGATATTTAACATGACCGTCATTCTCCTCCAAGGCTTGTTATGAACACAAAACATCCAATAATAGGGCTCATGACTTTGCCAGTCTATTTGTAGCCAGTTGTGGGGCAGTGATTGGAACACTGTTCCGTAGGAGATGCCGTCTTCCGAATGAGACGTTAAACCGAGGTCCTGACTCTAGCCATTACAGATCCCGTGACGCTTAACTTATCATGCCTCTCATCTTACAGTTAAGAGTATAATATAAGATCCTATCTCCTAGTCTGTCCATCTAATCATTCCCCAGTTCTGTTAGCTCAGGGAAACCCCAATACAAAGTGGCCTCTCATTAAAAGTACCAGCAACACATGAAGTTCTTTTTTTTAAATTACAGTTTAAGAACAGCGTTTTAACTCCTTAGCCGTAGTTTTACAAGCATTTTGTCAATAAGTGGTTAATATGTTCTAAAAGAAAACACAAATGCTGTTTTATTGCAGCATTTACAGACTTAATCCCGGCTGTAAATTTATTGAAATTTAAGACCAGTTTAATCCAGAGCATGAGCTGCAGGCCATTCCGTTCTCCTGTAATACATTTTAATTAGTAGATAAGTTTTACTTTCTGTTTTATAAGGTGATTAAGCCTTTTGTATAACAGCTCTGACTGACTTTTGCCCCACATTTAATTATTTTTATTGGTGGTAGGAAGATGTGCTGCTGTAAAGTTGATACTGATATCAGTGAATCGACGTTGATAGAGTCAATTTAATCCCGATAGAGTCTTTTCCCTTTCGGGTTTATATAAACTCTGTTGGAATTAACGCTCAACATTTTAATGTGTGGCACAGGATGTCGGACTGTTGAAATAACAGCACAGGGAACTCTCGGGAGGCTAAAACCCTTTTTTTTATTATTATTTTTCCATTGAGCAGTTTTATGGAGCTTTAAAACTGATTGTAGATTTGATTTGGGTTGTGTGAATTTCACATGGGCCGTGTTGCAGAGTAGTCTGGCGTTTGCTTGCATTGCATTCGGGTTTGATGATTTTGGAGGTTAACAGTGGCGATGGTCCAGCCTGGAGATCGACTCACTCACATCGACTCACACATGTGAGATGGGACATGTGAAGGACAGGATTAATTAGCGTAATCATTGTTTGATATTTCTCGTCATTTTTATTCAGCAGCAATGCAGTACTATAAACAAATCGCACAATTCTAGAGATGGGGTGACATCTTTACGTGGATGTGAGATGCCTGTTTTCTTTGCAAATTCTTTTTGCGAGAAGTATTTAATGGCAGTGTAAGAGTGAGAGGAAGTGTGGCGTCAAATATGGAGCGTTTCCTGTTTTCTGATCTGCACCTTTGCACTTGAGTCTGTGCGAGGTGCTAGGCTACGGCGCTAACACCACGCGGCTCTCACTCGGCCTCAGACCGACACGTCTGCCAACATGTGAACGCATGCGGTGTAACCACAGGTTTTTTAGACTCGTGAGCTACTCAGCTCCTGCGTTTCTGACATCCTCTCCGCTTCTTAACTACGGGAGGTTCCAGTGCTGCACTGCCGTAAAAAGAACGTACGTCCATGCCCCTTATTGTCATCAGGTTGGAAAGTTTGAGTTTGAGTTAGGGCGGCAGTGTTAATCTCAATAGTCCCATGGTAATAGTCTCAGTATTAGTCTCGATGTTAAGAATACTGCGCTGATCGCCGTTGAATCGGGCGGGTCTGGCGAACGGATCCGTTGGGGAGCGTGCAAACTGGGCGACGGCCGGTCCGCCGTTAAAGCCTGCTGCGGCTGTCTCTCAACAGAAGTCTTCACAAAATGGCCCCCGCTCCTCTAACCCCCCCCCCTTCCGCGAACTCCCCAACCTCCTTTTGTGTGTGTGCCAGAGCTGTCAGATTCGGTGGCGAGACGGAGGAGATTGCGATCGTGCTATTGGGTGAGGGGGGTTGGTGGTGGTGGTGGTAGAGACGATGGGTGGGGGGGGGGGGGGGGGTAATGGATAGTGATGGGAATACTCAATCTGCCCTTTTTGTTATTTACAGGCATGATTCCGTCCCACTGGCTGCATCCAAACAGCCCCCTCTCAGGCACACACACACACACACACACACACACACACACACACACACACCTCTGAGGCCTGGCCTTGGACAGAAGCCACAAACTGTTCTTTTCTATCAGCACAAAATGTGCTAGAGGGCCACACCCCTTTCCACCCTGCTTTGCAATCCCAAATCCAGTTACAGCGCCCCCTCCAGGACTGGAGTTAAACCAGCAGACACTGCAGCCCTCCAGGACTGGAGTTAAACCTGCAGACACTACAGCCCTCCAGGACTGGAGTTAAACCAGCAGACACTGCAGCCCTCCAGGACTGGAGTTAAACCTGCAGACACTACAGCCCTCCAGTACTGGAGTTAAATCTGCAGACACTGCGGCCCTCCAGGACTGGAGTTCAATCTGCAGACACTGGAGTTAAATCTGCAGACACTGCAGCCCTCCAGGACTAGAGTTGGTGAAGGCTGGTACAGGGTTTGGTGTGTGGAACATTGAGATGGTGTTATTGGGGCTCGGTTGCATTACACAACAGAAGGCAGCAGAGTGTGGGCATATGTCTCTCTCTCTCTCTCTCTCGCGAGCACACACACACACGCACACACACACACACACACACACACACACACACACACACACACACACACACACACACACACACACACACACACACACACAGTGGATCAGAAGTGTAAGTGGACCTCGGATCTAAGCTCATTTAGAGCTCTGTGTTCGAGTGGAGAAGGACAATATACACATTCAGTTTCAGCCTCTTTCTGGCACCGGTCTCCTTTAGGTTCACAAAGTTCAACCGTGGTTCATTTCCAGTTTCTGTCGGGAGAACAGGTTCACCCATTCACACCGACGAGATCAGAGGGGTCGCGGACCTCACACAAAGCCCGGGCTGTACCTGCCGGATCCCTGTCCCGAGAGCGGAGCGGGT
This sequence comes from Synaphobranchus kaupii, assembly GCA_029718625.1. NCBI lineage: Eukaryota > Metazoa > Chordata > Actinopteri > Anguilliformes > Synaphobranchidae > Synaphobranchus > Synaphobranchus kaupii. The sequence continues at coordinate 128,554,725 of CM056376.1, forward strand.
GGAACCGGACCAGACCGGCGGTCACATGCTGCTGACTCGCGTGTGTGTGCGCGTTTGGAGCGTCGCTGAGCGGGGTATGTCCAGTGGGGGGAGGGTATAAATAGACATTCGCACCAGACGCATTTCTGTTCCTCTGGCACGGCGCTTGTCTGACGCGCTTTATATTGGAGAGAGAGGAGAGGAGAGGGGAGGCCTGTCCAGGTCACGCTGACCACGTTCGGGAGTTTCGGGGCTTCTGTTCCCCGGTTCTCATTGCGGGGTTCTCGTCCCGGTTGAGCATCTTCCTCAGGTGACCCCATATTCAGCCGCACGGCCTGCATTAGGGAGTGTGATGTCGGCCAAACTTGGGGAAGAATCCCTGTAATTCAGCATTCTAGACTGGGCTTTACCACAGATTATATAGACTAACCAGATACACAGCTCCTGAATTCCTTCCATCCTCTCTGGTTCTTAATTACAGGAGTTTCTGGTGCTGTTTTACAGTACAGAACAGTCCATTACCACTGTATTGTACCTGGCCACATCCCTTTGACAAACTTGAGTCAAATAACTATTTGAAATACTTTAACCCAGTGGGTAGTCTAAATATTTTCTGCGGATTGCCGATAAGGTTTCATGAAGGTTTTCCTAAAGGTGTGTATTGCATCTTGCGTTATGTAACATCTGTGTGCTTAAAGCAACTCTACGACCTTTCGCTCATAAATCCAGCATGTTAACCTTGCCCTTTAGGCAGAGTTGAGTCTGATACCGCTGTGTGTCTGTCGACCCTGCAGGGTTATTTTTGTGTCCCTCCAGTGTAGCCTCTACAGAGGCCTTTATGGGCGTCATCACCCCCCAGACAGCTCTGCCTCCCCCTGATTTATAGCAGCAGAATGGATGGTACAGCCACATGCCAGCTTGCATCTGTGGGTGACCTACACTGTCCGTCATGCAACCAAAATCAATGGGGGTGCAGCTGGGTGTGAGGCACACGATGGAGTCCGGTTTTACTCCTGCGCCCCTAGTGTGTGTGTGTGTGCGTGTGCGTGCCTGTGTATGTGTCTGGGTGTGTACTGTGTGTGTGTGTGTGTGTGTGTGTGTGTGTGTGTGTGTGTGTGTGTGTGTGTGTGTGTGTGCCTGTGTATGTGTCTGGGTGTGTACTGTGTGTGTGTGTGTGTGTGTGCTTGTGTGTTCCTGTGTGTACAGTATGAGCCGTGTCCTCTCTCTATGCTCGTAGCAGA
>CM056376.1:128563444-128670944 GCA_029718625.1 Synaphobranchus kaupii
TGTCGATGTGTGTACTGTGTATGCGTGTTCAGGGGGACGACTGAGAGAGAGACTCCAGAGCTGTCCCTGCCCACTCTGCCTGAGATGCAGTAAAACAGTAAGAGCTCTGTGTCCCCATATTTAAATGGACTCACGCTCTGCATTAGTAGCAGGGCTCTTTTGTTTGTTTGCTTCTTGTGTGTCTGCCATGAAGAAAAGGGCAGCTTTTAGGCTGTGTGTGAACCGTATGTATGCACACACACACACACACGCACACATGCACAATCGTATGTGAATACAGACACACAAGCACCCACTACACAAACACATACACATGCACAATCACACATGAATACACACACGGCCCCCAGTAGTGTTTTAAATGCTTTTGTATACTCCTCCCAGAACTGCTCCTTCTGCTCTATACTATCTATTCTATTTATTTCACCAGCCTGTCTGTCTCAGACATATAATAAACATTATTACAAGTACATGTGATTACATAATGAATGAGGAATTAGGTTTACAAAGCTCCCCAGAGATTTAGCTAAGTCCCAATCACAATGTTACACTTTCTTTAGGAAAACACGAGAAGCTTTCTGCTTAAAGTGTTTTAATCCTGTGGCAGCGTCAGCGTCTCATCTTCAAAGAAGACAGCTGGTTTAAATTCATAAAGGAGGTTAGATCGCCACCTAGTGTCTGTTAATGCAAAGAACTGTGGTATGTTTGTATCACAACGTGTAACAACGTGTCACTCAATACATTCCACTGGATCGTGGTCGTTAAATATCCTGAACAAAATCATAAATTAGAAAACCTACTGTACATCATCACCTGGAGGACTGGTAAAAAGCCCACCATAAACGTCCTATTGATTACTAAAGAAGAAAAAGTACTATTCAAGTACATGAAAAATGTGCGTTATTCTGCGCAGCGTCAGCATATCTCGCACTAGTAACCGAATAATACACCATAGCTATATTTGAAGAAAGCATCTGCTTTGTTTCACACACGTACAGAACAATATGTTTTTTTTCCTCATAAATAACAAACTTTTCACCTAGTTGTCTCTAATGTTCAAAATAGCCCTGTCTGTGCACTGGTAATAATCCTGTTTTTAAGTTAAAAAGAAAATCTTGGATATCTTGGTCATTATCAGACTTCAAGTTCACAGTTAAGGAAGGACTCGGCTGCTGTTGGGTAATCGTTGCAAAAACCTGGTTAAGCCTGTTGTTCAGGAAAAACGGGAAGGGGCTCATTACCAGCTTACAGGTAAAATCCCAGTTTCTCTGCTTTCGTTTTGGCCCACCGCCAGCCTCCAAAATGTGTTATACTTAAACAAAATTATTTAAAAATCAAAAGCTCAAAATTTGGTCGACCGTCTGGCGATTAATTTAGACTGTGCTAAGAACTGGCAAACTGGTCACCCACAAATTTCAATCCTGTGCAAAGAGTTGGATAACTACAGAGCCAGGGATTCTTTTTATTTTCTCTTGAAGGGATACAGTACACAGGAACTGGACAGGACTGAAAGGGTTGCAGATTGGTGAAATACAAAAGATGAGGAGGAAACGAAACCAGTGTATGCCGATACAGCGTGAGAAGGATGCCATCAGCATCGGTTATATTAAAGTGTGCGTCAGAGACATCATGCGCAATATTGCTCTTCCAAAGGAAGTGCGCCACAAAGCATTTTTTTTGTGCAGTGCGCCACAAAGCATTAAGACATATTTCTGTTTATGACTATATAGAATACTATAAATAATATTCAACCGCAGACTGAAGACTTACAAATCATACTTATTTTTTTCATTGCAAATGTTCTTATTTTGCTAAGTTGTACTTAACAGGTTTTGTTATTATATAATCCTCATGTATTTTGCCTCACAGTCTATACTAGTTTACAGTCAATCCTTGGTTTTCATATTTGTGGTTTCCGAGAATGTAGGGCCTACCTCCCACCTCTAGGGTTACTCTTAACCCTGAATGTATGCACTTGTCTGGATAAGAACACCTGCCATGTGTGTGTATATTCCAGTAATGTAATGTAATATAAATGTGAATATACACTATCTAGGCATGTTTTTTGTAACAAATACGCAACAGTTAGGTTGCGTAGGTTGTCACATAATAGAATCCTGCCTTGATTGTTTTTGTATGTTATTTCAAAATTTGAAGTATTCGAGATACGAACACCGAGGACACAGTTTAGAGCCTCCTGCATTATGCTTCTTGCCAGCAGATGGCGCTAGAGGCACTTTTACAGAATTCAAGGGTATTAGTAGAATTGCCATTGATCTTTGTCCTTAACCTTAAAGCAACTCATTTAAGAGTATGTGTATTGTGTGTTTTTATTACTTTTACAGTACAATGCATTCATTTTAATGGTTGTAAAACATAAAACGTTTAAGAATTTAAATACAAGATGGAACGCTTTAGGCCAAAGTGAAACACAATGTACCATAGCCATTAGATTTGTAATGCTTACAAATTAATGCAAAATTAACTCAGCTATTTTCCCCATTTTAAGTGTCTGTGTGAAGGCATTATGTTTAAGATTATACATTAAACAAATATTGAATTACATTTTCTTTGAGCTGTGGTCCCATCGGGTGATAGTTTAATTGATAGGTATAAACAGAGCTAGAGATACAATATTGGCATAGAAGGTGGACAGTAAATAACAATTTCAGGTGGTGGAGTGCTTCAATATCCATTTATAGCCTACCTCTTGCAAAATTATCAAGGTAGTGTTTTCTCTTAATAAAGCTTTGCATGCATTGCAAATAGAAATAGCCTACTCAGAAGCATTTATAGGCTACAAGTCAACGCCTCCATTTTTACATCCGCCGCGGTAACATGCAAACTAGTGGAGTAAAACGAACACTGTTAGGCTGGTTCTTGAGGGGCTCGACTGCAGGGCTGCGTCCCAATATTCTTCACTCCCCACCTCCTTTCCTCCACTCCCTCACAACCACTCCTCTCCTACCCGGAAGTAGGCTATGCAAAACTGACTGATCGTTTTGAGTAGCCTACAAGGGTGCGTCCCAATAGTCGAAAAATGCACCCTCCCTTCCTCCACTACCACCTCCTCTCCTCCATGCCCCGGAAACGGATCTTTGTGTTTTAATCTAATGTTGCTGATTACATCTTAATTATGTATTAATGGCTACATATTAATGAATGTCTCAAAGCAAACTGCAATGTCAGGCACATTGTATACTGTACATACAAATACTTGTACTTGAAACGTTCAGACAGTTTTGCATACTTCCGGGTAGGAGAGGAGTGGTAGTGGGGGAGTGGAGGAAAGGAGATGGGGAGTGAAGAGTATTGGGACGCACCCATGTGCTTGCATGTACAGTAGCTATACAATGTACCTGGCATTGCGGTTTGCGTCGAGACATTCATTAATATGTTACAATTTATACGTAATTAAGATGTAATCAGCAACATTAGATTAAAACACAAAGATCCGTTTCCGTGGCACGTAGAGGAGGTGGTAGTGGAGGAAGGGGGGTGTATTTTTTTATTATTGGGACGCACCCCAGTTATCGCCTATGTGTGTAGTTTCCCCATTTGACTTCCCGACCAACTGCGCGAGCAACATTTCAATGTTAGAGGGCGTCCTACGCGAGGGGAAAAGGCCGCGCGTTTCCATTCGCTGAAATCATAGGTGTGTCAGTAGGTGTGTACATTAATTTCTCCAACTGTCAGTCATGTCGTCATTTCCGACGAGCAGGGAGCGCTTGCTGTGCAGGATTTTGACAGCGGCACTGCTGTTCAGACCACAAACAAGGCCGTGTGTGAGGGACTGGCTTTCCCCTCCCTCCCCTTCTCCTCGGTCCTGCCGATTTGGGCATTGACAGCGCTGCAGTCCACTGCGATTCCGGACGATATGGCGGCTTCGAATCGGCCAGCCCTCTTTAAGGTAGCGACTCATATTTTTAATCAGGATTATTGTGGTTATTAAATCAAATTTCAGTTACAGATGTTGAGGTGTTCAGCAATGGCATAGTAATGTATGAACATTGTATTTAGAGATTATTTTGGAATTTTGTTCGTTTCATGCCCAGCGTGCTCTTGATTCAATGCGCGATAATTGCAATGGGCTTGCTTGGCCGTTTTACCATGTAGCTTAATTGTTATGTCAGACATTACAGACTTGTAACCACGTTCAGGGTATCACCCCGATCCACCCGTTGCCGTAACCTTACATAGCTACATCTGTTAAATCTATTCTCAGCCCCCGTATTGTCACATAGCACCTATGAACAGCGCGTCTGCGTAATCGCTTAGCTATTCATAGCATTTCCAATCGATCGTACTGAATTGTAGGCTAGTTGTAGCTAGTCATAGCCTACTTGAGCCATAATTTGTCGTTGTAATAGCCTACAACAATGCCTTTTTACCTGCACACTTTTTAGTTGCACACATGCCAAAACAACGTCAACATTTTGAAACTTTTATTCTCCCCTTCAATGTGTCAGTGTCTTCACGAAATTATTGCTTTTGTACGCGTTTCTTACCGTTTTATTGGAGACATTCATCGATTGTGGAGTAACTAATTCATGCATTTGCAGGTGTTTAGAAACGCATTCCTGTTAATAGGCAAAAACATAACGTTGAACTGGCTACTTTTTGTACGTGTATATAACTGTGTCACTATTTTTATTTGGCGATATTTTTAACACGCGGAGTGCATATGTTTTATTGCAGTGATAAAATATTTCACTTTGGAGGGTCAGAAATAGATTGTCCACACAAGGCATGTGTAGCCAGTGCGCAAGCGTTGCCTGTCGCTAATGTTGTGTCAGTATTCCGAAAATGGGGTGAGTTTAGGTCACCGCCAGGTTTTTTGGGGGGAATGCGCTGTGCCAGAAGCCGTTTCCTCTGTGAGCGCCTGCAGGATTCCCCGTCTCATTGCCCGCATGGTGTTTGGCTACGTTATGAGTTATGACTTATGACCCTTCTTTCATGGATTGAAATTAATCGTCATCAATGAGGGGGTACACCAGCATCCAGAGATACCTGATCAGAGGTTTTTGTACGATGGGAGTGCAGTAGCCTCAATACTTATGGGTGAATGTATTTTTGGACTATCCGGACTGGAGGACATTCCACATTAACCCCCGCCCCCCCCACCGCTAAGATTTTGACTGTCTTATCGGGGTTTGTGTTCGGTGTGAAGGATAGTCCACAGATGCAGGGTCAGGAACTAAAGATTAGGGTCACAAACCAACAGCCTTCTGCATACCGGTGTAGATTCACTCACTGTTGTCTCAGCATTTCGACCACATAAACGAGATCACGTGAAACACGATGCTTGCCGTTTCCCCTTTTACATGGGAAGGGGGGAGCTCATATCGATGGCATTTCTATGACACTTCAGTTTCTGTCCCTGTTGTGGGTTAAAACAGGTAACGTTGGGCTAATGCAAATGGCTTGGTGGTTTGTACAAGGTTTGGTAAATGCTTATGACTTCATCTTTGGTTAGGTTTTGTTAATGCGTATGCCTTTAGTTTGGGAAAGGTTTGTTGAATGTGCTTGTCTGTGGTTTAAGTTTGACTTAAAATTGACTGGATGTATCAAATGTGTCTTTCTTGTAAATGTTTGACGGTTTCAAAATCAATTTTTTAAATAATGCCTTTTGGAAAAATAGCTTGTTCTGCAAATACAGTGTCCACACAATTCTAACGCTGGTCTGAACAGGTGGTGAAATTGTAGAAATATGGATGGGAGTCTGGGTTTCTTCCTGTGGACCCTATAGGCCGGCTGGTGTGGTTGATTAACTCTGGGAATAAGCCATATTTCACGCCAACGACATTACCATGGATAGAGAGGAAGCTGATATTTCCTTATCAGAGTGTTAACTTTGTTTCAACACACATATCTGGAATCAGCTGGTTCTCACTTCAGGTTGTAGGTTTTTTTTTAATTTTTTAAAACGTATATCCATATGTTGGATTTTATATATATTTTAAACTAAGTTTTTACTGTCTTTTTATTCCACTGTGAAGCTCTCTTCTGTTTGGTTCTTTGTTTAAGTATAGTTTATTATTATAGAGTTTGCTATTACCCAGCTGCTACTAAAATAGTCCTTTGTTCTTAGGTTCATTTAGCATGTCAGTAAACCCCTCCTGAGTGGTCAGCTCCCCTTATGTGGGGTTCATTATGGCTCTGCTATTTTGACCATATTTACAGACTGGCCTGCCTGTTTTTTGGAGTCTCTCTGTGCTTAATGGATCAATTAGAGCAGCTGATTACACAGTTAACTCGCCTCACCTCAAATAATTCTGACTAATGGAGCTCAATACTTGTGATTAAGTTTAATGTGCTTGGATGAAAAGCCAGCACTCCTTCAAAATATTTGCAAATGTTTAGTGACTAACTCCACAATCCTGCTTTGTGAAATACACCCATTGTCTGTTTGTACAAACTGTTTGCTGAATTTCAACGTGAAAAAACAAAATCAGCAGACCCAGTGGCTTTCCAGAACCAGGGCTGGGGACCCCAGAATACCCTGTGGCTCTCCAGAACCAGGCTTGGGGACCCCAGTAGACCCTGTGGCTCTCCAGAGCCAGGGTTGGGGACCCCAGCAAACCTTGTGGCTCTGCAGAACCAGGTGGATAAACCCCTGGAGAAACTGCCCTTGAATTATGGCGTGCCTGCTATTGCCCCTGTCCTACAGATGAAAGACAGATTGCGAGTTGTGAGTTTTGTAACTGGCTGGGGATGTTATTGTAGCCCAGGCATTGGCCTTCCACAGGACAGTAACACACATTATGTAATGCACATGTGGCATCTGAAGTCAAAGGTGGTGAGGGGAGGGGATGCAGTGTTCTCACATGGGTTTGGTACTAAATAACCAGGCCTTAACCCTTCTCCTCTTACATTTGTTGTATTGAATTGAGGGTTATGTAACTGCCTACGGTTTGTCGTTAACTGACTCGCTATGTTTCCCCCACAAAGCTATGCGGAGCTGTCTCTGTGTTCAAGGTTAGTGCTCTGGTTGAGTCATACAGTATATATGATGAAATAAGCCTAATATTTGCCTTGATTTTCAGTGACTAATTGTACGTTTTTGGAACGGGCTTTGGTTTGCTCCTTAAGGGATTTTGCTTTGTGAGGGATCCCTACAGGGTGAGCCAGGTTGTACCGACACATTCTTGGAAGTTCCTGTTAATCACGCTTGACTTCCTGCCCATGTCTCTCTATGCGGACCCAAAGAACATTTGTGTGTGTTTGCGTCCGTGTGAGTGTGAGTGTGAGTTTGTGTGTGTGTGTGTGTGTGTGTGAGAGGGTGCGTGTGTCAAACACCGTGACAGAGTTTCCCTCTCTCTGTCTCAGCTGGTCAGCTATAGATAATAATAAATTATTCCACCTAGCCTCAGACTCCCTGTGGGGAAGCAGAGGAGGTAGAGGCAAGCGGAGCGGCGTTCCGGGCACTTAAACACCTGTCGCTCCGGAACCCGGAAGGCTGCAGGGGTCAGGCGGCTCATAGGTTTTGTGTCCTGAAATTTTAATTTCTTTCACGGGAACCCACAGTGGTTCCAGTTCCTCCGGCTAAAGCCCTGAGTCTCAGTCCAGTGTGCAGAGGTGTTGAGAATGCCGGCAGGCCCACATTAGCCCAGAATCTCCAGTGTTTCCGCTCGTATAGCTGATTAGATTATAGATAAGTAATGCATAGTTTAATAGTTTTATCGCTCCCATACCGGACACTGTGTCCCCTGCTTCCGTGTGACCAGTGGATTTTATTTTATTTTTTTTCTCCCCAGGTTGCGCTCCTCTGAAGCATGTGATGTCAGCCCCCGCTCTCTTATCACACCGCAGTGTCCAAGTCTCCTCAAGTTGGGGGGGGGGGGGGGGACTAAATATGTGACTGAGAAAACCAAATGGCCAGAAAAGACTCTCATGAATAACCTGCAAAATTCAAGCTGCTATTGGGTACCATGCACCGCAAATATCATTTGTTGGATGACTAACCATCCCCCATTGGTTGCAAATATAATGCGTTTCAGCTTGAGGTCATCATCAGCTCCGCTCCTGCAGTCCGACAGCAGCCTTTCCGGCTCGGCGACCGTGCAGCTGGACTTATGGGCCACGGACTCAAGAACGACATTGCTCTTTCCTGCGCACGCCCTGCAGAGCTGCTTTTGGGCGGATTATCTGCGGCTTTAAACAGAACTTTGTTCAGTCCTTTCTGTGATTGACACGGTAAACAAGAGCTGCTGTCCGTTCCCCGACTGTTTGTTTTTTAGGGATTGCTCCGTATCTGATGGGAAAAGCCTCGTTGCGCTGCGTGCAGACACCTGGCATTGGTATCCTGTTAGAACGGCGTACACGCGGGAACGTGTCCCTCCTGCTCTGACCAAAGAAACTTTCCCTTTTCAGGAGAGTTTGAGTTTCGCATTTCGCTGCCAAAAGACGTGATTAAAAACGGTATTTGACACCTCTAACATGCTCTGCTGCTAATGACGGTTGAAAAGAGAGAGAGGGGCAGGGAGAGAAAGAGGGGGAGAGGGCCGAGTGAGAGGCAGGTAGGCAGTTCACCTTTTTTTCGGTGAAACTGGATTAGCAGGTTTCCGTACCTGTTTTCATTGGAGGCTATGACCTGCTCACAGTGCGGTTAAAAACTGCCGTTATTCTGCAGCAGGCCTTGAGCTGCAGTCACAAGTCCAACTGTGATTTAGGACCACCCCAATCTTCCCGAATAGTTTTCTGGGGCCGTCCTAGATGGCCATCTGACGGGTAACAAGTGACCCCACGTTAAGGAGCCTTTCCGTGTTCCTGCTCGCAAGCAGTTCTCCGGTTTTTCAGGAAACAAAAACACTTTCCAGAACCTTCCATGTGTCGCACTGGAATGACGGTTGACCACGAAACCCATAAAAGTTCCAGTTTCGAATGAAGTTGGAACAATCTTTCCTGTCCGCTGTGCCTCAAAGTAAATATACCATTCTTAAACGGGGTGTGGCTGGCAGGAATCAACGAAAAGCCTGGGAAACTGAATGTTTCTCGCAAAATGGGCAGAGCGTTTCTGTAACACGCAAAGGTGAGAAACGGCGTTGGAAGCGCAGACGCCATCGCGCCGCGTCTGAAGTCGACCTGTCGAACGTCAGCTGTAGCTGGTTGTGTTGCTCTTGTATGAAGTTTCCAAATGGGCGAGAGAGATGGACCTTCCCCCATTCTGGGCTGTTGCTGAGGGCCTGTGTCTGTAGGTGTTAATGGCCATTTTTCCCATAAGCCCCAAGGCTGTAAATAAATGGATGGTTTTATAACCCCATCACTCCTGACCTGTGGAATGTCTGTAACATAACCTCTGGCATCGTTTTTAATAGAAACCTTGAATACTGTTGCTCTCCAAGCAAAACGATGCATGTGCACACACACACACACACACACACACACACACACACGCACGCGCACGCACACACACGTATGTATTCACACGTAATTATTTTTGTAAGACATTCTAACCTCATCATTTTATTCCTTTCTCTCCCAGTTTGGAATGGATGATCGTATTCGAAGGCCCGTGTCATCGTTAGCAACGTCCTCCGTCGATCTGGAGAGCGCAGGCACGCATGCGATGTCGCCGTGTCTGACGAATGTACCGCATACGCAGCTGGAGCATACGCAGTCTGACTGCAGGCGGCCGTTTGATTGCTGGCCTCAGTCAGAAAGCAGTGCTGAATTTACACGGTATTACATTTATGCAGCTGGATATATGCTGAAACAATTCAGGTTAAATACCTTGCTCAAGGCTAGCAAGGCTACTGAAACCTGTAGGTTACCAGCCCAGATCCCTAACCATTATGCGCTTTAGCTGATTGACCCACCTCGTAGCCCCCAGCAAAGGATTTTAACCCCTAATGGACTGTGTGAACTCCAGCTATCACCCCTAGGCTTACTGTAAGCTACTGCTCGGGAGATGAGCTAATGCTAATGCGCACACATCTCACTTGAGCGCTATCGGCCAAGCGTTAGCATTAGTGCCCTTCCTTGTTTTTACAAGCATGCCTGTGTCTGTCTGTCTGTCTCCCTCGTTTTCTCTCTTTCTGTTTGTCTGTCTCTCTCTCTGTGATGGCTGAGGGGTAGTTTTTTATGGCTGCAGTCTATGTTTGCGGTCTCGTGTGTGGGCCTGGCTTTCCGCTCTCCCGCTGGCTGTGGGTTTGAGGGAATGAAGGAGTGAGACAAGATGCACCGCGCAGTGAGAAACGCATTCTCCTTCTTTCTGAGCTCTGCTCTGGATAAGAATGTCTGCTGAAGTGAGTGTGATGTAATGTGTGTGTGTGTGTGTGTGTGTGTGTGTGTGTGTCACATGACCTGCTGCCTTAGGCCAGCTCAGCTGTGGAGATAACAGTCAAAGATGAGAACATAAATAACCCCCCCCCCACAAGGAGTCCAGTAAGAGAAAGAGACAGGCCTCAACTTCCCCCCTTCTTTACAGAGCCAAATTTGTTTTCTGGACAAATTATATATCTGTGTGCGTGTGTGTGCGTGTGCGTGTGTGCGTGTGTGTGTGTGTGTGGTTGTGCGTGGGGAAGAGGAAGGGAAAACCATCGTGGCAGGAGATGTGGAACGGAAAAAGAGGCTGTTTGTGGAGCACATGACAGCACTAAGCTGTTTTTCAGTCTCCCCGGTCTCACCTCCCACAATTCCATCCAACCACAAGGGGAGTGGGGGGTGGGGGTGACTGTAATCCAGGCTGTCTGTTTTTTGGGGTGGGGGCATAGAGAAAGTGTAGCGGGACCCCCACAGCTGTTTCGCAGTAGGAACCATGCAGTGTTTTCTCCTAGTCTAGCTACAGATAACTCGGCACAGATTGTATGCTCCCCTACACACACACGCGCACACACGCACACTTACTGAAGTGCACACACACACACACAAGCACAGGCTGTTTCTGCTGTAATTTTCTTTTCTTATTGAATAAAAATTTTAGCATGTTTTCCTACTCCCATGGCTGCGATCACAGGCGAGGGAAACAGTGACAGGAAGCAGCCACTCGTGACCTGATCGGCGAGCACATCGTTGCACAGACTGCCCTCCCACTCCCCCTGCCCCCCCACCCCATGCCCAGGCTCCTGGAGTGCAGCCAGTTAGTCTCTCTGCCCCCCCCCCCCCCCCGTTGGGCCCTGTAGTTTGCTCCCCCTCGGAGCCTGCCAGATATAGCATAGGCCCCGAGCGTCTCCTAAAATGACCCCTCGCTTGCGACGGCTGAGATCCGCGCGCTTACAGTGTGTCCGCTGTCTTAAGTGCGCCCTGCTCGGGAAGCACATGCCCAGAGCTTCTGCAGCTGCGTGCGTAGGGGGCAGGGGAGGCAGGCCTGGAGCCGAGCGGAGAGCCACAAACTGTGTGGATTTGGGGATGTTATACTGAGAGAGCCAGAGGCTGTGTGGATTTGGGGATGTTATACTGAGGGAGCCAGAGGCTGTGTGGATTTGGGGATGTTATACTGAGGGAGCCAGAGGCTGTGTGGATTTGGGGATGTTATACTGAGGGAGCCAGAGGCTGTGTGGATTTGGAGATGTTATACTGAGAGAGCCAGAGGCTGTGTGGATTTGGGGATGTTATACTGAGGGAGCCAGAATCTGTGTGGATTTGGGGATGTTATACTGAGGGAGCCAAAGGCTGTGTGGATTTGGGGATGTTATACTGAGAGAGCCAGAGGCTGTGTGGATTTGAGGATGTTATACTGAGAGAGCCAGAGGCTATGTGGATTTGGGGATGTTATACTGAGAGAGCCAGAGGCTATGTGGATTTGGGGATGTTATACTGAGAGAGCCAGAGGCTGTGTGGATTTGGGGATGTTATACTGAGGGAGCCAGAATCTGTGTGGATTTGGGGATGTTATACTGAGGGAGCCAGAGGCTGTGTGGATTTGGAGATGTTATACTGAGAGAGCCAGAGGCTGTGTGGATTTGGGGATGTTATACTGAGGGAGCCAGAATCTGTGTGGATTTGGGGATGTTATACTGAGGGAGCCAGAGGCTGTGTGGATTTGGGGATGTTATACTGAGAGAGCCAGAGGCTGTGTGGATTTGGGGATGTTATACTGAGAGAGCCAGAGGCTGTGTGGATTTGGGGATGTTATACTGAGAGAGCCAGAGGCTGTGTGGATTTGGGGATGTTATACTGAGAGAGCCAGAGGCTGTGTGGATTTGGGGGTGTTATACTGAGAGAGCCACAAACTGTGTGGATTTGGGGATGTTATACTGAGAGAGCCAGAGGCTGTGTGGATTTGGGGATGTTATACTAAGAGAGCCAGAGGCTGTGTGGATTTGGGGATGTTATATTGAGAGAGCCACAATCTGTGTGGATTTGGGGATGTTATACTGAGAGAGCCAGAGGCTGTGTGGATTTGGGGATGTTATACTGAGAGAGCCAGAGGCTGTGTGGATTTGGAGATGTTATACTGAGAGAGCCACAATCTGTGTGGATTTGGGGATGTTATACTGAGAGAGCCAGAGGCTGTGTGGATTTGGGGATGTTATACTGAGAGAGCCAGAATCTGTGTGGATTTGGGGATGTTATACTGAGAGAGCCACAAACTGTGTGGATTTGGGGATGTTATACTGAGAGAGCCATAATCTGTGTGGATTTGGAGATGTTATACTGAGAGAGCCAGAATCTGTGTGGATTTGGGGATGTTATACTGAGAGAGCCAGAGGCTGTGTGGATTTGGAGATGTTATACTGAGAGAGCCAGAATCTGTGTGGATTTGGAGATGTTATACTGAGAGAGCCAGAATCTGTGTGGATTTGGAGATGTTATACTGAGAGAGCCAGAATCTGTGTGGATTTGGAGATGTTATACTGAGAGAGCCAGAATCTGTGTGGATTTGGAGATGTTATACTGAGAGAGCCAGAATCTGTGTGGATTTGAGGATGTTATACTGAGAGAGCCAGAGGCTGTGTGGATTTGGATATGTTATACTGAGAGAGCCAGAATCTGTGTGGATTTGGAGATGTTATACTGAGAGAGCCAGAATCTGTGTGGATTTGGAGATGTTATACTGAGAGAGCCAGAATCTGTGTGGATTTGGAGATGTTATACTGAGAGAGCCAGAATCTGTGTGGATTTGGAGATGTTATACTGAGAGAGCCAGAATCTGTGTGGATTTGGAGATGTTATACTGAGAGAGCCAGAATCTGTGTGGATTTGGAGATGTTATACTGAGAGAGCCAGAATCTGTGTGGATTTGGAGATGTTATACTGAGAGAGCCAGAATCTGTGTGGATTTGGAGATGTTATACTGAGAGAGCCAGAGGCTGTGTGCATTTGGGGATGTTATACTGAGAGAGCCAGAGGCTGTGTGGATTTGGGGATGTTATACTGAGAGAGCCAGAGGCTGTGTGGATTTGGGGATGTTATACTGAGAGAGCCAGAGGCTGTGTGGATTTGGTGATGTTATACTGAGAGAGCCAGAGGCTGTGTGGATTTGGGGATGTTATACTGAGAGAGCCAGAGGCTGTGTGGATTTGGGGATGTTATACTGAGAGAGCCAGAGGCTGTGTGGATTTGGGGATGTTATACTGAGAGAGCCAGAGGCTGTGTGGATTTGGAGATGTTATACTGAGAGAGCCAGAGGCTGTGTGGATTTGGGGATGTTATACTGAGAGAGCCAGAATCTGTGCGGATTTGGGGATGTTATACGGGAAGAGAGCCAGAATCTGTGTTGAATTGGGGATGGAATGGGACAGTCTGGGAATTTTCAGCACCCGTGACAGTTGATTGACCGCAGTTGGCCTCTTGGCTGGGCTTCACCACGCAGAAGGCTAACTGTAGCTGCCCGCTGAAGACTGTGCTGCTTGCCAAGTCCTGGTGGTAGCAGTGCAGTCTGGGTGCGCAGCGGGCATCGCTCTGAGAGGACCGTGTCATTATGCTCCCCTGCTGCAACCCCAGGTGTGGTCTGGTCCCGGCGGCCATTACTGCTTAACTCTCCCTATGATGGCTCACCCAGGAGCAGTGGACACCAGGGACAGGCAGCATTTCAAATCCGTGCAAACAAATACAAATTCAAATCCATAAATCAATGTTCAAATGCATTTGAAGCATGTGTGTGCATGTATTATATATAGTCATGGCCCTTGTTCTTTCCATAGTTTATACCTCTATGTCATCTGCATAATGTGAAATGCAGATGTAACCCCACCCCTCCCCTCCCCCTCCCATTTTTTATTGTTCTTTATAGATGCTTTTTGGGAGGTATTTTGTCACAAATTGCACTTTAGTGTATCATAGTGTTACTGGTGGATATCCTGAAAATGGATGCCCGTACTCCCTCCAGCAGTGATGCCCACAGCTGAATAAAATAACCGCCCTTTTGCTCTCCGAAACCTACAGTTTTGGGCCAGATGGACCATAATTGTGTACTGTGAGTCTGAGCTCCAGCGCTCCTGACCGATTTGGAAATGTGCTGGACATCTGAGCCAAGTACTAGCAAGAGATCATGGAAAAGAAAGAGGGAAGAAAATGAGGCAGCGGGTCCATTTGGCCCCGCAGTAAAAACGCGCTGACAGTACTGTGCTGTCACATGATTTCCACGGCCCTGATCTTGCACGTCGGTTTTGTTTTGTGGTAAATGGTGACCTGGATTCCACCAGCATTTGTCCTCAGAAGCTCAATATGATTAAATGAACCGTGACTGAGGTCCTAAGGGCACAAGAATTTCATCCAACCAAATGTTTAACCGTTGGATTCCGTTTATCTTTGGACTGGAGTCGATCGTCATTCAATCTTTAACTTTGATTTTGCAAACGTATGCATGCGTTTGTTTTTTTGTCATTGAGCTGACCAAACAGTGTTCTCAAAGAAAAGGAATGGCAGCTGCATTGCTAGTCAAACTAGTTGATCGAATAGAATAGAATAACTTTATTTTTTCCAGAGGGAACTTCAGGATCCAGGCTAGTATTTCTTAGATGAACTGTTGTCTTGTTAACAGACAGTGTGTGACCATTAGACATCAGATGTGTATCATGACAAAACAAAGGTCTGACGCAGTTTCCCCCTAAAAGAGTACATTGTCCAAAATGCTTGCTTTTAATATTACAGAGAGAACTCTGCATATTTTTCCTTCTGACACTCTCATTCTAGAACGTTGCGTCCTCCTTAGCAACTGCATTGTGATGTCACAGCAGACCTGTGGAGCCAGGACGGCTCCACCTCCGCCTCCTCCTCCTCCTCCTCCTCCTCCTCCTCCTCCAATGCAGGCTATTAACCATGACTCTGTACAATTCCCATTTCCTGTCTGTGATGTAATCACAGTGTTGTAGTCAGAGCCAGGTGTGGGGGCAAAGGTGGAGACGAGAGAGAGGCACATGTTCTCATGAAAGCTGACATTAGGCTTGTTTGTCAGAACTGTAAACATCAGTGTTGCCACGCTTAAAATGCATTCTTCTGGCTTATTCGTTGTTGGGTTCCGGGGTTAAATTGTACCGGAGGGTAGAGAGGGGGACGTTCGTGATGGCACATAAAACCACTTCCCTGTCTATACCAACGTCTCCAGCGTTAATGTGACTTCTGCTTCAATGATGGGTAAGCAAGCAGGGACTTCTAGCTCCTGTTCTGAGGCGTTGGAGAGATTGTGTTTGGTATGGGGGATGTTGACACACGGTGTGGTGAAAACTTGGGGTTTCAGCACAGAAATAGGGGGTCACTGCTGCGTTCAGTCTTGTGTGGTTTGTCACCCCAACTGAACTTACTTTGCCGTTAGCTAGTTGTGTACTTCACCATCACTCAGTGTAAACTCGCTATGGTGATTTTCTAAAGGTAGTGTAGTCTCGCTATGGTGATTTTCTAAAGGTAGTGTAGTCTCGCTATGGTGATTTTCTAAAGGTAGCGTAGTCTCGCTATGGTTATTTTCTAAAGGTAGCGTAGTCTCGCTATGGTTATTTTCTAAAGGTAGTGTAGTCTCGCTATGGTGATTTTCTAAAGGTAGTGTAGTCTCGCTATGGTTATTTTCTAAAGGTAATGTAGTCTCGCTATGGTGATTTTCTAAAGGTAGTGTAGTCTCGCCATGGTGATTTTCTAAAGGTAGTGTAGTCTCGCCATGGTGATTTTCTAAAGGTAGTGTAGTCTCGCTATGGTGATTTTCTAAAGGTAGTGTAGTCTCGCTATGGTGATTTTCTAAAGGTAATGTAGTCTCGCTATGGTGATTTTCTAAAGGTAGTGTAGTCTCGCTATGGTGATTTTCTAAAGGTAATGTAGTCTCGCTATGGTGATTTTCTAAAGGTAATGTAGTCTCGCTATGGTGATTTTCTAAAGGTAATGTAGTCTCGCTATGGTGATTTTCTAAAGGTAGTGTAGTCTCGCTATGGTGATTTTCTAAAGGTAATGTAGTCTCGCTATGGTGATTTTCTAAAGGTAGTGTAGTCTCGCTATGGTGATTTTCTAAAGGTAGTGTAGTCTCGCTATGGTGATTTTCTAAAGGTAGTGTAGTCTCGCCATGGTGATTTTCTAAAGGTAGTGTAGTCTCGCTACGGTTATTTTCTAAAGGTAGTGTAGTCTCGCTATGGTGATTTTCTAAAGGTAGTGTAGTCTCGCCATGGTGATTTTCTAAAGGTAGTGTAGTCTCGCTATGGTTATTTTCTAAAGGTAATGTAGTCTCGCTATGGTGATTTTCTAAAGGTAGTGTAGTGCGTACCAAGCTTAGTTGAAGGCAGTGGGGTGTGAGTGCAATCTTGAGGTGAGTGTTTCTGCTTACCAGGGCTCTCTGTCCCTCACATCACATGGATAACTCCGTTAGCTGGCTAACTTTGTGTAAACCTGTAAACCCCCTGAAAAACCCCCTTTTACCCAGTGTATTTAGCCAGCTAACTCAGTTAGCCAGCTACAAGGAATAGGGCCCAGTGCTGGTTGTACACCTCTGCTTTAAACTCACTGTGGAGATTTCCTGACAGCTTCCGCTGGGCAGACAGGATAGAGTTAGCCCCTGAGGTGAGCCTTTCTGTGACAGGAGTGTAAGACTCACAGACTGGTTAAACTGGAGCCTCACTTTGGCTAAATCACAGCACCATGCGCGGGGCAGCCCGTGTCGTGTACTTTGGTCTGGAAACCGAGCGATTAAAGTGCATCGGCGGTTGCGTCGTATGGGCACACGCTGATAAGACCTCCCCGGTGTTTGCGCAGTGGTGACGGTAAACACAAAGTCAAAGAGGGATGCCCGTGAGCAAACAGGCCAGGGCAGGGCGGGGCGGGGCAGGGCCCATTACACCTGCTTGCACGGGATGGCCTGATCGACGAGGTCGGTCAGCCGCCCAAGGCCTCCTGTGGGAATGGGCGTGGCAGTGTTCGGACCACAACGCAATGCTGTTAAACGTTAACCGGGCTCCGGGAAGACCTTTCGTCTGCCCTGTTGGCCAGGTGTTGCCGTGATCTTCACGTGATACAAGACGACCGATTGTGTGTACCTGGCATTTACATGCATATTTCACTGGGCAGATGCTATGTGAATTACACAGGTTATTTAGTATGTTAAACACACTCAGGGCAGTGTAGTGTTAAATTAATTCAGCTTGTCACTCAAACTTGGGATCGCAGGTTCAAATCACTGGTGGAGCACTGCTGTTGTACTCTTAAGCAAAGTTTACCTGAATTGTATCTACTGAACCTTCAGTAATTATCCAGCTATGTAAAAACAATTAACGTTTAATTTTATCTGTAACATTGAATAATCAGGCTGAAACTGAGACTTGCTGAATTGACTGAAATTTTCCTACCAAAGACAGGTGAGTGGGAGTAAGCGCTCTGTCCTTAGAGGTTCACACATGGAATTCTTGGCTGCCGTCTGTTTTGCAGATATTTTCCAGCCAACACACTGCATTTATCCCAGTTTTTCCAGCTCAGTTCCTGTCAGTGAGACAGGTCCAAGCGCATGCAGTCGTGTTCTTGGTTTCCTGCCAGAAACTCCCACTGTATACACATACACACACACACACACACAAATGCCCCCCCCCCCCCAAAACACACATACACACACACACACACACACACGTCACACACATGTACACACATGTACACACAAGCACATGCACAGACACACACCTACACACACACCCATCCCATCCTAGGCAGTGTAGTTGGTCTCCTTTCTCATAAGCAGCTCATTGCACTTAACCTAATTTCACTGTGGATATGATGACGGGGTATTTGCACGTTTGCCTAGGGCGGACATCTCTGCTAACAAGTGCAGATCGTTCTGGTACATCTCCTTCACAAATTCCTCTGTACAGTGTATGCTTCTCTTATAAACTGTCTTTGTGCTCTCATGTCTTTGGCTTTGTAAGCCACTGGGTAGGTGTCTGCTACATGGCTGTGTGCTGTAACGTATGTGTTTGGCTTTGTAAGCCACTGTGGGTAAGTGTCTGCTACATGGCTGTGTGCTGTAACGTATGTGTTTGGCTGTGTAAGCCACTGTGGGTAGGTGTCTGCTACATGGCTGTGTGCTGTAACGTTTGGCAAAGCAGTGTTACGAGCTGGGTACTGTAAGGTAATGAGCATGATAATGACATCTAATGACTGTAACGTAATGCGCCAGGTAATGCGATGCTATGAAAAGCCATGTAGTTTAATTTTATTGGAGGAAGTTTAGTTTTCTGGGTGCTGTAAAGAAGTAGTGCGATGTGATGGCTATAATGTAATCCAGTTGAAATGTGATCGTGTGGGGCAGTTAAAATGTGATCGTGTGGGGCAGTTAAAATTTGATTGTGTGGGGCAGTTAAAATGTGATTGTGTGAGGCAGTTAAAATGTGATTGTGTGGGGCAGTTAAAATGTGATCATATGGGGCAGTTAAATTGTGATCGTACGGGGCAGTTAAATTGTGATCGCACGGGGCAGTTAAATTGTGATCGTGCGGAGCAGTTAAATTGTGATCGTACGGGGCAGTTAAATTATGATCGTATGGGGCACTTAAATTATGATCATACGGGGCAGTTCAAATGTGATCGTACCGGGCAGTTCAAATGTGATCGTGTGGGGCAGTTAAAATTTGATCGTGTGGGGCAGTTAAAATGTGATCGTGTGAGGCAGTTAAAATGTGATTGTGTGGGGCAGTTAAAATGTGATCATATGGGGCAGTTAAATTGTGATCGTACGGGGCAGTTAAATTGTGATCGTACGGGGCAGTTAAATTGTGATCGTGCGGAGCAGTTAAATTGTGATCATACGGTGCAGTTAAATTGTGATCGTAGGGGGCAGTTAAATTATGATCATACGGGGCAGTTAAAATGTGATTGTGTGGGGCAGTTCAAATGTGATTGTGTGGGGCAGTTCAAATGTGATCATACGGGGCAGTTCAATTTTGATCGTATGGGGCAGTTAAAATGTGATCGTATGGGGCAGTTAAAATGTGAGAATATAAATACAGAGTGGATATTTATGAGCCAACCCTGGGCTCCATGGAGGTTACTGTGTCCTGAGCTTTGTGGATTAACCCTTTGTAGGACCTCCACCAAGACCACCTTTACACCTCTTCCATGTTGTATTGGAGGTGATAGATATTATGTCAAAGATATGTCTTCATTTTACAAATAATTAATAAGACACTGTTCATCTGGTGGATAATTTGAACTCCACTAAATCAGTCAGGCCAAGTCATGCTCTTAGACATCACCCTGAGTGATGCACTCCGCAAACAGGCGGACGGAAAATGAATGGGCCCCCCCCCCCGCATCGAATTTCCCGTCATCGTCATGGTGATCCCAGCGGGGCTAATCTGGGAGAGTCTTTGTCGTTCCCTGTGGACGGGGGACCGCCCCTCCCCCCAGCGCGGCAGCGCACGTGGCGTTCGCGGTGACCTTGCGTTTAATCGCG
This sequence comes from Synaphobranchus kaupii, assembly GCA_029718625.1. Lineage (NCBI taxonomy): Eukaryota > Metazoa > Chordata > Actinopteri > Anguilliformes > Synaphobranchidae > Synaphobranchus > Synaphobranchus kaupii. The sequence goes on from CM056376.1 coordinate 128,583,240, forward strand.
CACAAGAGCGCAGTGACCCCCGGAGGGGGGGGGGCGTGACCCTGGCCCCGGGTTTGAATGAACCGCTTGCTCTCTCCTGAGCCTGAGATTCCCTCAGACCCGCTATTGTCTTACCTTCCCGCCCGCGCGCTCCGGCTGTCCGGCTCCTGGGTGATGGATGAGTGTGTGTGCTGGAACAGCATAGAACAGATACAATAGACATGTCTTCTCTTCTGTGTGTTAGCCACCTTATCTAGCCAGAGACGCATTCGGTAATGTTTTAAACGCACTCGCCAAAACGGATCACATTGTTTTATTTTAGATCGTACAGTTTACATGCTTTTATTTTTCTGTTACTTGGAACATATAATAATAATTTATTGCCTTTTAAAAGGAATTTATCCTGTGCAGAACAGGTATAGTTGGCCATTTCAATCCAGTCAAGTAAAGAAATTAGTAAAGAAATTACTGGAATTCAGTCACTGAATTGAAAGATTCCCATGGAAACATAACGGCCATCTTTTCATTTCATGGATTGAATTTAAATTAATTGACTGAATTGAAATTGAATCAGCTCCAGCTCCGGTAATAACATCACAGATACATGCATGCTTTAACATTGGAGCAGCTCCGGCTCTGATAGTAAGTAATAACATCACAGATACATGCATGCTTTAACATTGGAGCAGCTCCGGCTCTGATAGTAAGTAATAACATCACAGATACATGCATGTTTTAACATTGGAGCAGCTGATAGTAAGTAATAACATCACAGATACATGCATGCTTTAACATTGGAGCAGCTGATAGTAAGTAATAACATCACAGATACATGCGTGCTTTAACATTGGGGCAGCTGATAGTAAGTAATAACATCACAGATACATGCATGCTTTAACACTGGAGCAGCTGATAGTAAGTAATAACATCACAGATACATGCATGCTTTAACACTGGCGCAGCTGATAGTAAGTAATAACATCACAGATACATGCATGCTTTAACACTGGAGCAGCTGATAGTAAGTAATAACATCACAGATACATGCATGCTTTAACATTGGAGCAGCTGATAGTAAGTAATAACATCACAGATACATGCATGCGTTAACATTGGAGCAGCTGATAGTAAGTAATAACATCACAGATACATGCATGCTTTAACATTGGAGCAGCTCCGGCTCTGATAGTAAGTAATAACATCACAGATACATGCATGCTTTAACATTGGAGCAGCTGATAGTAAGTAATAACATCACAGATGCATGCATGCTTTAACACTGGAGCAGGGGAAGACTTAGTAAGCGCGTTAGCCTGTTAGCCTGTGCTAGCAGCAGCGGACTGCACATGCTCTTAGTAAGCGCGTTAGCCTGTGCTAGCAGCAGCGGACTGCACATGCTCTTAGTAAGCGCGTTAGCCTGTGCTAGCAGCAGCGGACTGCACATGCTCTTAGTAAGCGCGTTAGCCTGTGCTAGCAGCAGCGGACTGCACATGCTCCCCCCCCCCCCTTTCTCGTTTCATCACACGCAGACAAGCAATGGAAAGAATGGACTCAGTCCAGGATTATGTTCTCACTCCCCTTTGTAATCTTAACATAATCTAATTACTGTAGGGCGGCACTGTCGGCATGACGGAGTGCAGCGCTGCTCCTGTGTGTGTGCGTAAGCGTATGTGTGTGTGTGTGTGTGTGTGTTTGTGAAAGTGAGTGTGTATTGTTCGCGAAGCCTAGGGAATCAGCCTGGTCTGGATCTCCACACAGATATTTTAGCATAACCAGATGAGCAGCTCATGCTCAGCATGTAACAGGTTGCAGTTTTCGCTTTTGTGCAGCTGTATGACTGCGGAGAACCTGCACTGCTGCAGTGTTGTCCTTGGCCACACCCCTTTGTGAATATTCATGAATGGGTCATATTGGAATTGTTTCAGCTGAGTGGGAACATTCAGTGTTAAGTGTACAGAGCTGAGTCCCCCTCCCCCCTCCCTCCAAAAGCCCCACACCTTCCACTATACAGCTTTGGGGATCCGAGCAAGCATTGTAAATGAGATTGCCCTCATTATGATTGGCTGACCTCCTCCAAGGTGACCTCACAGGCTCTGTGTTGATTTGCTAGTGCAGACTCACTCTGCGCCTCTGACAAGCCTGCAGCTCCTCTCCTCTCAGTCCTGCTGGTTCCTGTAGGCCAATTAGATTTAAGGTAATATGCCCCATCCCACAGCTAATGAGGAAATGTATATATATATATATATACAGTATATACAGATCCTTTCCAAAAAATTAGAATATCATGGAAAAGTTTTTTTTTCCATAATTCCATTCAAAAAGTGAAACTTTCATAGATTATAGATTCATTACACACAAAGTGAAATATTTCTAGCCTTTATTTGTTTCATTTTTCATAATTATGGCTTACAGCCCCAGAAAACCCCCAAAACAGTATTTCAAGAAATTAGAATAGTGTGTCGAAAATCAGCATTTACTTCAGTTATTTCAGAGAATGAATGTTTTAGACTGAGTGTCACACTATCATCTAATTTACTCAAAACACCTGCAAAGTCTATCTCAGTTTGGTTCAGTATGAGGAAGACTGCAGACTTGACAATTGGCCAGAAGACCATCATTGACACCCTCCAGAAGATGGGTAAGCCACAAAAGGTCATCGCTAAGGAGGCTGGCTGTTCACAGAGTGCAGTGTCCAAGCATATCAATAGAAAGTTTAGTGGAAGGGAAAAATGTGGCAGGAGAAGGTGCACAAGCAAAAGATGACCGTAGGCTTCAGCGGATTGTCAAGCAAAGACGATTCCAAAATTTGGCGGAGATGCAGAGGGAGTGGACTGAGGCTGGAGTCAGTGCTTCAAAAACCACCACGTACAGACATATCCGGGACATGGGCTACAACTGTTGGATTCCTCGAGTCAAGCCACTCCACTCATTCTCTGAAATAACTGAAGTAAATGCTGATTTTCGACACACTATTCTAATTTCTTGAAATACTGTTTTGGGGGTTTTCTGGAGCTGTAAGCCAAAAGTATGAAAAATGAAACAAATAAAGGCTAGAAATATTTCACTTTGTGTGTAATGAATCTATAATCTATGAAAGTGTCACTTTTTGAATGGAATTATGGAAAAAAAAAAACTTTTCCATGATATTCAAATTTTTTGGAAAGGATCTGTATATATATATATATATACAGTATATATATATATTTTTTCCCCATTTGTGGTGAAGTTTTAATTTAATTAAAGGTTGTTGCAGAGGGCAACATGGCTTGGGTGGAATTACGTAACAAAATATGTGTCACCATATTTGAACTAGGGCAGGGATCAATGTCACTTCCAGACTGTAAGCCCTCTGAAGCTGTTTGTTTCTGGGTGGATTTGTTTGGATTTAAGATGCGGAATGCTGAATGGTAATATGGGGGAGGTTTTTGTTACTATGGAATATGGGGGTGCGTATATTAGGCTCGTCACACTGTTACCATTGTTGACACCAGTGTTACTTCCCTCTAAAATACCGTTGATACAGGTGTTGCCTTTTAAACTGATAATTAGTGTCAACCTGTTTTCATTCATTTTTATTGATTAATTAGTGTGGCAACAATCTGAATAATCCATCGGCAGCGCACAGATCCTTACTTCACATCATGCTAGGGATATTAAACGATAAATTAATTTAGAAGTGTTTTTATCACTAAGTACATTTAACAAAAAATATACACCACTCTGTTCACTACCCGCGTTAGGTTTCATCACAACCTACAATAAAGATAAAACTTTCATTTCTAGATCTGTTTTACTAAATCTGCAGATCATTGTCATGGATATTCTCCTTGTGTGAGTGCGCTGAACGAAGAGCACGTGTGTCCACAATTTTAAATAAAGTAAATAAAGTGTGCACAATTTTGCGACTTGTTTCTAGCTTATGGAAAACTCAGAGGTGTGGGACTTACTGGTTACTGTAGTTATTTAACAGCCTCATGTATCCCGTATTCACCAGCGCCTCATAAATTCTGAGGTCTTGGGGCTGAGCTTCTGATGCTGCATCTCAGAGGTCCTGGGACTTGTACCCAGCTCAGAATTGGAAGGCCGCAGTGTCCTCCGGTGACCAGGGTTGGAGACCCCAGCAGACCCTGCGGCTCCCTGGGACCAGGGTTGGTGACCCCGGAAGACCTTCTGGAACCAGGGTAGCCCATCCCTGGGCTTGTTATTTTTAGCCAGGCCTGGCAAGACTGATGAATCTGGTGGCATTGGGCGAGCAGGGGGGAGGTTCCTGTATGGGTTTGGTCACGTGACCCTCCTCAGGTGGCACCTGGGCGTCAGGTGCGTCTCAGGGGTGCTGGTCCCTCTCCCGGCTCTGATCCTGCGCTTCTGCAGCAGTCTTCCTCAGTGTGATTACATCACTGGTGTGAGAGAGATCTGATTCCCAGCTCTTACACAGCACCTTTCCCAAACCCCTCCCCACAAACGTGTCTGTGTGTGTGTGTGTGTGTGTGTGTGTGTGTGTGTGTGTGTGTGTGTGTGTGCGTGTGTGTTGAAGCAGGATCTAATTACAGCCCCAGGGATTCTGAGCATGTTGTTTTGGGGGGGCTCTGTATCTCCTCTGAACATGCACCCTGCCAAATAAGCAAGATTACTGATATAAATTAATATGAGCTGGAGGCCAGGGGGGAGGGATAGGAGATGGGACGATAGGGTGGGGGAGGACGTTCATAGTGAAGTTCACCATCAGCTGATTAAGCTCACCGACTGCCTGATTAATTGATTGGTGGAAAAAGTTAAAGAGCAAACCTATGATATATGAGTTCATTAAGGCTCCCTCTGCTTCATGGTTGGTGTTTTTTTATTGTAATGTGCTGGGCTGCATTTTATGCTGTACCATGTTTGCCGGGGGTCCATTGAAAAAGAGATTTTTATCTCAATAAGACTCACCTGGAGGAATAAACTATATACCCTGCACAAAGAACTATCTTCAAAGATTGACAGCTGGATGAGTTTTCACTGTCCACTGATGGTTATTGGAGAGATTTTCTGTAGGAATTTGCATGATATTAATAAGGACAGAGTATGTTTGCAGTTTCAAGGTTTGAAAATCCCAGCACCTGAGATTATACAATATTTAGTGTGGGATACCCAAGTGTGAAGATGTGGAGGTAGCACACAGTACCTTAAAAATATTATCTCAAGGTGTTATCTATTTAAGAAGCTAAAAGTTTACTCCGGGTCAGTTTAACCGCCTGTGACTTTGTTGTTGTAAGTATGTTTATGAGTACAACCGTGGTTCTAATGTTTATTGTTCGGTTGAGACCGAAGGAAGTGGAGTTTTTACTGAGCAATGCTTAGACAGGGTGTGTCGCTCCTGGGGTGAATGTAACACGGAAAACGCACATGTCCTGGCTGGAGGCTTGATCTTTCCCAAGCGGATGTGTTGTTTTTTTTGGATTTTTCTGATGTAGAACGCCGGTAATACAAGGCATTTTGTGCTTGAGGATGTTCACCTGCTCTTAAACACATTGCCTAAAAGATGTCTGGGCTGGAAAGGAGTCAAGCCTCCACAAAGAGCGAGACGTTTACTGCTCCTGCTTCATCTGAATGCAATGCTTAATCATTTATGCTGAAAAACCGAAACGCCGGCTGAACTGTTTAACTGGGGCAGAGCACATGGCTGTATTTCAGAAAGGTTGGACAATTGTTCTGTTTAACTGAACTGAGAGGTTGATTCAGAATGAAAACAAAACTATAACCCCAACAGTCTCTGCCTTTCTTACTAGAATCTGAAATTCTGACTCATACAAAGGGAGTTATTCTGGATGTGCTTATTTAGGGATTGAGTTTGTTCATGTTTATGTTCATGTTTGTTCATGTAGTTATTCTCTCTCTCTCTCTCTCTCTCTCTCTCTCTCTCTCTCCTCTCTCTCTCTCTCTCTCTCTCTCTCTCTCTCTCTCTCTCTCTCTCTCTCTCTCTCTCTCTCTCTCTCTCAGTTTATATAGTTTACATAGTTCATGTACTGCATGTACACAGTTGAAATGCATAATAAATAACAGAAATGTTTGTAAAAATGTAATGTTTTAATTGCATTTCTCTCTCTTCTCTGCAGTCTAATGAGTGAGACGGCACTGGGCCCAGCCCATCATGGTGGACATGCAGAGGGAGTACAGCGCCCCCTCTCCTCTGGAGGACTCCGTGCTGGGCAGCCCGCTCTGCGGGGACATAATCAAAGGGATGGGCGACCTACACGACCTCTCCCAGTCTATGGAGGACGACGCGCTCAGCTCCTTCGACATGCCCGAGTACCACTCCTCCGGCACCGGCTCAGGGTCCGAGGGTTCTGCTGGGCTCGGTACGGCCCTACATGCTCGCACACATACACACGCACACATACATGCACACACACTCACAAACATGCATGCTCGCACACATACACACGCACACATGCATGCATACACACTCACAAACATACATGCTTGCACACATACACACGCACACATACATGCATACACACTCACAAACATACATGCACGCATACACACACACACACACACACACACACACACATACATGCACAAACACACACACACAAACATACATGCATGCAGACACACACACACACACACACACACACACACACGCACACATACATGCATACACACTCACAAACATACATGCTCGCACACATACACACGCACACATACATGCACACACACTCACAAACATGCATGCTCGCACACATACACACGCACACATACATGCACACACACTCACAAACATACATGCTCGCACACATACACACGCACACATACATGCACACACACTCACAAACATACATGCACGCATACACACACACACACACAAACATACATTCACGCATACACACACACACACACACACACACACAAACATACATGCACAAACACACACACACAAACATACATACATGCAGACACACACACACACACATACACACATACACACAGACATACATACATACATGCACACACACACACACACACACACACATACACACACAAACATACATACATGCATGCAGACACAAACACACATGCACACATACACACAAACATGCATGCACACACACACACACACACACACACACACGCATACATGCACATACACACACACACACACACACAGATACTCTGATAAACACAAACATATACTGTTACACATTGATACAGTGACACATATGCTCATACACACACTGATATACACACTCAAACAGTATATTGTTACACTTTCAAACACATACTCACACACACACACACACACACACACACACACTGCTTATACAGATACACACTCATATGCACACACTTGTGCGGAAGCGCACACAGACTCACACACACCACTTCAGTACTGAACCATCCACAGTGTGTTGGATGGTTCCTTTCTGTTGAAAGTTACATCCTGGCTCTCCCCTCACCTTCGTTCACCTGAATGAAAGTTTGGTGGAACACGCTTTGCACCTGTATTTAAGCGGCAGGTTTCTTTGTCCTCTTATGCAGTGAATTTCCTGCAGTCGCTGCCAAAGCAAAAAAAAAGAAGAAGTTTGCAGACAGTTTGGTAGCTGTGTAAAAACAATGAATCTTTCTGGTTCTCTGCTACCCAAGCCTTACCCCACAGCTGTAGGAGAGGTTCAACTGTGGGCCTGTCGGTGAATTCATGTCTCACTGTTTTTAATACCCTCAGGCCTCCCTATCTTTGCAGCTGATCTAGAAACCACCATTTTCTGAATTTTAAGGTTTAATGTGAACGGGGGGCCAAGGTGATAATATCATGTAGAATCTGTGAACGGTTCTCCTTGAGGAGGTATGAAGAGTGCAGTTTTTCCTTTTTGGGGGAGCGGGGTGGTGTCTGCATAGGCCCCGTGGGGGTGTTACCGTGTGAATGCCTCGCTAGCCCTCAGTTGTCTGAGAGAAGACACGCTTCTCTCAGCAGCCGAAATGAGGAGCAGCGGCGTGAGGAACAGGCCCGTACAGGGCGCGTTCCACTGGCAGATGTTCATTCCATCCAGACTCCCTCTCCTCCACCTCTCTCTTCCCTCTCTCTCTTCCCTCTCTTTTCCTAACCTAGCCGTCTTTCTTACTCCCTCCTTTCTGAGAGTCCCTGTGCAAACAAAATCAGCATTTTTTAAATGGTTATACATAAATGCCAAAAACACCCCAGTACTGTGATGTTACGCCTATTTTATTGAGTAAGATATTTTATTAAAGAAAACATTGTCTCATGCTTCCCACTGTAGGGGCTAACTTTGTTTAGTACAAAATGAACATTTGTCAAATTAAAGTTAGGGAGAAATTTTGATTAGGTGTTGATTAACTATGGCTAACTAGCTGTCTAGTTCATCTTTTTCTCAGCTTCAGATTAATTTTTTACCTTTCGTTGGTGCAGTAGCGTCATTGACCAGAGTTGGTTTTAAATTCAGCGGGATACTGCCTAGAGTATTGCCTATAGAATGAGAGTTTAGAATGAAGTCTACGGGCTGCGGGCTGAGACCGCTTTGTTTTCTGTTTTATGGATCCAGCGGCTCCACAGTTTGTTACAGAAGAAACCCGTTGTTGCACAATGTGTCGTATTCTGATGGAGCCGGTGTCTGTTTAATAGTCATTTGTTTTAAGGTTTGTCGTTAATCCAACTCCTAATCACAGACGCTATAGTGGGTGTGGTTAGCAGGCTGAGGTCACATGGTACAGAATCCGTTAGTGATCCACAGGGTAAAGGTTGTTTCAGTGCAGCGTACAGCTATGCTACACATGCCTTTATTTAAGCACTGACAGAAATATGGGATGCCTGCTAACTCCAGACTGTGGAAGTGCACAGGCAGGTAAGGACTGGTTGCTTGTTGTGAGGAGAGGGTAATGAATTGCCATTGTTAAGCTCCTAGAATGCATTACAGGGTTTCCCAATACCACAGGGCTCCTCGGGGCTATGTTTACACTTGTTACAGTCTTTTTTTATTTTTTTTATTTTTATTTCAGTAGTTTTCTTGTTTGTCCTTACCTCAGTTACACTCCCTCTCTTCCAGGAAATATAAACTAAATATTCCACTACTGACTATATTGACTGTGCACAAATGTCTCATTTAATTTGTACTTGTATGCATCTGACTGTGTGTGTGCGTGTGCTTGTGTCCTCGTGTGTGTGTGTGTGTGTGTGGGTGTGCGTTTATATTAACTTATATTAATGTTGTGTATGTTGTGTGTGTGTGTGGTGTGTGCATGTGTGTGTGTTTATATGAATGTGTGTGTGGTTGTGCATCTGTGTGTGTTGTGTGCATGTGTGTGCTTGCGTGTGTTGTGTGTTTATATTAACTTGTGTGTGGGTGTGTATCTGTGTGCATTGTGTGCTTGAGTGTGTTGTGTGCTTGTGTGTGTTGTGTGTGTGTGCTTCAGTGTGTTGTGTGCTTGTGTGTAGTGTGTTTTATGTGTGTGTGTGTGTGTGTGTGTGTGTGTGTGTGTGTTTATATTAACATGCGTATGGCTGTGTCTCACACAGATGCTCTGACTCCAGCCTCCAGTCCTTCCTCAGGGGTGAGTGGGGGGCTGGTGGGACAGGAGGAGATCCCGTCGGGCCCCCTCACCCTGGAGTGCAGAGTGTGTGGTGACCGCGCCTCGGGGTACCACTACGGTGTGCACGCCTGTGAGGGCTGCAAGGTGAGTGTGCAACCAGCGTGTAGACCTTACGCACTACAGAACCAGCGTGTAGACCTTACGCACTACAGAACCAGCGTGTAGACCTTACGCACTACAGAACCAGCGTGTAGACCTTACGCACTACAGAACCAGCGTGTAGACCTTACGCACTACAGAACCAGCGTGTAGACCTTACGCACTACAGAACCAGCGTGTAGACCTTACGCACTACAGAACCAGTGTGTACGGACTTTACGCACTGTACAGAGCTGGCGTGCACTGGCATTACACACTGTACAGAACTGTGGTGCATGGACTTTACACACTGTACAGCACCGGTATACACAGACTTTACGCACTGAACAGAACAGGTGTGCTGACATTACACACCATCACACAGAGCGTGAACCAGCTTGGGAGTTTGGCACAGGGTCACTCAGTGCACTGTGTAGCTCAGGGTTTCTGTTTTCAGGGCAGTGTGTCATTCAGCGCATTGTGCGGTGAAATACCACACTCGTTTCTCACCGTGCCATCGCAATTAACGCACGAGTTCACCTGGCGGACCGGGTGCCGCTGGTGTTTACGCGACTCTGTTGTGTTCCAACACAGGGGGGCGGGGCTTGTGTCTGGGTTCAACCAGGTCAAAATGGAGGCAGGCACCTTTGCTTCATTAAACATTTGAAAACAATCCAGGAGGGTCATGTGACCAGACCTGTACTGCCTGTAGTTTTCCAGTGGCAACACGCCAGGACAGCCCTAAGAAACGTGCTGTACCTCTCTTCCCATTGGGTAACTGCAGGAACTCCACAATTAGAAACTTCACAGAGTTGCACAGTGATCTGTGTCCGTGGTTGTCGAAACGCGTCTATCGGTGTTGTGAAGCGGCATTCACGACAATGTGCCATGACTCACGTTCATATTTACGGTACATTTGCAGAGAAAGAGAATGATTCCATTGACTGCTGGTTTTGGCTTGCGTACTCGGGAAGCACTTAATCATAAATGGTTATTGCCAACATGAAAAATGATAAAAGGTTATCTCTCGTTAAACGATGATTATAAAATTGTACACAAAGCTTTGTAAAGATTCTGTGTTCATCCATAAAATAACTGAAAACTGGGGGGGAAAAAACTGCTTGTCTCCTAGTTATGCTCCTGCTTTCCTGTCACTCACAATATACATCGATATTTATCTTAAAATATTTAAATGATGCAACTTTTCAGAAACCCTCAGGTACTGGCCACATGACACCATCACAATGTAAATAAACGGCATAAATAATGAAAGGTTGTTCACAAGAAGAAAGTGTCACTTTCTGGTGGTGGAAAAAAGTGAACGCTCCGGTGAATTGTATCTGGCTCATAAGATCACCATTTCATGAATCCTGTCTTCTGTTATGGATTTACTTCATGTAGTAAAACCTGGGGTTTTTGAAAAAAAATTAATTAAATCCACATGTACGAAATGCACAAAGTGTTGCCTTGACTGTCAGGCCCGTCTGGTCCAATTTGCCTAGTTAATGTGATGATTTGTTGGACTGGACCAAACTCAGGGTGGTTGGTGTCCCTTAATCTCAGATTAATCACGTCTAAATCATGATTACAGGTAGTAAGCCAATCACTTTCCAGGTAGTAAATGTCTCTGAAGATATGTACATCATTTCAACTAAAGAACAGGACACAAAAACCTAGTTCTAAATTCAGATCCTTAATTTTAAGCACCGTTCAGTTCTGTAGAAAGATTTCTCCCTTTGGGGGAGATGATGAAATGGCTTAGGAAAGGGGGGGGGGGGGAGTTGGAAGGATTGGACAGTGTTTCATACTGGTAATATGAGAGAGAGTGATTATCAAAAATGCCTTGTTTTACATAAGTTGGGAACTTACAAACACTTTTGCAGGAACTGGTACATTCACCTAATCGCGTTTATCTGTCCGTCTGTCTGTCTCAGATGTTTGTGAAAGTCTGTCCCGAATGAATAAAACAGGTCACACACATCACACCATGCCTGCCACACTCCTTAGATGTACGTGTCTGTGTGACACTTTTCTCAGTCAGACTCTTTAAGCCTTGTAAAAAAAATACAGTACTGTCACAAATTAAGGCTTTATGACCCAGCATATGGGTTCCTGAATTCTATCAAAGTAAATATTGAATTTGCATTATTATGTAGATGTTGATGGATCTGAGATACTGAGTTCAGCAGTAAGGTTTTGCTGTGTGGATGATCACTAACATCTGTACGTTTTTCAGAGCACCTGCATTTATATCTCCTCTCTCGCTCTCGCTCTCTCTCACGCGCACTGTTATAAATGTTTGTCAATCCAGCCAACCTTTGGTTGACCAACTTTAACTTGCTAAAATTATTTTCTTTGTACGTTCACCCAGATAATCAAAATGACAAAAATTAAGAAGTGTACTTAATGACTTCTCGATTTTATTAGCACAAAGGAACAAGAAAGACATTTAAACATTTTTTTTGTTATTTATTTTATTACTAATCTGGCAAACACCCATAACTGTAAAAGTAAGAAGAGGAAGAAACTATGAAAAATGGTTACTAATGGTTCATTCTCTGATGGAAATTGTATTACATCAGTTTATGTTATTTATATGAACTAATCTTTACTTTCATTTGGCCTGTAACCGTCCAAGCATGACAATGAGTCATTCTCTAATATCTCTTTCAAACCATATTTCAATTCCAGACCTTCCCACACACACAACTGTGTGACACTTAGACCAAGTTTTATCAAGGCCAGGCATGAACAAAGTGGGTGCCTTTTTAGGAAATACTGAGAACTATCAATTCAATAATTTATTTTTATACACGCACGCACGCACGCACACACAGGATTTACACAAGCTCTCATTATGGCATTGTAGTTGCAGTCTTTTGATTGCTCATAGAGGATAAATCAGATTTGTTTTTTAAATTAAAGAAGTGCAGACAAAGCTTATGACAAGATTAGGCTCTCAGGGCTGATCTAGATATAAGGTCACATGCAGTGGATGTGGGAGTGGACTTAGAGAAGTCCTTTCATGAACTGGCCTGTTTCTTCTCCCACAGTGGTTTCAATAATTCATCAGTACTTTGTTTACTTTGTGGACTTTGCATCATATGAATATTTATGAAGGGGCGTGACCAAGAACAATACCGTGCCAAAGGATGTTCTGTACTGTAATACAGCACTGGAAACTCCGGTTTGGTTGTGTCTCCATGATTAATCATGATGTAGTTCATGTAGTTAAGAAGCATGGAAGGAACACATGAGCTGAGTATCTCGTTGGTCTACAGAATCTGTGACCATCCCCTGACACTGGGTGGTGCTCCAGTGGTAGCCCTGAGTGTTGTGTCCTTTTGAAGGAAAGAGAAAGATGCTCTCATGTCATGAAAGCCAGACAGGGCGGAAGCAATCGTGGGGCCCTGAAGCCCTGCTCAGGCTGGATTTCGGTGGCTCGTCGCCTGTAGGCCAGGCTCCTTGTGTCAGATTTAGCGTCACGTGGCTGCGCTTACCGCTTAGCGTCGGTGTTTCCGTTGCACCAAACCGTCGTTCTCTGTAGTAGATGTAGTTCATGAGTGGTATCTGTGGTCACACAGCCTGTGAAGACCCTGGATTCCATCGTTTTCCTGGCACGGAATCCACATCGTAACCGTGCTGACTGTGGCCGGCAGCCCCTCAGGGAGACGTGTAATTGGCTGCAGCGCCACCCAGGGATGGGAGGGTTTCAGTCAGTGGGATTTCTCTCGTCTCAGTGTGCAAGACTGACCCCCACTGGTCAGTCGGGCACCTGTGGCAATGAGAGCAGCCTAGAAGTACAAGTGTAGGAAGAAAAATAAAAACCCGTTGAAATACATTGAAAGAACAAAAAAGATTGTGTATAATTGATATGACCTCTCTCCAAGCAGAACAGCTGCAATATAAGGGGAAATGACTCTTAACGACAATCCGCGCGCACTAATTATAATTTGGCGGCGGTGTTAGTTAACAGGACATATAACTATAATATAATGAATTGCTTCTGTGATAATATCCAGCTCTATAAACAAAGATGGCTTTGCAAGAGATAAACCCATTCAACCTCCCCTGGGGCCAGCTGTATGATTCTGTTTTGCACATGACCTTGGATGACCTGACTGCAAATATACCGACTAAGCTGTAGTGATGGCCCAATAACCTTGTCTATCCGAACAAGAGGAGGCTACGTTCTGGGCGTTCCCGCTCATACCACACATTAGAGACATCCCAGAGACCTTGTGACTTTGTTTACCACTGAGTCACAGATGGGTCAAACTGTATGCGGCAAAGAGCACTGTTCACAATGGAACATGCGTGTGTGACTATGTATAGCCTGCCTGCTTCTGTTGCCATTCGGTGGCTGCGAGGTCTACTGTGGTCTCCGCGGGCTTGTGAAAGGCTGTTTTGACGCCTCGCGTACTCGGAACATGCCTCTGGCGTGTTTGGCATGCTGACACGGGATTCCGCCCGTCTGCCGAATGTCGTAACTCTGTCGAGTGCACAGACGGTCTGGCTTTGCTAACAGTGCAGATTAGCTTCTTTCTTTAATTAAAGAAAAGATCAGGCAGTCTGTCCTGCTTTGCAATTAATTTTTATGTTTTTAGGTTTATTCAGACGAGGAGAAAGCAGAGACGGAAACTGATAGAGAAGGGATCAATCAAAGCCTCAGCCACGCGGGGGGACTTAAATATGGCTTGAGTACCGCGCCACACGTCTCGGGTGCAGATTAGATTTTGTCTGGTCTACCGCCCTGTTCCCAGTGTTGCCTTTGTTGGAACTTTGTCTGCCTGGCAATTTCCCCTCCCCTCAAAGCAACAGTGACACAGTTTAGCAACCTTTCAGAATTTTTAACCTGCCAACAAAATGACGAAAATTATTTCCAAATCATCTGTCTCATGCCTCATGCTTATCCCGAGGCCCATGTCAGGACAGCGTGTACGAATCCCTGGAACAAATCTACTTTATTGTTATCTCTGCGCGCGCACACACAGACACACACAGACACACACACACACACACACACACACACACACACACACACACACACACACACACACACACACATCATCATTCCTCTTGGCGGTTGTCATTTGTTTAACTGCTGAAGCCACCCCCCACTCGCCTGTCTATATTCTAAACACAGAATCAGCCACGGAGGTATAAAAAAAAAAACCGCAGCAGTATTTTGTTTTTGCGTCCGGGAATATGGCACTGCTCCAGATCTGTGCACGCGCTCACACATACACGCACTGCAAGCCCACACTGTTGGTCACATGATCCTCTGTCCCTATAGCGACCTCTGGTAGCAAATGGAACTGGCAGTGTGATGGATTATGTCACCAACAAGTGGCCAATCGCAGCTTATTCCTTATCACACCGTGAGCAGTGTCCTTACTGCACCCTTATTCCAAACACACAGAGCAGTGTCTTTACTATAACCTTACTCCTAACACACACAGCAGTGTCTTTACTATAACCTTACTCCTAACAAACACAGCAGTGTCTTTACTATAACCTTACTCCTAACACACACAGCAGTGTCTTTACTATAACCTTACTCCAAACTCACAGAGCAGTGTCTTTACTATGACCTTACTCCTAACACACAGAGCAGTGTCTTTACTATAACCTTACTCCAAACCCACAGAGCAGTGTCTTTACTATGACCTTACTCCTAACACACAGAGCAGTGTCTTTACTATAACCTTACTCCAAACTCACAGAGCAGTGTCTTTACTATAACCTTACTCCTAACACACACAGCAGTGTCTTTACTATAACCTTACTCCAAACCCACAGAGCAGTGTCTTTACTATGACCTTACTCCTAACACACAGAGCAGTGTCTTTACTATAACCTTACTCCAAACACACAGAGCAGTGTCTTTACTATGACCTTACTCCAATCACACAGAGCAGTGTCTTTACTATAACCTTACTCCAGTCACACAGAGCAGTGTCTTTACTATAACCTTACTCCAATCACACAGAGCAGTGTCTTTACTATAACCTTACTCCTAACACACACAGCAGTGTCTTTACTTTAACCTTACTCCAAACTCACAGAGCAGTGTCTTTACTATAACCTTACTCCTAACACACAGAGCAGTGTCTTTACTATAACCTTACTCCAAACACACAGAGCAGTGTCTTTACTATAACCTTACTCCAATCACACAGAGCAGTGTCTTTACTATAACCTTACTCCAAACACACAGAGCAGTGTCTTTACTATGACCTTACTCCTAACACACAGAGCAGTGTCTTTACTATAACCTTACTCCAATCACACAGAGCAGTGTCTTTACTATAACCTTACTCCAAACACACACAGCAGTGTCTTTACTATAACCTTACTCCAAACTCACAGAGCAGTGT
The DNA here is from genome assembly GCA_029718625.1 of Synaphobranchus kaupii. Classification (NCBI taxonomy): domain Eukaryota; kingdom Metazoa; phylum Chordata; class Actinopteri; order Anguilliformes; family Synaphobranchidae; genus Synaphobranchus; species Synaphobranchus kaupii. The sequence continues at coordinate 128,599,259 of CM056376.1, forward strand.
CTTTACTATGACCTTACTCCTAACACACAGAGCAGTGTCTTTACTATAACCTTACTCCAAACTCACAGAGCAGTGTCTTTACTATAACCTTACTCCAAACACACAGAGCAGTGTCTTTACTATAACCTTACTCCTAACACACAGAGCAGTGTCTTTACTATAACCTTACTCCAAACACACACAGCAGTGTCTTTACTATAACCTTACTCCAAACTCACAGAGCAGTGTCTTTACTATGACCTTACTCCTAACACACAGAGCAGTGTCTTTACTATAACCTTACTCCAAACACACACAGCAGTGTCTTTACTATAACCTTAATCCAATCACACAGAGCAGTGTCTTTACTATAACCTTACTCCTAACACACACAGCAGTGTCTTTACTATAACCTTACTCCAAACTCACAGAGCAGTGTCTTTACTATAACCTTACTCCAAACACACACAGCAGTGTCTTTACTATAACCTTACTCCAATCACACAGAGCAGTGTCTTTACTATAACCTTACTCCAAACACACAGAGCAGTGTCTTTACTATAACCTTACTCCAAACACACAGAGCAGTGTCTTTACTATAACCTTACTCCAATCACACAGAGCAGTGTCTTTACTTTAACCTTACTCCTAACAAACACAGCAGTGTCTTTACTATAACCTTACTCCTAACAAACACAGCAGTGTCTTTACTATAACCTTACTCCTAACAAACACAGCAGTGTCTTTACTATAACCTTACTCCTAACAAACACAGCAGTGTCTTTACTATAACCTTACTCCAAACACACAGAGCAGTGTCTTTACTATAACCTTACTCCAAACACACACAGCAGTGTCTTTACTATAACCTTACTCCAAACACACAGAGCAGTGTCTTTACTATAACCTTACTCCAAACACACACAGCAGTGTCTTTACTATAACCTTACTCCAATCACACAGAGCAGTGTCTTTACTATAACCTTACTCCAAACACACACAGCAATGATATTACATTAGCCTTACTCCACACCTACTGAACAGTGATCATACTTAAGTCTTACTCCATACAGAAAGGACTGTGAGCACATCAGCTTTGGGGGTCAGTGACCCTGTGGCTGTAATTGCAGGGATTATTGCGCTAACTTGTCTTTCATAACAACGCAAAAGGTCCCAGGATGTCGACGGCTGAACATGTTCTTCAGTTTGCCCTCTTTGCCCCCCTCCTGTTCTTCCCAGCTGGCTATCATCACACGTTACCCCGGCTCAAAACGGCGGCAATATCAGATCGGGACATTCCTTTCCCAGAACGCCTCTGTGCCGGGGCGGGGTGGAAGAGCGGATGTGTTCCGCTGACGCTCCGCGTTTCGCAGATGGGCCTGACGCATCCGCAGTAATGCCGCCCCGTTCGTTTGTGCTGCGCGGCGGGTTCCGTGCGCGTGTGGGGATAGGAGAGACTGTGGAAAGGTGACGGCGTTCGCTTGTTAGGCGGGTTCCGTGCGCGTGTGGGAGCTGTTCTACAGCAGGGATAGGAGAGACTGTGGAAAGGTGACGGCGTTCGCTTGTTCGGCGGGTTCCGTGCGCGTGTGGGAGCTGTTCTACAGCAGGGATAGGAGAGACTGTGGAAAGGTGACGGCGTTCGCTTGTTCGGCGGGTTCCGTGCGCATGTGGGAGCTGTTCTACAGCAGGGATAGGAGAGACTGTGGAAAGGTGACGGCGTTCGCTTGTTCGGCGGGTTCTGTGCTCATGGTGAAACCTGATGCTGTACGAGGCGAGTGTTTCTCTCACCATCTCTGTGACACCCCCCCCCCCCCCCCTCAGACCTGGGTTTAATGCTTGTTTTAAATATTTAACTCCATAGATCTGGTTTCTGTGCTTTCACGCAGTGTCTCTGTATGGTCTAGTTTCTGTGCTTTCATACAGTGTCTCTGTCCAGGGCGATTCCAGGATTTTTTAAATGGGGGGGCACATGGGGGACCAAGAACCAGTTGGGGGGGGCCATGGTAAATCAGAAAATTATATCTGAAATAAATACAGGGTTAAAATTGGCATATGATACATTGTACTGATTGACTGTTTTGCATGGATCAGACAACACATCAAATGTTTTCTACTTTAATACAAAATATCAGAAGTGCATTAATGTTTCATTCAACTTTATTTTCAGCCTTTGCAGAGAGAGAGAGCAAGAGAGGTGTGTCTATCCGTATCTCTGTAGCTGTTTTGATAGCTAAGTCACAGTCCTAATAAACATGCTGGTCAAAATGCTGGCAGGTTGAGTCTGACCTTCACTGTCCCTCTGACAATGTTTCTTCTTTTGTATGAAGAACTCTTTAATATTTTGTCCCCTTTTTATTGTTTACTTTTTTTTTAAAAACTAAACTCGCCCTAAAAAGTAAATACAAACCATTAAGTCATTTGCCATTAATATTACACAATGCAATGCTACTGTAGTACGGAGACTCACATCATCACACATGAAAATGATCTTTGGATTCACAGGAGTCTCAGCTTTACTGCCATGTCCATTTTGCATGTCTCACACAACCACATTATGCAGAAGTAAGCACGAAGCAAGCAAATATAAACTAAAAGCACACCCCTGCATGGAATATCACTGTGCGGTTTCGCCATAAAAGTGCATGAGACTAGCGGACATTGGGCACGGCTGTAAAGATGACTCTTATGCTTCCATTGAGCCCATTTTCATTCAAATATTTTAAGGTGCCGAGTGAACCCTTTGTAAATAGCCATAACCTTTTTTTTCCTTGTCAAAATTTTGTGGAATCCACGAAAGTCGGCAAATGTCGTTATACAACATAGCCAAGCTCAGGGGTTTAATATAAGAACAGATACTGTATCTGTCTACTTTCTATTTATGTGGTGGGACAACGCTGGATGACAAGGGAAAGTGGTAGTCGTTGAAGTCCCAATTATAGTAGCCTATTCATACATCTCTGAAATTATGAATTTGCAAAAAAAAACAGACATTTTGACGATGCCTGCAGGCTATAATCGTTAAAAGGGCGTTTTACAAATAGGCTAGCTGTTGTTGGAAATTTGGAAATAAGGTAACCTGTGTTATGCAGATATTTATCATGTTTATAACAAGTCAAATTAGCCTATCATACACACATTACCCCCACGCCAAACACACACACACGCACACACACACACACACTAACGCAAGCCTACACACTAATTTGAGCATATATGCCTTCAGTTAGCTGCTAACTAGTCACTTATCCGTTCACACGTCTATTGCTTTAATGAAAGAGTCCAGTCCGCATATTACACAAAACACAATTGTGTACTTACCATGAACAGAGACGCTGTGTTTCATTAATTGGTAGTCTCTCCCTCTTTCTTTCATTTGCCAGTAATATTACACAATGCAATGCTGAGAACGCAGATAAACATGGTTACTGTTGTCTTCCGCATCACAAATCAAGGAAAAAGATTGTCAGCGCTCTGATCCAATAGCGTTGGGTATTTTCAGATTGGCAACTCTCTTGCCCAATATCGTTTGGCGGGGGGGGGGGGGGCAATCATGTTGCAGGGGGGGCTGGTGCCACCCCGTGCCACCCCTTTGGACCCGCCCTTGGTCTCTGTATGATGTGGTTACTGTGTTTTCACACTGTGTCTCTGCGATCTGGTTCCACCTGCAGGGCTTCTTCAGGAGGACTATCCGGCTCAAACTGGAATACGAGAAGTGCGAACGCAGCTGCAAGATCCAGAAGAAGAATCGCAATAAGTGCCAGTACTGCCGCTTCCAGAAGTGCCTGTCTGTGGGCATGTCCCACAACGGTGAGCCAATCCCAGTCAGCGGAACCCAGTCCCAGCCAATGGGAAGACCTGTTATTAATGGGTGAATTAGGGTTAGCAACAAGACTAATGGCAAACAGAGATGACAGTGAAAGAACACTGAAATTTACGCAAGTTACTCTGAAAAGTTAGAATAGCTGCCTTTTTAATAAGAATAAGAAAAGTTACATAAAGTTATGTTATATATGACACGCATATGAGCTTGTCTTTATGAATGTGTGTGTAAATAAAACTCCCATTCTGTTCAGTTTTTTCCCATTTCTCCCGTCAGGGGTTTTATGAAAACAGAGCTGTGGTCTTATTGATTCTGGGTCCGGTTTCAGTGCAGATAACAGAAACGAGATATTTTGGAGGTGGTCTGTGGGCGGATGACAGCAGTCGAACCCGCTCACCTCATCTTAGGAGGATTACAGAAGACCCCCCCGGTCTGCTGGTCATGTGACCGGTTGTATTTATACCTGACTGTAGCCTACTGTAGGAGGTCACAGCCACTGTCAGTTGACATCTGTCAGTGGGGTGTGGGGGTGAAGGTCATCTTTCCGAGCAGTAGGCGAACTCAATGACCCGTCGCGATTCAATGAGTCCCATTCGGCTTGTAACAGAATGCAGCAGCCCCTCCTCCGGCCCACACTAATCCTGCCCCGAGGAATGTGCCATAGCCATCTTTACACAAAACACAGGAGGAGCTCACCTGCCACCTGTCCCACCCAGCTCCTCACAGTATACACTTTAAGTCATTCAGTTCTTTTAGCCAAGTGGGGCTTTCAGAAGGTACCTTTAACGTGGCTAGAAAATCACCACCACAAGATAAAACTGCAATCGGACCCGTCAAACTCAACCCCATCATAGAGACCTGAGCCACAAGATCTGCAACAACAATGTGAAGTGAAGTGGGAAAACAGGCATGAGGCTGCAGTGTGTAATCGGAGCTGTTTATGTTTGCAGTGTGTTGTTGCCTGAGCGTCAGGCTGCAGGTGCTTAAAACAAGCAGGTCAAACAGACATTGGAATATTTTGAAATAAGTACAGATGTTTTGGGAGCAGTGTATCTGTTGGCTGTTGCTGCAGTGATGTGCCAGGGTGCAGATGCTGTATCTGTTTGCTGTTGCAGTGATGTGTTAGGCTGCAGGTGCTGTATCTGTTTGCTGTTGCTGCAGTGATGTGTCAGGCTGCAGATGCTGTATCTGTTTGCTGTTGCTGCAGTGATGTGTCAGGCTGCAGATGCTGTATCTGTTTGTTGTTGCTGCAGTGATGTGTCAGGCTGCAGGTGCTGTATCTGTTTGCTCTTGCTGCAGTGATGTAGCAGGCTGCAGGTGCTGTATCAGTGTGTTGTTACAGTGATGTGTCAGACTGCAGGTGCTATATCAGTGTGTTGTTGCAGTGATGTATCAGACTGCAGGTGCTGTATCAGTGTGTTGTTGCAGTGCGTTAGACTGCAGTTGCTGTATCAGTGTGTTGTTGCCGTGTGTCAGACTGCAGGTGTTGTATCAGTGTGTTGCTGTAGTACTGTGTCAGGCTGCAGGTGCTGTATCTCAGGGTGGATGGGTTCACAGTGTAGCGGGTTTAATCGCATTAGGCTCTGGGCTGAGCTGTCTGAGAGCGATGGAGATGTTTTAGCACCACTGAAACTCCTCTGTGAAAAACAACAGATGTGCCCATCTCCGCTCCACAGCTGTCCCACGCAGTTCAGAGAGCCCATGCTAGCCACATTAACCCTTTTCCCCATCATTTTCAGCCCTAGTTAACATATTTCATCATTTTATAAACATGTGAATGGCTCTAGGTTTTTTTTTTAATGAAAACTGTATGTACATTTGTGTGTAAGTTCCGTTCATCATTTTTCGGTTCAAAACAAAATTGGTGCAAAATTATGCTCAGCACATGGTTTACAGCATGTTTTCAAGTAAATAACTGGCTTTGTGAACACCACCACATTATACATAGATGGCAACAAATTCCATATCTGCAATCAATATCTTATCACAGTCCTGTCCATGTGCTTAGAAGACAAACGCATTTACTTTTCATACGTACAGTGGTGTTCAAAAAAATAGCAGTACAACATCAGTAACCTGATGAACCACTGTTATTAGTAGTAGTGATATTTCTGCATGGCAAATAATTTACTTGTAGATGTAGTAGTGTAATAGAAAAACAACAGACCCAACTGTCATGACATGCACGTTGCTTTTTCTGAGTAATTGACTCATTCATTGAAAGGGGCGTGTTCAAAATAATAGCAGTGTGGAGTTTAATTAGAGAATTAATTAATTCTGTGAAAAAACAGGTGTCATTAATTGTCCTTTATTAAGGAAGAAGGGAAGCAAATGTTTCACACATTGTTATAAAATATATTTCCTTCTGAATTGCTAAGTAAAATGGGCCGTTCCAAACATTGTTCGGAGGAACAACGTCATTTGATTAAAAAGTTGATTGGAAAGGGGAAAACATATAAAGAAGTGCAGCAAATTATAGGATGCTCAGCTAAAGTGATCTCAAATGCTTTAAAATGGCAACAAAAACCCGAAACACGCGGAAGAAAACGAGAATGGCAAAGATTCAGCCAATCGTCACCTCCAGAAAGATCAAAGATGATCTAAAATTACCTGTAAGTGCTGTTACAGTCAGAAGACGTTTGATCGAAGCTAAGCTATCAGCAAGAAGCCCCCGTAAAGCACCATTGTTGAAAAAACGGCATGTGCAGAATCGGTTAAAATTTGCCAAGGAACACATCGATTGGCCCAAAGAGAAATGGCGTAACATTCTGTGGACTGATGAGAGTAAAATTGTTCTTTTCGGGTCTAGTGGTCATCGACAGTACGTCAGACGACCCCCGGGTACTGAATTCAAGCCACAGTACACTCTGAAGACAGTAAAGCATGGTGGCGCAAAAATCATGGTATGGGGATGTTTTTCATACTATGGTTTTGGGCCTATTTATCGTATACCAGGTATCATGGATCAGTTTGAATACATCAAAATACTTGAAGAGATTATGTCGCCGTATGACGAAGAGGAAATGCCCCTGAAATGGGTGTTTCAACAAGACAATGACCCCAAACACACGAGTAAGCAAGCAACATCTTGGTTCCAGACAAAAAGGATTGAGGTAATGGAGTGGCCAGCTCAATCCCCCGACCTCAACCCCATTGAAAACTTGTGGGGTGACATTAAAAATGCAGTTTCTGAAGCAAAACCCAAAAATTCACAGGAACTGTGGAATGTAGTTTGTTCATCCTGGGCTGAAATACCTGTTTCTAGGTGCCAGAAGTTGGTTGACTCGATGCAACGCAGATGCGCAGCAGTTATCAAAAACAATGGTTATGCAACTAAATATTAGTTCAGTAATTTAAAGTGAAGTTAAATCTTGAAAAATGTCTTCAGTTTATACAATAAGTGTTTGAGTTTGAAGAGATAAATGTCGACACTGCTGTTTTTTTGAACAGATTAATATTCCTTTTCTTTGCTTCCTGTAAAAGAATAACGCAGACTTGATAAAATTTGTTAATGCTTTGATTTGGAATTGAATGTGTAATGTTTCCACTACATTTGAAATATGGAACTAAAAGCTATTAAAAAATATTTGCACTTTATTCACAAAGCACTGCTATTTTTTTGAACACCACTGTAGATGTGAATATGTCTAGATTCTCCAGCTCTTTTTTTAAATTGGGCAATAGACGTGCATTTCAAGCAGGGAGAAAACCTCTTTTTTACTCATTGATGGATCTCGGCTTGTTATTTTTTCAGAGCTCTTAATTTACTGATTTAGAGATCAGGGGCCACGTGTGTAAAACTCTGAGTAAAAGAATGCATAAAAGAACACTCAGGGTGAAAGTCATAAATCTGCTTCAAAAATGTTTGCATTTTCTACCTCTGCCTTTCTGTCATGGTGTCACCATATCACACAGACTCCAAACATTGCGTACGTATGGTGTCCATCTTGTGCAGAGGTACACAGATTCTCGCAGCACATGTTATACTATGCATCTTAATTTCTGCATGGAAACTCGCTTGCGCAACTTTCTGAGGGCATTTTTCTGCTCAGCGCTGTGTATACATGTGGCCCCCAGGCCTGGGTCAAATACACATTTTAAATACTTTTACTCTTTCGATGCTAGATGGTAGATTATTTTTAAATGCTCCTGCAGATCTCTGTGAGAATATTCTTCTGAAATGTATTACTAACCAAAACATTCTAGAAGAATTTTGTCCTGAATATTGGTGAAAAATAGACCTTTTTTTTTTTAAAGTTGTCAGTTGACAGCAGAAGTTGTACTGGCATTCTTCAAATAATTATTTGACCCTAATTATTCATCCCATTACTGGCATAACTGTTCCTGCGGCCGTGAATTTAGGTTTTTTTGGTGTTAGTCCTGTTTATCTCAATTTGTCATCAGCACACACAGGTTGATTTTGAATCTCATCACTCATACTATAATATGTCATTGCTAGGATTGAGGGTGCATCTGATTTCAGTTCAGTCTCTTCAGATGAAATTAACTGGTAATCAATTCATTAATTGAAAAAAATGGCCATAATATTCTATGTCTGAGGATTTTTAAAATGAATGAAATAAATTTTGGTGAATTTCCTGGAATGAACTGGAATTGATCCCCCACTCACATTCAGACGCATATTAGTGCTGACGGTGAGCGGCATGGATTTGTGGGGGATTGCCCCAGGTCCTGACCTCTGCACCCCCCGCCCCTCTGCAGCGATCCGTTTCGGGCGGATGCCCCAGTCTGAGAAGATGAAGCTGAAGGCGGAGATCCTGACGGGTGAGAAGGGGGAAGAGGAGAACCCCCAGCTGGCCGATCAGAAGACGCTGGCCAAGCAGATCCATGAGTCCTACCTGAAGAACTTCAACATGAACAAGGCGAAAGCGCGCGTCATACTGACCGGCAAGACCAGCACTCCGGTGAGCCATCTGGAACTTTCCGCACCTTGTGTGTGTGTGTCTGCGTGTCTGCGTGCGTGCGTGCGTGCGTACGTGCGTGCGTGCCTGCATGTGTGTGAATGATCAGAGATTTATATGTGTAGCACACTTTCCAATGGTTAGATTTCACAGATGGTTAGGAAGTATAAGGACAAAGAAACCATATCTGCTATATGGAGGGAAAAAAGATATTTCATATAGTCTGTTCCATAATACTTACCAAGGGGGTTGTCATTTGTTACACTCTTCAAGTATTGCATGAAAAATTGGTTCAGATGTTCGTGGGAGTGCAAGACTTCCCATGAGCTGATTAAGGATGAAGGATTCCTCTGTGAAATAAACAATTTGTACATTTTGGACAGAATTCTGGTGTCATATGAACTTTTTTATAGCCATAGTAAGTATGCTTCATTTAAACTTTTCTGTTTTGGAAGTCTTTTCAAATTTTACCAGCTTCTACAGTTAACGTACTTAACTGTACTCCGGCACACTTAGCTGGCCTCTCCACCCACTCTTAAGTTCCACGTTACATTTAAGAAGTTCCCCAGAGGTGCGATAACTGGTCTCCGTGGTCTCCAGCACAGCTTACTGGTGTGTGTGCGTGCGTGCGTGCGTGCGTGCGCTATAACTGGTCTCCGTGGTCTCCAGCACAGCTTACTGGTGTGTGTGTGTGTGTGCTATAACTGGTCTCCGTGGTCTCCAGCACAGCTTACTGGTGTGTGCGTGCGTGCGTGCGTGCGTGCCAGCACAGCTTACTGGTGTGCTGTCACATGGGTTACACTGCAGAGGTTAATCACCACTTCTGATGCTGCTTTTCATTTTACTCTGAGCAGAGAGAGCATTTCAGAGCATCTGTGGCCTCAGAGTCACACACACAAAGGCGCACACACACACACACATATGTGCCTATCTCTGTTTAGTGTTCATTAAGTTGATGCCTGTCACTCTACAGTAGGGCCGAGGGTCAAGTTTAATTAATTTCACTGAATCGATTCTTTTGAGTTTGTACAGCAGATTCCCAGGGGTTATTTCACTGTTCATTCCTCTGTTCTGTCTCCCAAGCCAGCCTGACAGGATGAAGGCAAACAAGGTTATGTGACCGCAAACTGAAACAGATCTTTCATCTCAAGAACAACTGGCCAATAATTGTGTGATAGTGACTTATTTTATACAAAAGAGCAGTTTAACAAATGTTAAAAAGTATACATGTTGGCTCCCAAAACATTTGTGAGTGAGTGAGTGAGTGAGTGAGTGAGTGAGTGAGTGAGTGAGTGAGTGAGTGAGTGAGTGAGTGAGTGAGTGAGTGAGTGAGTGAGTGAGTGAGTGAGTGTGTGTGCATTTGTGTGTGTGTGTGTGTGCGTGCGTGTGTGCATGCATGCATGCATTTGTGAGTACGCGCGCGTGTGTGTGCGCGCACGCATGCATTTTTGTGTGTGTGTGCACATGAGTGTGCATGTGTGTGTGAGTTGTGGGTTTGTGTGTGCGTGTGGAGGCATTTCTTTGTGTGTGTGTGAGTATGCATGTGTGAGTGTGTGTTTATGAATTTTAATGTGTGTGTGTGCGTGCGTGCATGTGTTTCTTTGTGTATGCACGTGAGTGTGCATGTGTGAGTTTGAATCTGTGTGTGTGTGTGTGTGTGTGTGTGTGTTTGAGTGTGAGTTTGCATGTGAGTGTGTGTATATGTGTGGGTATGTGTCTGTGTGTGTGTGGGTTGCTTAGAGAACAGTACACTCGTCCAGCCCTGATATCTCAGTGGTACTTGGCTGCCTGTGTTAGACTGTGGAGGCGTGACGGTGCACACAGCTGTTCACTGTACAGGCCGTGATCCTGCACTCCTGACTGCTAGTGCAGCACAGTGACAGGAGCTCTGAGTCCACTCCTTTTCCCAGCCCACTACCGAAACCCTACACCCTTCCTAGTTAGAGCCAGAGCCGGGGCAGAGTGAGGGGGGCGGGGGTTCTGGGTAAGGTCCAGGAATTTAATTACCGTAATTCAGTGGGTTAGAGAGTGGGAGGGGTGAAGTAGCAGGTCGGTGGAGACAGGATTCCACTCTCTTCTGATTGGTGATCAGTTTCTTCTTTTATCAGGATTCTGCTCTCTCTCATTGGTGATCAGTTTCTTCTTTTATCAGGGTTCCGATCCTTCTGATTGGTGATTGGTATTTTCCTTTATCAGGATTCCACACTCTGATTGGTGATCAGTTGCTTATTTTATCAGGATTCCACTCTCTGTTTGGTGATCAGTTTCTTCTTTTATCAGGATTCCACTCTCTCTGATTGGTGATCAGTTTCTTCTTTTATCAGGATTCCGCTCTCTCTGATTGGTGATTGGTATTTTCCTTTATCAGGATTCCACTCTCTTTGATTGGTGATCAGTTTCTTCTTTTATCAGGATTCCGCTCTCTCTATAGGTGATCAGTATATTACTTTGTCAGGGCTGTGGTGTTTACATTGTTGCTGTGAGCCAACCAGCTAACACTTGATAGACTGCTTCTTCATCATAATGAAAACCTTCAACACCGGAGTAAAAAATTATGTCAAAAATGTATTCATTTAGGTCAATCCAGCTGTTTGGAAGAGAGGTCATTGCAACAGCCAATGATGATTACATTAACAAAGCAAGTAGAAAAATGTCCATAACTACAACTTCAACATGAATTCATGGCACTAGTAACAGTATCTGGCAGTATTCATTTTATAAAGCCTTTATAATAATTAAATATCCACTAAAAGGACTATACAAGGCAGGTAAAATGGTTGAAGTTTATATTTATGCATTACAGTGAGGAGCCTTCGTCTGGTCTCAATCTCATCATTTAGTTGGTTTAGAACAAGCTGATATTTTTTTCCTCCAAAGGACATGGGTCCGCGTTCCCCAAACAGGGCCTTGTCACAGTTTTATTTATAGCCGAGTGTCGTATGCAAAAGCTCTCAGAGAGAGAAAAGCGGAAAACACTGATTGTATTTGATTTTTATAGTCTAAAACCCCCCTCCCCCCGCCTCTCTCTCCCTGCGTTTCTTTGCGGGATATTTCTGATTTATTCTCCCCTCCACCCCCAAAAACAGGACAGAATGTATTGCATGGAATTTATTACCCTGGATGATCACGATTTCCTGTCTCTCCACGGTCATTCAAGGCCGGGAGCTCTGTTGCTGGGGCCTTCATTGTTTTCGTCCTCGCAGTAATGAACCTGCATAAACTCCCCATTTGTCTGCCAGGACAGACATCTCTCCGAACTGCTTGTATTCATTGCATTCGAGTAGACCAGAGCTTTAATTGAATGTCATTAAAATGAAAAGGGCTTGTATGTGTGTATTCAGCATAAGGGAATGGACTGGCTCTGATAAAATTAGCCTTTTGCAGCACACAGGGAAATGAAGCGACAGCAACTAAAGCCTGATAGAATTTGCTATATTTGTTTGGTGATTCATGTTGCTAAAAATGCCACATGCTGCTAATTTTTCATACCACAATGTATCAAATGCGAATTGTGCTAATAAACACAATATATATGATTATTATAGAGTTAGGCAGACTCCAGGTTGGTATCAACAGTATCAGTCTTCTTTAGCCCCTGGCAGCCCTTAGTATCTATGGGCATGTTCATTGATGCACTGACCCTGAATCAGTCTCCCTTGGCCTTTGTCAGTATCTGTGCCCATATTTGTTCATTAATGCACTGATCCTGAATCATCTCCGTTGGCCTTTGTCAGTAACTGTGCCCATATTTGTTCATTAATGCACTGATCCTGAATCAGTCTCATCTTGCCTTTGGCAGCCCTTTGTCATCCATGACATGGACACCCTCCAGCTGGCCGAGCAGACGCTGGTGGCCAAGATGGTGGGGACAGCAGGCGGGCTGCAGAACCGGGAGGCCGAGGTTCGTCTGTTCCACTGCTGCCAGTGCACGTCGGTGGAGACGGTCACAGAGCTCACAGAGTTCGCCAAGTCGGTGCCGGGCTTCTCGGACCTGGACCTGAACGACCAGGTGACCCTGCTCAAGTACGGCGTCTACGAGGCCATGTTCGCCATGCTGGCCTCCTGCATGAACAAGGACGGCCTGCTGGTCGCCTACGGCAACGGCTTCATCACCCGCGAGTTCCTCAAGAGCCTGCGGCGGCCCTTCAGCGACATGATGGAGCCCAAGTTCCAGTTCGCCATGAAGTTCAACGCCCTGGAGCTGGACGACAGCGACCTGGCCCTCTTTGTGGCCGCTATCATCTGCTGCGGAGGTACAGGGGGGTGTAGGGTGTGGCCCCATGGGAGAGCTAAATCCCTGGAGTGGGGTGTGTGTGTGTGTGTGTGTGTGTGGGGGGGGGGTGTTTCAGGGTCTGTTGAAGTGCCCAACTCTGGTCCTGGAGAGCTGTAGGATCTGCTGGTTTTCACTGATATTCAGCAATTAATTATTCAATGAAAGCAGTTTAAACAGTTGGAGCCCCAGCAAAGCCCTATCCTTCTCCAGTACCGGTGTTGGGGACCCCAGCAGAACCCCATGGCTCTCCAGTACTGGTTTTGGGGACCCCAGCAGAACCCCATGGCTCTCCAGGTCCGTTGTTGGGTGAACCTTCTGTCAAAGAGCAACCAGATTCCTAGCATTGAAAGAAATGTCCCTTTACTAGCTACCGAGATCATTGTTTTGCTTAATGCCTGTGTGCTGATTGAGTATTAATTTAATATTCATATATTTATATTGTTGGCCTTCAACACGTGTAGTAAATTTTGCTAAAAGTCTAAAACGAGACTAGATCTTGTGGACACCTTTCTCCATTAGATTACTTTATAATATGTCCATCTTGTGACTTCACCTTCTTTGCCGTAGACCGGCCGGGCCTGGTGAACGTGCAGTACATCGAGCGAATGCAGGAGAACATCGTGCAGGTCCTCCGGCTCCACCTGCTGGCCAACCACCCGGACGACGCCTTCCTGTTCCCCAGGCTGCTGCAGAAGCTGGCTGACCTGAGGCAGCTGGTGACTGAGCATGCCCAGCTGGTGCAGGAGATCAAGAAGACAGAGGACACCGCCCTCCACCCACTCCTGCAGGAGATCTACAGGGACATGTACTGAGAGGACGGGGGGAGGAAGAGGAGAAGGTGAAGGAGAACCCGCACAGAAATGCACTGTGACCTCCAGCACTGTAGGGGGCTCACTCACAAGGATGTGTGCCAGTGCCCAACACAGGAGGCTGAACAGCCTGCTCTACAGTGGTGTGGTTAGGCTTGGGAAGCCTTGAACCTGCTACAGTTCAGCGTACTGAAGGGATGATGGGAAATGAGGAAATGAACTGGTCCTCTCCATAAGAGTGTGTGGCAGCTTCCTACAGGGAAAATGGCAGGACGGGCCTTCTTTACGGTCTCTAACTGGTCCCAAAGCCGAGGGGTTCTCCCAGCGTCGGGCGTGGCCCGCCTGGTATCAGATTCTATTCCGGTTCGCACAATAGAGCCAGAGCAGGAAAACGAGAGAAGCTGCCACCAGCGCTCACAGCGCTCAAAGACTCACAGCGCCCTGACTCCACCGGCGCTGTAAAGACTCACAGCACCCTGACTCCACCAGCGCCTAACACAAGCAGGCTACAGTGACTCCCTCTGTGACAAAGGACGCTTTTCCGTAGAGACACGACAGGGGATGTACAATGTGTGTGTGTGCGTGTGCATGTGCATACGTGTGTGTGTGTGTGTGTGTGTGTGTGTGTGTGTGTGTAGAGCTAATCTTGTGCGCAGAAAGCACGGTTTACCATGTTAAAGGATTTCACTCACGCACACGCACACAGACACACACACAGATTATTCACACAAAAACCCCACTGCACTGTGAAGCTTCCTTGCCCTACAGACCGACAAAAAAAAAACCACTTTATCCTTTTTCCGTACAGCTCCCAGAACGTTAAAAAAAGCCATGAGAGATGTCAATTTAGCTGTTTCAGAGCCTCAAAGTGTCCTTTAAGTGGTCTCCCCCTCAACTGTAACCTCAGCATAACACAGCACTGGTGAATGTAACACACCATCTCATCCTTGAATCCTCTTGATTGTTAAGCACAGGTTGACACAGATTGTTTGCGCACAGCGTGTTGAGCAAAGAATACCTTCTTGTAACAATGCGCTACAAGCAGACGAGCCTAGACAAACAAGGCACCATGCAGGTTTTCAGCATTTATTCAGACTTTATTCAGAAGCACTTTGGATTAGATTTAGATTACATACCTTGACCTCTTTGCCTCTTTGTAAAAAAAAAAATTTAAAAAAATGGTTGTATAGCACCCCTCTCCCCCCTTGTGCGTGAGACCAGAATGCTCTGATCCTGTCTGTACTGAGATTCCCAGACTGCGCACAGCCGCTGATTCCAGACCAGGACGCTCTGATCCTGTCTGTACTGAGATTCCAAGACTGCGCACAGCCGCTGATTCCAGACCAGTGTAGTCATGAACGACGTCGCTGGTGTACGCTCGTAATTTTGCACAGCCCTACATTAGCTCCTGGCAGCTTGTCCCTGTACACAAACAGTCCCTGAGTCTGCTCAGGAGTCCATCTGCACGTTTTTCCATTTCCTGCGTAATTTTTCACCGTCCCTTAAGTCTGTTTTTTTGTTTACTGGATGCCAGGTTACTTACAGGTCCCCTGGGTTTGTCTGTGGGTTCAATAGTTCAGGACCCATACTTAAAGCATCCGAGTTAGAGAGCTGATCTAGGATCAATTTTACCTTTAAGCTCATAATTGGTAAGGTTACAATATGGACAGGGGAAACCTGATCCTAGATTATTGCTCCAACTCAGTGGCAGAATAGCTTCCTTTCTGTACTTTTCAGATAATTCTCTGGGGGAGGGAAAGTTTCTTTCAGGTTTGGGTCATTTAACTAATCTTCATACCGAACCCACATTCTCTCACTTCTCTCACACGTGTTTCATCCGAGACTTGCTTTCAAAACAAAATGAATCATCGTGCAATGTTTATATCCACCTTTAATATTATATACGCTCACATTTTAATACCAAAAGGAAAAAAAGTCAGTTTTATGTTGTTTCTGAAAAATGTTGTCTTTGAGGTTAAACTCACGGAAATATTTTTCTTACATTTTTACATGCCGTTTGTGTCCCTTGATGCAGACATAGTATTAGTATCAAGCTTAGTACAACATCAGCATCAACACCAAGCGATAGTCTCCACGTAAGTTAGTGTGAAAGACTTACGATACCTGACTGATTGTTACCTCAGTAGAATTTTTTTTTTTTTAAATCAGATCATGTGACTTTGATACTTCAGCCTCTTTTGATTGTGGCACTACGGTCTAGCACAAACTGAAAGCGCAAAGTGCATAACCTTAATGCGGGCGGGCCAAGACCAGGTTATCGACTGTGCGTTTCTCCTGTATGTACTGTACGTACTCTCTCTCACCCCACTGCTCTTTAGCTCTGCCACAGCTGTGTCTGGACTCAGTCATCCTCAGCTGTGTCTGCACTTAGACTCAATTCAGCCTCAAATGTCCTTTTACCCACCTTCAGCTGCTCTCTGCGCTAACTCAACCTCAGGTGTGTCTGCACTCATTCGACCTCAGGTGTGTCTTCACCCACTCAGCCATGTCTAGACTCACACAGATCTGACTCTGCGCTCACTAACCCTCAATTGTCTCTATACTCAGCATCAGCCGTGTCCTATACTCATTTAGCTTCAGAACCACGCCTCTGGTGTCTGCTCCAGAGGGGGCAGAAGAGCTTTTTCTACCGAAGTGCAGTGAATGAGGGTTGGAATGTGATTCAGCAACCATTCTTTTTTTTTTTTTAATTGAGGAAGGTTCTGGGGATTTTAATTTTTTTTGCATTTTTACAGTTTTTTAAATCACATTTTTAGAGAAACATAGCAGGTAGTCAATACAGAGAGTAACTGCACAGGCCTGATTTATATCTACATGTTAAAATATGCAGGGGATCCACAGAAATGGTTGCATCTGTAGTTTACCCCCAGATTTGGAGATTAAAAGCTGCACCTCCACTCTCGTCACTAGCCATGCTACACACAACTGCTGGGAGGTGTTAAACGATACTCTCTTTGATATTCTGTTTGATCGTGTAGGTTTGCAAAACTGAATTTACTTTCTGTAAGGGACTAACCATAAGGGATTGACCACAATATTTTTTCCCCATTGTATTACCATGGTTTTTGGTTGCTTTTTTAGCCATATTTTTATTTATTTTTTATTTTTTTTGACCAGATGACAAAAATGATAGAATTTTGTGTTCCCACTCCTAAACAATATACAAGTTACTACTGGTAATTCAGTCTGTTAGCATCTTTTAAATTTTTCTTTCTGTTAAAAATGTTCAAATGATTTAGAAGGGCATAGCACTAGGATCCTGCTTCTGCACGACATAATATTTCTGCAATTGTGCTATAATTGAGTTGGAACATATTTTTTGATATACTGACACTAAATATATGTGACAATAAACACATTATGTGAGCTCTGAAAGTGCAATGTAAATAGAATTATGATTAGCAAGAATATGTCCTTTTTTCCGTGAAGTTGTAGTTGCATGGGGACATTCCATTACTGGTTCCCTGGCCAAATCAGCCAGTGAAGACCATGATATGCTTTGTGAATACTTAAGGTCATTTTTGGAGTTTAGAGAAATTGGTGATAGACCAACCATGATCTTTCTGGCCTGGTATTCAGACTTGGGTTAAAATCCTTCTATTTTTTTCATTCAGAACATCAATGTTAGATATTCTGTAGTAGTGAATGAGACTGTATTTTTTAAAATTTACTGTACATTTGCTCTGTTCAGCATTGCACACATTTTCTGAAATGAAGTGCACATGACAAAAGAGGAAGCCGTAAAGATGTGCATTTTAAAATCCTATGTCTGGACTCCAAAGCTGGATTTCAAAACGAAAGCCTTCTAGAAACATCAGACATTTTATCCCTATTTTTACGGGTTCGAATCACAGCTGGGCCGCTGCCCTAGTACCTTTGAACAAAGTACTTCAAATGAATTGCTTCAGTAAAAAAATTTAAATGATTTGTGTGTAAAAATGTAATCTGTGTAAGTCAGTCTGGATAAGAGCATCTGCTAAATGCCGTAATGGAAATGTAACGTGATGAATATCTAAGTAGCGTTTGTTTTTTTTGTTCTTTTTTTTAAGCTTTAGTTGGGTGTGTATTTTGTGACTGTTGTCTCTGAGTTGTTCCCTAAGCAGCCCATTTCAGTTTACTTTGTTTTTTTCACATGGGAAACCTTCCCAGTATGCATTCAGGACAGTCAGTCCTCTGTAATTATATATCAGGTTCATGCATACTCCCTTTTATTGCATGGTATGCAGCTGGTGCAGTTTTCCACCCTATAGAATTCACGTGTTCCTGTTATGTGCTGTCTCCATGTGAGTTTATATAGGTGTAATACCACAATAGTCCCAAACACATGCAGTTATCAGGAGTCCACTGTAATAATTTAATTAGTCCAATCGTATGTCATCTGATTTTTCCCATACAGACATGGCACTTACTCCCGAAATCCAGTTGTGCATCTTTACTAGAATACAAACCTTTTCTTCACATACAAAACCATGAGGAATTCCACACTGTCCGTGCCTTTACAGTTCAACATGCAATACGGCACAAAGTTACATGTTAACAAACATGTATGTTGCCCTCTCTCCCAGACGGTGCATGCCTTGACATGTATGCAAGTTGCAAAGACAGCCATGGGATAAAAATGGAAGGGAATTACAATTGTGAAAAATGACACTGTTTATAGTCTCCAAATTGTAGCCTCTCTTGACATTAAGGGTAACACAATTACCCCCCAACTCTGAAGAAAAATGAGCACAGTGCCCAATGTCCTTCTTCTCTCCAGTACACATAAGCTAAACTGTGCGAGAAGCATGTAATGCGGACTGAGAACAACATTATCTCAGGTTTACCAGCCATGTCACTGATATATTTCTAGCCAGCCACTTAATATGAAATATTCAAACTATTAAATCAAGAAGACAACTATATAGTCTCAGTGTTTTTGTTGTTGCTTGTTTTACACTTACCTTTCTTTGTTATCATCTCTTTGCTTTTCTCACTTTTTAAAAAAATTAGGTTGTGTTTCTTTTTGTTTCAACTGACAAGGGATTTTTAATGATGTATCAGGGAATATGTGTCTTCCTCCGTGTATACTAGCTCAGGATACCTTTGGTACTGTCGACGGTCTGTTCCTGTTCCTGTTTCTGTTATCAGTTTGAAACAGCCTGCCACCGCAGCCCACACACAGAAGGTGATCAAACGCATACTGAATACCTGCACTTTATTTAATTCAGAAATGAATTTTAATTCCTAATATAATGACAGAAATAAAATGTTATGCGGGGCAGCAGCAATAGGAACCATAGCTAACTTTTAATTTCTCTCTCTCCCTCAGTTTTTGGGAAATTATGCAGTGATTTTCTAGATATCCGGAGAGAGGACTGGCCAATCCAGTCAGGCGAAGGTGGAGTTGTTTAATCTTTAATTGTGGGCTAGTAACAATTATGTAAATGGTTGATAAATGTATCTTTAGACATGTAAACAACACACAATTTGACATTAATGGATTTTAAATAAAACTTTTTGAAATTATACCTTGTCTGCAGTCCATCTGTTCTGAATCTTGCATGTAAATGTCCCTGGTTAATATAACTTAAGGCTATGCAAGTGGACACCCTCTGTCTATCATGACTACATTTCTGTGAGTATGATATTTGGTGTTATGGTAATATCCTAAATATAAAAACGGTACTGCTCATAAATATGTATTGAAGAACAGTCAGTCTTCCAAAACTGTACAATTCATGTCTACTTCATACACACTGATACACGTGCAACGTTCATGGGTATCTGTCTGCCCAGGTTTATTTCAGAATAAAACGCGTATTAAGTTATTTATTCATATTGTCCAACGTGGCGTTCCGTAGCTAACCGGAAGAAATTCAGTACGTTGTTATCCAATACAGAAATCCACCTAAGTAATGGGATATAAATACAACGTGTGTTGTATTGTGTTACTAATACCGCCAAATTATTGATTTCGTAACACTTCCATGTCTGTCTCGGGGGTAACTTCTGTTGTATTTTTGCAAGCTTGTTGGCTTTAGATGAATAGGCAGCCGGTGGCGAATGGGACATGGAGTTCGGCAGTACGGAGGGGACCCCGCGTGGACTGTTCACATGCGAACTTTGTGAATTAACCACCCCTTTCACGTATTACGGACAAAAACCTCCAAACACCAGGGCTATTGTGTATGTATGACTCACAGATGCTAACTAACGTTAACGTTCGCCTTTCAGTGAAATCAGATTTAGCCTACCAAGTCTTGCTAACGTAGGCTAAACTGCGTGGAATTCCCAAATGGCTGTATTGTGATGAGCATGTTATGGTAATATGTCATATCTGGGTATAAGTAACTTCACACGTGATTTCACTGCGTCTATAGCGTTATTTGTCTTTGGGTCGCGGATTGGATTTGGGATTTTTGGACTTCTGCGAGCAAATTAAGTTATCTTCTGAGCATGTTCGTCTCTGTTTCAGAGTTTCAGTGTGCGGACTCTTATCTTTTGCCGATCTGTCCGGCACCTGAAAAGATAACTTGTATGTGCGTGTTTTATCTATTTTCCTATCGTCTCTGTTTCATAGCCTTCTTGAGGAGTGTTACGTGATGAAGGATCCGTTCTGTCCGGAGAAGGAAAAGTTCTTGGTTCTAGGATCCACTTGCAGTCTGTGCCACAAGACCGTCTGCGTTGGCGCGGTATGTTTTACTAGTTCGGTGTAAGAACCATCTCCCAGTCTTAACTCCTTGCATGACAGAACCACCAGAATTTGGAATGCGTGTTGTACAGAATTACACTCACTGGGACGCCTTTTCTAGTCGTTTTGGTGTTTGCTTGATTGTAGCACGCAGAACAGCCTTCGCCAGCTGTTGCTGAAGGATCTTAAATCACTGTTATGTGTGGGTTTCTTTTGTGGATCTTCCAGGACTGCAGTCTGTTCTACACTAAGCGCTTCTGTCTCCGCTGCGTGAGGGAGCATCTGGATCAGTTTCCTCCTCCGATACAGGCGGAGCTGATGAAGAAGAAGCCGACAGGGAAGACTCCAGGTCTTGCCTCTAGCTGAGCTCTCCGGAACCAGGCCAGTCTGAGGGCGATGGCGCAGACTACAGACCAATCTGTGGACTTTCTCCTCAAAACAAACTTTACCAATGTGAATACCCATAAAACACAAACTCTCCTGTGTCTTTCTCTTGGGAGTGAAATGGATTTGAAAAGTGTACACTCAATATATGTCCTCTCACTCTTTTCATATTTTAATAAAACATGCATTCTCTTTTTTGGAAAATATTGCAGGTGTTTCCGTGAAACATTAATATTGAAAAGAGAGAACTGCAGTTCCTCTTGATCAGTGTTTAGCAATACCAAGGTTTCAGATTTCACCAGCATCTTCTTTTTGAAGATAACTCTGTAGGGCATACTCCATGTTTACCACAGTGCAAAGGGACACATCACTCTCAAGAGGCCTACAGAGTGTACCTTTGCTTTTGTTACTCATTGTAGGCTAAATCATTACGCTACTGTTATTGTACTGATATAATTTTTAAGCATGCTATGTGAGGGGATAAGGACAAACACAATGGCCCAGCTGAGACATTCTGGTTACAATCCCAATTCTTGAACTGTTGCTACCCAAATGAACACATATTTTAGTTTTTACAAACAAACTTATTTGCATTTATGTGTTAGTGTATTCACTGACAATCTGTGTGAGATGATCAGTTAAATTTATGAATTAACAAAAGGCTAATGCACTGCCTTTCCAGAAACATATTGGTTCTGGGAGATGGCAATCAATACAAGTAGGCTAGCCTACTACAGTATACAGTGCCCTCCATAATGTTTGGGACAAAGCCATTTATTGATTTGGCTCTATACTCCACAGTTTCAGATTTAACAATTCACATGTGGTTAAAGTGCAGGTTCTCAGCTTTTATTTAAGGGTATTTTTTATACATTTTGTTTTCACCATGTAGAAATTGCAGGACTTTTTATACATATACCCCCATTTCAGGGCAAAAAAAGGTGCTTTTATTTCGACATGGTGAAACCAAAATGGATAAAATACCCTTTATATAAACTGAGACTGCACTTTAACCGCGTGTCAATTGTTTGATTACTAATCTAAAATTGTGGAGTAGAGCCAAATCAAGAAAACAATGTCTGCCCCTAACATTATGGAGGGCACTACCTATTGATCTGCCCTTATCAAGGAGTGCCACCGGCTGGCCATTGGGTATATGAGCACGGATTATTAGTGCACATAGGTTAGAAGCTAGGGTCCTGACAGAAATTCAGAGAAAAAAAAGTCTGGAGGGATAGCTCAGTTTTTATACCGTTCATTTTCACAATTGTCCATTTCTAAATACGAAGGAGAGATTCGCAGTGTTTCAGTAGATGGCGCCAACTCTCTCCATTTTAGGCGAATTACGCAATCGCTATAAGGAAACACCCACTTCCGGGTCACACAGTTCAATATGGCGGCGCCTATAGCAAAGGGGTGGTGTTGGGCATGGAGGCACAGAGGTTTCATATTGAAAAGGAAACCTCGGTGTTTTTGCTTTAGGCTCGAATTCCTCTCTACGGTCAGCGGTGGAAGCGGCCTTCTATCGTCGCTTAACAAACGAGGAATTATAAAAGATGCATTCCCTGATTCCGCCGCCCAAGTGGAACTTCCTCGGCTACTGGAGAGTGCTCCACAGACAGTGTACTGTGGATTCGACCCCACCGCCGACAGCCTGCACGTCGGGAATTTACTCGCCATCATCGGGCTCTTGCACTTCCGAAATGCCGGGCACAATGCAATTGCGGTCATAGGCGGAGCCACCGCTCAGATCGGCGACCCCAGTGGGAAAACGACCGAACGAGAAAAGCTGCCCAGTGATGTCGTGGAGGACAACACGAGAGGCATCAGAGAGAGCCTGCAGCGAATTTTTACCAACCATGAACTCTATTATTCCGGCAGTGAGCATGGGCTGGGAACATTTACCGTGCTGAACAACGCTAGCTGGTACCGCGGGTGGGACGTGGTGTCTTTTCTGTCTGATGTTGGCCGACACTTCCGGATGGGCACTCTGCTGAGCAGACATAGCGTCCAGTCCCGACTGAATAGTCCCGAGGGCATGAGTTTGACCGAATTCTCCTACCAGCTTTTTCAAGCCTATGACTTCCACCACTTGAACCAGAACCACGACTGCAGGATCCAGCTCGGCGGAACGGACCAGCTAGGCAACCTCATGTCTGGCCACGAATATATCCACAAGTAATGTTCTGCCTATCCGATAAGGTGCATGACATGTCACTGTTACTTAAGTATGTGGGTGGGAGACTGGGCATTGTGGGCAATGTAGTATAATCGTTAGTTAACTGTGCTGAAACGCAAGTTATGGAGTTGATTCCTGTGTGGTGTTATGCAGGCATGCAGCAAAGCATTTAATTTAATGGAATTGTTTCTGTAAAATATCCAGTTGTGTAAATTCATCGGAAATGTAAAATAACTAAGTAATTCATTTACAGAGACTGCTTGTGAGGGAAGTATATACTTTACAGACATCTTGTTTTCTTAGAAAGTACCACTGCAGATAATTCCAGCATCACCCAACTTTGAGTTGAAACTGGTTACTATGTCTATGGTTACTGCTGGTTACTTATTGCTTAACCTGGTATGGATATGGTCTTGCTGGCAAAGGTGGTTTGCTGCTGGACAATTAGTTCAAACTGATGAATTTGTTCAATATAATACAAGCTAAGGTATCTTAAACCTCTAGCTGGTGACACGATTAAGTGGAGTTTCCAGAGAGTTGCAGGTCTGTTGGTTTTTGGTGTGTTTTGTCACTCAGCGTTTAAGTTGTGATCTTCTGGTTTTTTTCTTCACTTTAAAATCAGCCAAGACAATATACACCTCATCCAGAAGCTATGGCCAGTATTCAATCAACATTTGACCTTAACTTTGACTTGCAAGTTAATGCAAGCATTTACACCTTTTCTTCTCAAACTCACTTTGACAAGTTCAGCAATCACTTGACTTAATTGATGGCGGAACTTGCCACAATGTGACCTTGCTTTTAATTGTTAGTCAAAGTTAAGGACAAATCTCGATTGAATCTTATTTGTTGGTGTATACAATAGTATATACTGTCAAGCCGGAAAGTCTGCCCACTCCTTTCACCTTCTCCACGTTTTATTACGTTACAGACATATTCTACAATAGATTGAGTTATTTTTTGTCTCAAAATTCTACACAAAATAGCCCATAATGACAAAGTGAAAACAGGTTTTTAGACATTTGTGCTAATTTATTAAAAATCAAAATGTAAAATATCATATGTACACAAGTGTGCACACCCTTTGATATGACACCCAAAAGTGAGCTGAGGTGCATTTTGTTTCCACTGATACTGCTTGAGATGTTTCTACAACTTAATTGGAGTCCACCTGTGATAAATTCAATTGATTGGATATGATTGGGGATTGCCAACACCTGCCTATATAAGGTCCCACAGTTGACAGTGCATGTCAGAGCAAACTCCAAGCCATGGGGTCAAAGGAATTATCTGCAGACTTCAGAAACAGGATTGTGTCAAGGCATAGATCTGGAGAAGGGTACAGAAAAATCTCTGCAGCTTTACAGGTCCCAAAGAGCACAGTGGCCACCATCATTCGTAAATGGAAGAAGTTTGGAACCACCAAGAATCTTCCTAGACCTGGCCGCCTGGCCAAACTGAGCAATCGGGGAAGACGGGCCTTGGCCAGGGAGGTGAGCAGGAACCCGAGAGTCACTCTGACAGAGCTCCAGCGTATCCTTGTGGAGATGGGAGAACCTTTCAGAAGATCAACCATCCAGGCAGCACTCCACCAATCAGGCCTTTATGGTAGAGTGGCCAGACGGAAGCCCCTCCTTAGTAAAAGGCACATCACAGCCCGCTTGGAGTTTGCCAAAAGGCACCTAGAGGACTCTCAAACCATGAGAATCAAGATTCTCTGGTCTGATGAAACCAAAATTGAACTTTTTGGCCTGAATACCAAGCGTCACATCTGGAGGAAACCAGGCACCGCTCATCACCTGGCTAATACCATCCCTACAGTGAAGCATGGCGGTGGCAGCATCATGATGTGGGGATGTTTTTCAGCAGCGGGAACGGGGCGACTAGTCCTGATAGAGGGAAAGATGAATGCAGCTAAGTACACCGAGATCCTTGAAGAAAACCTGCTCCAGAGCACTCTGGACCTCAGACTGGGGCGAAGGTTTACCTTCCAACATGACAACGACCCGAAGCACACAGCCAAGAGAACAAAGGAGTGGCTTCGGAGAAAGTCTGTGCATGTCCTTGAGTGGCCCAGCCAGAGCCCAGACCTGAATCCAATTGAACATCTGTGGAAAGAGCTGAAAATGGCTGTGTACCGACGCTCCCCATCCAACCTGACGGAGCTTGCAAGGATATGCCAAGAGGAATGGGCAAAAATGTCCAGAAACAAGTGTGCCAAGCTCGTAGCTTCTTTTCCAAGACGCCTTGAAGCTGTAATCGCTGCCAAAGGTGCAGCAACCAAGTATTAGGCTAAGGGTGTGTACAGATATGTAACCCCTAAATAACCTATTTTTGTCAGTAAAATAAAATTGCATATTTTCTAATCACTTTCTTTCACTTCGTCATTATGGGCTATTTTGTGTAGAATTTTGAGACAAAAAATGAACTCAATCTATTGTAGAATATGTCCGTAACGTAATAAAACGTGGAGAAGGTGAAAGGAGTGTGCAGACTTTCCGGCTTGACTGTACGTTTTGGGAAGGATGTGCTTTGTCTTATCTGTTCTGTAGTTGCTTCGATGACCTTTCTGTATGCACTAATTGCATGTCGCTTTTGATAAAAGCGTCTGCTGAATGACTGTAATGTAATGTCTGCTGGTAGCCAATTACGTTGTTTGTAACAACACTGTTTTACTTAAATGTTAGACCACAGTAAAATTTTTATACAAGGATGCAATCAAAAAAGGGTGCCGGATGGCTCATTAGGTGAACCCTCACATCACATCTGGACTGTGCCAGTGCCGTATGGGCCCGGTAGTTCCATTGGGCCATGCACAATTGCCCCTATTGTGTTCCCCCCGGAATGGGAGGGCTCAGTCGGTGCATTGCTCTCTAGTGACCCCTGCTGATCAAACGGGCGCCCCCAGATTGCAGTCAAAGCTGCATAATTAAGTCAAAGTATTCAAACATGACCCATGTTTTAGAGCAAATTTTATATATATTTAAAAATAAAAAATAAAAAAATAAAAACTGCATCTGTAAAAATGGGTGACCAAGTAAATGTTTTAGCTTGTTAAAATAATGAAGTGCAGGCAAGCTCTCGTGCTAAATAGAACTAGTTTGGAAAGATGTGCTCACAAACCGTTGTGGTTTGATGCATCACCCCTGTATGTCTTCTTGTATCTTTTCGGTGTCAGGGTGACTGGGCAGGAGGTTTATGGACTCACCACTCCACTGGTGACCAGCACCACTGGAGACAAACTGGGAAAGACTGGCGGTAACGCTGTGTGGCTCAACCAGGACAGAACGTCGCCGTTTGAGCTCTACCAATACTTCCTACGGCAGCCGGACTCCGCCGTGGAAAAGTGGGTGTGCTCTCGCACAGCGACTCTTGTTGTTTTTTGTTTTTTTTCGTGCACATTTTGTGTTTGACTGGAGTCTCGCCAGAGCTCTGCACGTGCCACGCGAGAACCAGTCAAGTCATTGCTTGAAACGACTACGTGACTGAATTTACTGCCGTTGTTGTTCGCTTGGAAATGCATAGGATGGCACATAGTCGACATCATTAGGTGTGCTAACCGCTAATTATGCTAGCCGTGTCGTGAGTCTCACAGCGTATCACTTTGATTTATGTTCACGTTATTATGACTGGCTGATTATGCACTGTGAGACTTACACCTGAGACATTGAGCCCAGAATCAGGTTTAACTGGATCGCTGCACGTACTTTATGCGGCATGTTATGAGTCTTGTGTTTTAGGTCACATTGAGGTTTTGTCCGTACTAATGACTTGTTTTTTGGATACTGTGAGATTGATATTGTGCCCTGAATCAGGACGTGTTCATAAAGCACCTGAGTAAGAGTGCTGATCTAGGATCAGTTTTGCCTTATAGCTCATAGTGGATATGGTTAGGATATGGGAAAGGGAAACCTTATCCAAGATCAGCACTCTGAGGTGCTTTGAGTATGGGCCCTGGTTTGTAGTGCACTCCTTATACACATGGAAGTTAAAAACAGGGAAGAGATTAGAAAGACAGCCGGTGTTGCAGAATTGGAACGTTCCATGTTATCTGTTCTCTGGCTGCAGGTACCTGAAGCTGTTCACCTTTATCCCCCTGGCGGAGGTTGATCAGGTGATTGACCTGCAGCGACAGGATCCAGGCAAACGGCCGGCGCAGAAACGGCTGGCGGCTGAGGTCACCAAACTCGTCCACGGCAAGGAGGGACTGGAGAGCGCTAAGAGGTAAGGAACCAAACTGTTACCCGAGTTCTGTCTGCTAATTAAGAGTCTGACTGGGTTCTCTCTGCTGTTATTAGAGTTCTGTCTGCTAATTAGAGTCTGACTGGGTTCTCTCTGCTGTTATTAGAGTTCTGTCTGCTAATTAAGAGTGACTGGGTTCTCTCTGCTGTTATTAGAGTTCTGTCTGCTAATTAAGAGTCTGACTGGGTTCTCTCTGCTGTTATTAGAGTTCTGTCTGCTAATTAAGAGTCTGACTGGGTTCTCTCTGCTGTTATTAGAGTTCTGTCTGCTAATTAGAGTCTGACTGGGTTCTCTCTGCTGTTATTGGAGTTCTGGCATTATATTGTTAGTCATTGTAGTTCTGACCAGGCTATGTGTACTGTCTTTGTGCGTGCGTGTGTGCGTGCGTGCATTGATGTGTGTGTGTGCGTGCGTGCGTGCGTGCGTGCGTGCATTGATGTGTGTGTGTGTGTGTGTGTGTGTGTGTGTGTGTGTGTGTGTGTGTGTGTGTGTGTGTGTGTGTGTGTGTGTGTGTGTGTGTGTGCGTGCGTGCGTGCGTGCGTGCGTGCGTGCGTGCGTGCGTGCGTGCGTGCGTGCGTGCGTGCGTGCGTGCGTGCGTGCGTGCGTGCGTGCGTGCGTGCGTGCGTGCGTGCGTGCGTGCGTGCGTGCGTGCGTGCGTGCGTGCGTGCGTGCGTGCGTGCGTGCGTGCGTGTGTGTGTGCATGCATTGGTGCGTGCGTGCGTGCGTGCGTGCATTGATGTGTGTGCATACCTCCAGGTGCACCAGGGCTCTGTTCCACAGCAGCCTGCAGGCCCTGCAGCAGATGAGTGACTCTGAGCTGCAGGTTCTCTTCAGAGAGGCTCCTTTTTCTGAGCTGCTGCTGGAGCCCGGCACCACCGTACTGGAGGCGTGCCGACGTGTGCAGGCTGTTCCCGACGGAGCCCGAGGGTGGGTCCTGAGCGCCAGCCTCACAGCGCTCACAGACGCTCCCATACTCTGTGCCCAAACGCAGCTTACATAAACACAGACACACACGACGGCAAATGCAGTTTGCATAGACACACACACACGACGGCAAATGCAGTTTGCATAAACACACACACACACACACACACACACACACAACACCAAATGCAGCTCACATACGCACACACGACAGCAAATGCAACTTGCATAGACACACACACGCGCAGACGCACACACACGGCAGACATGCTCTCGTACACCTGCACACCATCATGTGCCCAAACACAACTTGCATGCGCACGCGCACACACACACAAATGCTACGAGTACACGAATGCACAAATCCAGTAACTTGCGTGTATAAATAATGCACGTTCACAAATGCTTGCGTATATCCTTGCACACATTCACAGATGGCTTTTGCTTGCATGCATGCACACATGCACAGACACCTCTTGCGTACAAACATCTGTTAGCATTGTTCTGCAGAAGCTCACTGTGTCGGCGCTGTCTGTTTTGCCGGGCAGGTACCGCATGGTAACGGAAGGGGGTGTCTGGATAAACCACAGCCGGGCAGACAACCCCGATCAGGTGCTCATTCCGGGTCAGCACATCCTGGCCAACGGCCTGACCCTCCTCCGCGTCGGCAAGAAGAACTTTTACATAGTCAGGTGGCTGAACCTTTGACACGGGCCATTTTGTCCAATAAGGCCAGAGGCCTGCGGGGAACTGCTTATCCACAGGTGTGCAGGTCAGGAAGATCTACCCCACCCTGGTTCTAGAAGATTACTTTATCATCACCTGTATTTATTTTATTTTTGTTACCTATTAAGCGGGGGGAAAAAAACCTTTTCATTGCTCAAAATGAAGGCAACTGATTGTAATCTAATGTGAGCTTGTTCATAAAATGAAAAACTTAAACGTGAAACCTGGTGCTGCAGAAAAGTTTTATTATTATTTTTTCTGGATTCTGTTTGAGGTGACGACAAGGTCTATGATGAGGATGAGGTAAATATCTCAACACTGGAGTCTTAGTCTTTAGTGAGACAACTGTTAGTTTACCTTGGCCTCGCTCCTGCTGTCAGAGCCTCAGAACTCATTGGAACTCAGGCTAATGGCCTTTTCATAGTCTTTTCTAGTGAGACTGTGATTGAAGACAACTTGCATAAGCTCTCGCACCTGACCCAGCTGCGGCCTATTGCTGAGGTCCCCAACTCTGACGCTGGAGAGCCACAGGGTCCTGCTGGGTTTTGTTTCTGCTTCAAGCCGGTTCGGACCCACGAGAACCAGGCTGAGGTGAGTTGCCTGTGGAATAAACAGTTTTATTTGACCTGATAACAATGGAAATCACCAGCTCTGTGGCTCTCCGGTACCAAGCTTTGAGGAATACTGTTCTTCAGTTCACCACTAGAGGGCAGTGACACACTTTTTTTACACGTGCTGGGAAAACGGCAAAACAAGTATTTCTCCACAAATTAAGTTAAACCCTGTACAAAGAACCAAAATGAGCCGTGGAGATTTTTCAATAATCAATCAATCCCCTTTATTTAGTTCTCGGAAGACACATTGAGGGTACGAGCCCTCATTAGCAATGGTCCCGAGATTACAAATACAAAAAACAACAAAAGAAAGCAATAATAATTGTAAATATAATTCAGTATTACTGGGGGAAAATGTTTTTGATATTTTAGATTGATAAATAATACAGGTAGTTGTGTAATTAACACATTTTGTGTGGATGAGCATTTTTGCCCATGCAGTTAAAATGATGCTTTGTCCCCTACAAACATCTCAACTTTGTTACAATATTCAAAGTATGCTGACTGTGAACTAATATCAGGGTTTATATTCATAAAGATGCACAAGGTCATAGCAGTGCTGATCTATGATCAGTTTTGCCTTTTGGGTCTTAATAGAGAAGGTTAGGATGTAGACAGGGGAAACTATTCTGAGACCATTTATAAATACAGGGAAGTGGTGTGACTACACGTGGTGCTTTTGGGGCAGCTCAAATTCTCCAAACTTGGCTCTTGATTCAAAGTTTTGGTCTCTGTATAAATATAATGATGAAAAAATGTATCAAGCAACATTATTTACTTGCTTATCCCTCTAACTAATTTCAGGGCCAAAAATATTTATTACGCACTACGTTTGGAATTATTGCTTGAGGGAATCTCACTTGTGTGAGGGGGAGAGAGAGTATAGCTCAATGAAAATGTCTAATTTCACATGTGGCAGGAAGGGTTGCACAAATAGATCTATATCACATGATTAAATCATGCTAAACGGCAACAAATGTGGTTGGCAATATGTCGTGCATGAGAGGGTCAATATTAAACATAAACGTAATATGCTAGTTCAAAACAAAATCTCTTGTAGAACTCCTGATTACATGGGTCAGTATGAGAGCTTCCTGTCTGAGTGTGCCGGAAATGCAACTAACCAAGTGGAAAATACAATTTGTTTCATTTTCAGAAATGTCTGCTGATTGCCAAGCTTAATCTTAAAGCAACCATGTCATTAACCCCCCCTTCACCAAAGGCAAAAGAAACGAAAACAAGTATAGCTGGAGAAATGTAGGGTAGTGTCTCTACGTTTTGATCTTTATCCTAATCATTTATCTAAAAAAAATATAGAAACTACAGCACAGATTGGCTGGAAGTGGGAAAGAAGATTGATTATAAGTAAACCAGTGCTCTAGCAGTCTGTTGTTCATGTAAACACTTCCTGATTGTAAATATCGGAGTATGTCAACCAATGAGTGTGTCACAAATGAAATGCCACTTTCACTCCCATTAACCCTCGTATATTGGACGGTCGTGCAGATCTTGGTAAAATCCTCATGTGAAATACAATTTTTATTTTTATGTTTTGCCAGAAAAATTTGAAAACCTCCTAAAGATCCAAGAGAATCTTCAGTGAAACCTGCCACAATAACCAAAACGTCCATAGAAAAGAAGAGCTTTGTTCTGAATACTGTGTGAAAATAGATGTTTATTTTTAAAATTGTCAGTAAGCTGCAGGAGTTGTTCAGGTGTCTAAAGGGTTAAAGTATTTCAAAAATGATTTTGTGACCCAGATCTACAAACTTTAATAAAGTGAAATATCCATTCAAAGCTTGGGTGGATAAAGTGTAGTTAAGTCTGTATGGTTTGCAGCTCAATGGTGTCTCAGGAAAGTGTTTTTGAGAACACTTGCCATTTATTATTTTTTTTATGAGTAGGCCTGATTACTTTTTAACATGATTGGCCTTTTTGAATTTAAGGAACAAGATTTCAGATCATGAATTGTATGCCTTATTTAACTTAATTATTGCATCATCACCCCCCCCCCCCCCCCCCCCCCCCCCCCGCCACACGCACACACACACATAAACGGCTGTTATTGATTTACAGATATTGTTTCATAAGGTTTTCTGTGTATAAAATCCCCCACCTTTTTCCATTTTGTTACATGAGTTTGTACATTCTTCATTTTTGGATGGTAGCAAAGTCTTGTATCATTTGCAAACGAATGTGCTTGTCTGCTATAAACTTCAGAGAAATACAAAATGGAGATATTGTGGGGGCAGGAGTGGGGGGTTGGTGTGGAACTAACTGGAAAGACGGATTAAAAATTCCGATGAACCGGCGAATGAAACAAGAGCAGCGAGAAACGCAGCAAAATGCAGCACTGCACAGCTATGACCGCAAGGTTGCAAATGAGAACGCAGTCAACAGAACACCCATTGTCTTCCTCACAAATATGCAAAAGCTACTGAGGTTAGTACTGGTGCACCACTGCAAGACAAGCAAAACTATTTATTTTTTCTCAGAATGACCTCATCTCGCATATCACACCATAATTCAACTTTGTAACCTCCAGGGGTTTTAAGCAACACTTTAGTCATAAAATGAAAAAAAAAAAAAAGGTAATTCTGTTGAAGGACTCTTTGTACATTTTTCAATTGAAACCAAGTATTTGATGCAATTGAAACTTAGTTGGATACACAGATAGATTTGGGCAACTTTGAAATAAGATCATTGCAACAGAATATGGTAAACTTAATTTCAGGCTGAGGATTAGCCTATGTCCAATTGAAATTAATTCTGTTGAATGAGGAGAAAAATTTAATTTTTTTTGTTTTGTTTTTGGTTAGGCTACTATAATAGGATGAAAGCCATCATCCCAAAAATATGTGCTGGTGTAATTAAGTAGAGAATAATTGCAACTTTTTTTTCACCAACTCATAACAAGCTTAGAAATAAAAGTAAACTTCACCCTGTGTTAAATACACAATTTGCATTAACATTTAATGGAAATATGTAAGCATACTTTTTTTCCCTAAGAATATCCATAGTAATATTGTAAAAAAAATTGGTAAATTTGAGTCATGGCAACATTGAAATGGAGCTGGTGTATTATTATAATATATGCAATTTTAAAACGCTATGCTGTTGAGCACACACCAGTTTCATACAATAAATGCACGCCAGTTGGCAACATATTCACAGTTCATTCGTTTTCGTTCAACCATCTTAACCTTTGACCTCTGATATTTTTGCCCCCACAAAATGCAATTTCCCAGCCATGAACTATATGTTCAACTTGACAATAATTTACTGGCGGCTGTTAAATTCCTTACTACAAACAAGCGGCTTCTTACGCACTTAATATCGGCGACGGTCTGTGATTCCCAGAAAGGGTATTAAGCGTTTTTTTATTTTTTTATTTAAGTTTTCCTCGCAAAAATGTAGCTTCTCTATTTTGGTTATTTAGGCTAGCTACTTCCTCAGAGAACCAAGCGGGTGTGCCGCCGCCTTTATTTTTTC
This sequence comes from Synaphobranchus kaupii, assembly GCA_029718625.1. Taxonomy (NCBI): domain Eukaryota; kingdom Metazoa; phylum Chordata; class Actinopteri; order Anguilliformes; family Synaphobranchidae; genus Synaphobranchus; species Synaphobranchus kaupii. Next base: position 128,632,317 of record CM056376.1, read on the forward strand.
GTTTTTATTTCGATAAACTTTTGCATTTGTAATTTGCTTTATCTGATCGCACTGTCGACTATCCAGTGATTTTGCGCGGGTTTGAAGTGGCCTCGCCTGCGATGGCGCTCTACTCCAGTTGTGCAGCCTTGTTTACGTTGCGCTTGTACTACGCCCGCCTGTATCTCGCACATAAACACAACACTTTAGATCACGGCAAGGTCGCGGCGACAAAAAGTCACATTACGCATTAAGGTGGAACGCTAACCAGAAACCCAAAAGAGGACGGGGTCGGCATAAGAGCTTTAGCCTACATGGCGATTTAACAGGCTGCGCACATGATCGCGCATTAAACAAACCACAATACGTTTTTGATGTTAATAGTTTTGTTTTTTTAATATATGCATTTTAGCATTGTGTTGTTGTTATTCGACCATTCTTCATATAATGTCCAAAAAAAAAACCTTGGAATTTTTTTCTTGCATTTGTTTTTTGGCTGAAATATTCAGCAATATTCTGAAACGTGTTTTGTTTTTTCTGTTAACTTTGAGGGCGTCAGACAGTGTGTGGTGGGAGTTTAAACTTGTATTTCTACCTTAAGAAACGTGGGCGGCTCCGTTCTCTTTAACCAATGAGGGTCTTCCTCCGTTCTCTTTAACCAATGAGGGTCTTTCTGTGTTTAAATAGCTTTCGCTGTCAATCATTTTTTTTCCCCCGAAGTCAGCCTCCCTTCAATCGCCATATTGGGTCCTGAAAAGGCTCGTCTGTTTTTTCTGCTCTCTTACTACAAGACCAAATTGACAGGAGTGGCTTTCGCAGCGCACTTTGTTTTGATGATCGCTGGAGATTGCTTTAACTCGCACTGTCGTATCGGTTGTTGTATTGTTACTATTCAGCTTTACGCGTGGCATGCCTGCGTTTGCGTGTATCGCAGTCGGTTTTCGCCCGTTTTGGATCCCACTAAGTAGGTGGAAATACGCCTTTTAATCGTTTGTTTGGTTGTTCTTTTCGCACGCAGAAAATGTCAAATGTTCGCCTTTCAAATGGGAGCCCGACTTTGGAAAGAATGGATGCCAGGCTGTCGGATCACCCAAAGCCTTCAGCTTGCAGAAACCTTTTCGGGGCGGTGGATCACGAAGAGTTAAAGAAGGATTTTAAAGGACATTTGCGAGGGATGGAAGAGGAATCCTCCGCCAAGTACAATTTTGATTTTCCCAATAACGCGCCGCGCCAGCACGGCAGATTCGAGTGGCAGATCATGAATAGCAAAGATTTACCAGAGTTTTACAGCAGACCGCGACGGGCACCGAAGGACATTTGTCTTTCTGGGAATAACAATGTGGATCTTAACGGGAATCATAATTGTCTTACGGTGACTCCCTGTCAGAGCGCCGGAGACCGGTATACCGAGGAGAGAACCGAGAAGTCCGACAGTCCTGTGGATTTTAAAGACCAATGCAGCGGACAGAGGAAAAGACCAGCCAGTCGCGGTAATTTAACATTATTTATCAATTTCAACTTGGAATATTTTCCCTGCAGTGGAATTTAATGAAAGCATTATGTAGGCTATTCGAGTAAACCTGCAAACGTCACCGAGTTGTGTGACCTAAAGTAGCATAATAACGCTTTATATTATGCATAATAACATTTAACATCAGAATATCGATGGATTTGATTCGCTTCAGGTAACTTATTTGAAGCCAGACCCGCTTCTTAAAGTATAGGTATAGCCAGCGTGGTTTCTTAACGTTTATAGCATGTTGCAAATTGAACAGGCATCACAGCGAAGTGTGCAGTGGCGGAGTGTGCGTGTGCATTTAGCCAGTCTAAATTACGGGATAGCTGTGAAGATTCCATGACTTTTGCTTGTGAAATTAATCTAATATTACTTACAATGGGTTGGCACCATCCTGTCCTGATGTTTTCAAAGGTTTATACTGCGGGGTGCAAGTGTAGACAAGGTGCACACTTGGATCCTTTATATATAAGTCAGCTATGATTGTGTATTGTCATGTCTTTTGGATAAACATGGAAGTGGAATTAATAACATTATTTAGGTTTGGCCAGCTAACCTGAAATATTTTATTTTTTTTGTGTTAGACTCGTCCTCTCAAAATAAAAGGGCTCACACCAGTTCGGATGAAGTTACTCGTAGCCCAGCTTTGGCACGCTCGGTAGAACACACACCCAGGAAACCCAGTCCCAAGACACAGACGTGAAACTTTTAAAAGGTAAGCTCACCCCCTTTTAGTGACAGACAGCTTTATGTGATCGTGACTTTTGTGGTCGCGACTTGGCTGCGCTTGCAGCCTAAACGTCATCTAGCCTAGGCTACCCAACGTTGTTTCAGGTTGACATGTAGAGTGAATGGTAACGTACCTAGCGGTCGTTATGTAGACTATATTCGCATGGCCTGTAAAGACCTCGCTTAAGAATGGCTAAACTGCCATTAAAACGATTGTGTTAAATGTAGACTCAAAACTAGTTGTATTGAGAAGTCCACTTGAAGAAATAAGTAGGCTAACGGTACAAATGCTAGTATGGAATGTTTTCGATGCTGAATAGTTGTTAGGGTTGTGGTGGAATTAACATTTAATAGTGTGTTTTATGCTCTCTCGGTTTAATTCTACTATATATTAGGCTACCTATGTAATATAGCTACAGATGGACGGCGAAATAAGAATATTGGGTTACCCTATTTGAGTAGCCCTTTAGATTTGGTTGTACTTCCAAGTGTATAAGGTTAGTTGTAAGGTTGGGGGGGTTGCTGGGTCATTATTCAGGCTGTGTTATTTTTCGCGATAAAAAGTGACCAAAATAAGGGCGTGGTAATTGCAGAGATATTCCACGTTTAGATATGTTCGTAATGTTTCTAAAAGCGAGACCGACTTGCAATACACGATTTACTAGGCTACTCTCACTACTACTTCGCCGAGATTGAGTTTCCGACTGACTGTAAACAAGCGCCCACTGAAGAGCGCTATAGTAACACGTCAGCACCTGGTTTTTTCACCAGCAGGGTCTCGGGTCTCGGGTTCACTGTTGCAGTCTGTAGCCTAGCATATGCGTTCTGGAAATGCTCGGGTGCCAAGAACGACGTGTCACTTATCTTTGTAAAACTGAACTCCTGTGTCTCGTAACTTCATTCATTATGCTCGACAACGATACTGTAGCGTAGCCTAGACGATATGCAAGAAAGAAAAAACTATTAATGCATAGCCTACTTTTTTTTTGGTGTAAATGTGTCTTCTGTTGAATATATTCCCGTTCGTGTTCTCATGCATTTTAAGGGGTGTGATTGACTCAGTTATCATATTTTTCTTATTCTGATGCCTCAGCCTATGACAGGTCGTGTTACTGTTCAAAATTGTTTTTCATACTTCATTAATCTCAGATATTAATTATAAGAGTAATGTAAATTATGTTAAAATTTTCTAGTGTGTGTGTGTGTGTGTGTGTGTGTGTGTGTGTGTGTGTGTGTGTGTGTGTGTGTGTGTGTGTGTGTGTGTGTGTATATATATATATATATATATATTTTTTTTTTTTACCCACCATTTTCTTGCCTTGTTCTACAGCGCAGATGTAATTCCCCTTTTCATCGAACTCTTCAATCCTGGCTGACGTAAAGAGGAACTACATTTAATGAAAATGCATATCGCCTGTCCCACGGATGGGGACGCTGTACAAGCACTGAATATAAACACTAAAGTTATGGCACTCGATTTAATGGAAAAAAATAAAAATAAATAAAAGCAAACTGCCTCTAAAGCAGTCGATGTAGCAGTGTGCAATTAGGGGATTTCCTTTTTTTGCTCAATGTATATTTACTACCTGTGTACATAGTTCTTCCTCATATGTAGCACATAAAAAATTAAGATAAAATTTCCTTTATATAAAATGGTGTGAATTTGATTTGACTTGAAGAATTGCAAATAGTTTTGTACAAAAAAAGAAAAAGAAAAAAAAAGAATTCCAAAATGCTGTAATTTTTTGAAGGTGGTGTGTCTTGTGTGTGTTTTTATAAAGGCAATTTGTATAAAGAACACTTGCAAATTTGTTAATCAGGGTTTGGACTGTTCCCGATCATTGCACCTTCACTTGGTCACTGTTCAATCTCTTCACTGTGTCCTAGTGAAGTGCTTTACATTTTTCTTCATATTCTTTATTTTTCAAAAGCAGCTCATAACTTAGTCAACTACAGGTTGGATTTGTCTTGAAATCCAGCACAACACAAGACCCAAGAAATGGCCAGACAAAGTGTTGTATTGAGAAGTAATGGCAGGAAGTCTTCACTCTGTAGGGAGAAATACTTCTGATTACCACAAAATTAATCCAAATTTTTGATATTCAAATTGATTAAAAAAGCCAATATACATTTTTGTTCTCTGGAGGGCTCATCCTGGTGTATTTGGGAGTTGAATAATTGAAGTTAATGCGTGAGGTCAAAATTTACAGTATTAATTGTACACCAGCCACTGGCTAAATACACCGAAGTGTCCTGCTCATGTTATTTATACTTAATTTTTTTTTTGTTGTTGTAAATTTAGACTTTTTGATTTAAGTGAAATGTCCTACTGATTCAATGCATTGTAAAATCATTTTTGTAATATCATATACAAGAATAATATTTCCCCCTGAGTGTGCCAGGCCATATGTATTCTGTGTTGTGCAGTTCAATATAAAAGAGGGGGAAACATGGTAAAGCCCCTGGGCTGTCACTCTGCACATTCCATTAAAAAAAATATGAATCCTGAATATGGCTCAAGCTGTTGGCACTGTCTCCACCAGAAAAGGAATTGGTCACGTTTGAAAAAGGAAGTTACACTGCCTGTGTATTAGTGTAAAACTTTGAAGTGTACCTGTGTACATAACTTTGTAAAAACACTGAGAAATTATACTAACTTATTTATGACAAGCTTTTTCTTTCTTTTATTTTTTTTTTAGATAAATGGGTTTTGTTATTGGTTATTCCAAAGTGGCATTTGTGCATTTTTATGATTTTTTTTTTTTTTTTTGTAAGTGCTTTTTTGTAGTTTCTCAATGTTTTTTTAAACAAATTATGTAAGGTTGCAAACTGAGCCTGATAAAATATTTGACTTGTGTATTTTGTAATGTGTGTTTAAAAAATGTTGCAATCAATTAAAAAGGTGAAATTGAATTATCAAACAACTGGCTCCTGTTTGCATCACATATATCTACATGGTACATATTAGCATGCATAATTATCTTCATAATTTAAGTACTTTATTGCACACAGTAAGGTCATGCATAGTTCCATGATATTGCATATCACTCTGTATGAAAACATAGAAACATGAGGCCTATACATTCAAAGAAATGTAACACTTAGAATAATATTCATATTAATGTTTCCAATTCAGTAGTATTTTGGTATTGGGGGTCATGTGTTTGAGAGCATAGGGCTTCAGCCAGACACTTGCTCAATCCTGAGTATTAAGAGAGCAAAAAGATTGCTCTGCAAGTGGTGTATAAAGATTAAATGACTTGTATAGCTCCGGAATGAAACGCTGTCCCGCTTTTATTTCAGAGAACAGGATGGGCCGGAACGGCAAATGATGTAACATTTACACCTATGTGGTGTCATGCCTTCAAAAAAAAAAAAAAAAAAAAACCGTCTGTGCCAGAGGTTGCGCCCATACCGCACACTTCTGTCGTGACACGCCCCCTCCCCCCAGGTTAAATTGTTTGCTATTCTGGGCAAATGACACAAAAGTATTTGACTACCAAAAAGGAAAACTCTCTGACAACAAATGCAATTGCTCATATGGAATAGTCGACATTCAGTTAGCCTAGTAAACGTAGGCAATGTGCTTTCCTGGGGCGTATCAAATTGTGTCGAAAGCCCCATAAATGTTTATTATACTATACTGTTAGATGTAAGGCCAAATTAAATGAATATATGCATTCACGAATATATCTAGCCTATTTAGAGAACATTGTCATCAAACATGAAAGATGCATTGTTTACGCAAATATTATCTGTAATATCTTACATTCAGTACTTGATTATATTCTATGGGCATAGGCAGCGACAGAAGAGATGTATTGACTTCAGTACGATACAAATACACGTCAACCTACATTGGTCTCTCGTCCAGGGAGTGTAGGCTTAGCGTTCATCCAGTGATAGCGATCGTGTGAGCAGTCCGAGGACAAGCACAGTACAGTAGGCCTACCAACTACTAGCCTATAGTGGAATTGAATTGTCGTTAATAATTAACATAAAAAAACACATAGCCTACGATCCTCTTGTGGGTATTCGTTTTTAATGCAATAAATGGTGTGGCTTATTCGTTCCAGGAACCACACTTAGTAGTTTGCCTATATGTAGGCTAGGCTATCGAATACAGGAAACGGACTACATTTACCGACGTGACAACCTTGACATTAGAAACAGCGCTTAAGACTTTTGCATTTAATCAGAAGCACGTTCGATCAGTCAAGCTGTTTCATTATTACCGCGCTTCTTTCAATAGACAATTTGCCAGAAGTAGCCTAGGCTACTTGTAACTTAAAAAATGAAAAAAAAACACCAGAAACCTCAGCTCAGCCAACTTCCCCACCCAGTCTCCTCTTGTCTACAAAACGTATTCGCTCCACTCCGTGAATATACACCGCCTTTTTATGATAATTAGCCATTATCTGTGTTCATATTGCAATTTTAGGACTTAAAGCGTCATAAAAAGGCAAGAATCATATGTAAATTGCATCCATTAACAGAATCTGAGAATTCGAACGGAGCGAAAACAAAGGTACGTCATTCGGGAAAAAAAGAAAGAAATGGAATAGCTATTGAAATGACTGACGTTGAGCTCGTCCAATCAGAGACCGCCGTATGAAAAGCACACCACTTCAGACGACCACTAGCATTAGTCGCTTTCGTGCAGATTTACACAGTTTACATGTAGCACTGCCAGAAAGCGGTACGGTGTGTACTTTGCTTGGAGCACATCCCGAACAGTCACGTCCATTGGACAGAGTGTATTTTTCGCTGATGCAAGCAACAAAAAAAAGAAAAAAATCAAAGGTGTGGTTTTCTGTCGTTTTGCACTCCGAAGTAGCGACTCGAGGAGAGTATGGTCACTGAAACACTTTTTTTGCCTGCAAGTATTGTTGCTAGCTCTGGCGGTTGACCGTTCCGTGAAGTTGGTAAGAGCTTAGCTGAGCTCACTATTCTGCACGAATCTGGCTTCTTTACTTTCAGTGTTGGCGTTTTCTCTGACGTTGTTTCATTTTTTTTTAAAATAAAAATATTTTGAAAGCGACATCAAGGGTACATTTAAACTATCTCATTCTCTTCATTCTCTCTCTCCTCTCTCTCTCTCTCTCTCTCTCTCTCTCTCTTCTCTCTCTCTCTCTCTCTCTCTCTCTCTCTCTCTCTCTCTCTTCCTCCTCTCTCTCTCTCTCTCTCTCTCTCTCTCTCTCTCTCTCTCTCTCTCTCTTCTCTCTCTCTCTCTCTCTCTCTCTCTCTCTAACCCATAAACATAACCCTAACCTTTCCTCAATAAGGCCTTCTATATCCCTAACCCTAATCCTAACTAACCCAATTTCGAAGCCCTAGGAGTCATCACAAATTTGGTATTTCTCAATTACTATGGATGACAAAACAATCTAAATATTGTAATTTCAACAACAACAAAAAAATACAAGAACATGTGAGATCATTTATTAACACCACATTCATAACTCTTACCCCTAATCCCAGCCATACTATGTCAATCTAAGCACCAAAAAAAAAACATCATCATCTTCAATATGTGATTTTGTTTATCAAGATGGATGAGAAGCAGTCTAAATGTAATCTAAAAATTAAATATACGACAAATATGCTTTTTAAAATAATTTATGGAAATTGTATTTTCTCTCAAAACATGAAGACAACATTAGGGTGAAAACCCCATATAGCCTACTATGTGTCCTCAGGAAGAATATTTTTCCAGAAGAAGCAGGTTTTTATGAAGTTCTACAAGGTGTTGTCCAGGGTTTGTTCAGCAGTTGTTGTTTTTTTCTCAACGTGTGACACATTGTGTAAAAAAATACATACTCTATTCTTCGTGTACAGCTGTTGATTGGGAAGCTATATAAGAAGGGAACTAACTACAGGCCATTTTGTTTTGCCCAAACATTTTTGTTCCATTAAATGCATATTAAAAAATGCATGGTTTCTGAAGCACCTTTCCTGTTGAAAACAATAAGAGATTGTAGTCTATTAGGCAATGTCCCAGTTCATATCTTAACAGACCTACTGTAGAGGTGACATTCCAACTTAGGTCTCCAAAGGAAATATGGAGATGGTGTTTATGGTCCAGTAGGTGACACTCTTTCCACCTTTTCAAAGATCCAAATTTATATTTAAAATATTTTTAGGACAGCCAAATATATTGTTTCAATAATTAATCTTTCTTTTGGTTTTTTCTTAAAAATATATACATCAAACTATTTATTAACACAAATGTACCTTAGGTGCAGCATACAAAAAATAATAACTACTGCTTAAACAATTACTATGTATACTTCCCACCAAGAATATGGTTTTCTGTGTTCCTAAAACGACTGTAACCCAGTCATGTTCACCAAAACCCCCCCAACAAAAAGCTATATTATCTAGCAAGTTAGAGGTTGATCTGATTTGCTACTGATACTGATAATTTAAATCTACTGATATTCAGACAAAAGAGCTTATATCTGAATAAATATTAAATATATAATATATATATATATATATACACCGATCAGCCACAACATTAAAACCACTGACAGGTGAAGTGAATAACATTGATTATCTCGTTGTTATTTTGGTTCTGTACTCTAGCACTTTGAGTTTGAAAGGATACAATGACAATGAGGTTGTAGTGCAGACTGTCAGCTTTAATTTGAGCGTATTTTGCCCAAAAATGGGGGGGACTATGTACAAAAGGTTCTATAATTTCTAAACGGTTCATCCGGTATGGATGAAAATACCCTCAAATTAAAGCTGTTTACACTTCAAACTCGTTCTCATTGTATCCTTTCAAACTCAAAGTGCTAGAGTACAGAAGCAAAATAACAACAAGATAATCAATGTTATCACTTCACCTGTCAGTGGTTTTAATGTTGTGGCTGATCGGTGTGTATATATATACAGTGCCCTCCACTATTATTGGCACCCCTGGTAAAGATGAGTAAAAAGGGTGATAAAAAATTCACCGTTTGGTGAATTAGCTTCATCTCACACTGAAAAAATGAGTAAAATCCAACTTTTAATTGAAGTAAATTTATTATGAGAAAAAAAAAATCCCTCATAAAGAAATAATTATTTTTAACAAAACCATGTGTGCCACAATTATTGGCACCCCTGCATTTATATATAGAATAAAGTAATAATTTTTAATATTTGGTCACATATCCTTTGCGTGCCATGACTTTCTGATGTCTGTGACCCAACAACATCAAAATACTCTTGATATCTTATTTTCTGGTACTCATAAGCGATACTATAACGTCTCTGCATTTGAATGGATCTCTATGGGAATTAGGGGGTGGGACTAGATTTAGCTGTAAATTACACTGGAACAGTATGGAACACATGGTTGGCTATATGGCTTTAAGTCATCAAGGGTCTGACGTATCAAACAAGCCTTAAACCATCACTCTGCTGCCAGAAATACAGTAGATATGGATGGATAACTTGAAGGGTTTCTTCTCCTGACTTATTTTTCCGTAGAGTTCAATAGGAGAATTTGTCAGGAGAAAAACCCTTAAAGTGGTCCATCCATATCTACTGCATATCTGGCAGCAGAGTGATGGTTTGAGGCTCATTTGATACCTCAGACCCTTGATGACTTACAGCCATTTTACCAACCATGCATTCCATACTGTTCCAGCATAATTTACAACAAAATCTACTCCCACCTCCCAATTCCCATAGAGATCCATTCAAATGCAGAGACATTATAGTATCGCTTGTAAGAGTACCAGAAAATAAGATATCAAGAGTCTTTTTATGTTGTTGGGTCACAGACATCAGGAAGTCATGGCATGCAAAGGATATGCGACCAAATATAAAAAATTATTACTTTATTCTATATATAAATGCAGGGGTGCCAATAATTGTGGCACATGTGGTTTTGTTAAAAATAATTATTTCTTTATGAGGGATTTTTTTGCCAATAGTGCCAATAATAGTGGAGGGCACTGTATATATATATATATATATATATATATATATATATATACAACTGAGACAATGGTAAATTTATCATGTGGATCAAATGAACCATCCCTTGTTGCCAGCCAATCAAACACGAGTGTAATCAGGTGCTGCTGTCTCGCTGACATAAGGAGAAGCACACTGTATGCATTATCTACTGATTTAGCAGCAGACTATGCATTATCTACTGATTGAATTTTCCAAGAAGGTAAGTGAACCTCATGGAAAAAGCGACCAATCAAATGTAACACAGGATATGATGTAATAATGCTTCTTGTATCTTATAGGGTGTAGAAGATGGAAATGAGCCAGCATTTTTCAAAAATGAGATTGTGCTACAGTATCTGTTAACTGCTTTGTGGATCCAGTATGACAGTAGGTCTATTGTAGTCGCCTCACACTTTTTTTCAGTTCTCCCCAAGACTAGAAAAAAAGGAAAAACACTACTTTAAAGGAACTCTTTCAAAGCGGTTTTACGCCCTTTTTCCTTTGATGTATGTATTGGGAGTTTTGGAATTACCTTTCGTGGGCAGGGCCAAAAGTGGAAAGGTGTGCAACTAGGCCCGGCACAAGTTAAACCAGTCATGTTGGACCAGACATAAGACTGTGCAGCTCAAAAAGTTATTAGTTTGTGAACAAATCACTGGGACCATTGAAACAGCATGTATTATGTTTATTTCTACCCTGCACCTGTGTGTAGGACTGTATTTGTTTCATTGTATTCTTATGTTACCATGGTAAGTAGTTTTCTTAACATGGTGTCTGTAAAGTGCTGTGTACCCTGGGAGGCTCATAACAAGCTGGCTCACAGCTATATATTTCCCTGGAATCATAGCCTGCAGGTCTTGTCCTACGACCTTCAAATGATGACATTGTTTCCCTGCAGTGACGTGACAACGTCTCCAAACAGAAGCGCGCTCAGTGAAGGGTACGCCTTTCTTAGCGTGATGCTTTCCAAAGGGGTGATGAGAGGGGTTGAGGTGGGTTGCAAGATGACGGCCCAAAATAAGTTACCGTTTACTTTTACTGCATTTAACATTTAGATATTTACAAAAGTGAATTTAAACACCGGGGCAGTTGCTGGGTATATGCTGTTGTTTTGACGTGTTAGAAAACCTTTTAAATTCGCTGTGAAGCAAAAAAAAACATTGTGACTCCAAAATATAATTCTCAGGAAGAGCAAATAAATGGCTTCTTTATTTCATTCACCCACACAGTGTTATGGTTTGGTCATACAGGGTTTTGAACCAGTTTTGTTAGCTGTGGATTTGTGAGACACTGCAAGCATGTAAAGGGTGGGATGAGCTTTCAGTGTGTGTTAAAAAAAAAAACCCAAACCCAACATGACAAAAAGAAAATGGACATACAGAGCTTGTGCACAGTGCTGGGAGTGTGTTAAGCCGCAGAGAAACATGTTAAAGTCATTGCTTAAGCAATGCCACAGGTTCAAAAAGTTTAGAAACTGCTGTTCTACTGGCCAGAAGCCCCAGGCTAAAGATAGACTGAAAATCTTTTTTGGAAGTGTGAACAGAAGAGGACTGCAGAATCTGCCTTCTAAAAAAAAAGTGTTGTTGGCCAAATCATTTTTTATCTTGGTGTAACCCAGTAAGATGTAAGATCACAAATATGTGATTAGAATGTTCTGAACATTCTAATGCTGATATAACAAGTAATGGAGTTCTAGAACACTGACTTCGAACTTTGAAAAAACATTACAAAAAAACCTACTCTTCAAAGGGTTCATCAGGTGAAATGGGAAATGTTCTTGTGTTACATCATTCTACAGATAAGGATATTCTAAGGAATGGGAGTCAAGTGACAAATATCTTGTGAACTGCTGCTGTTTTATACGTTGGTGTTCTGTCATAAAATTCACTAGGACATCCAAATATTTATTATTTAAAGTTTGCATGGTGTAGAATAAGCATACATTCACAAGAGGTGAGACAAGTGTTAGGCACAGCCATTATTATGTTCAAGACAAAGAGATTAAAAAAATAAAAAAAACTCCCAAAATTAGTCTGGATGTTCTTCTTCGCTTGTTCTCATCATAAAAGTATGTTTTTATGTTCTAACAAGAACAAATCTTCTCTTGCAATGTGGACAGTAACTCATTGGGTAGGCCCAGCAATTACGATCAGTGATTCTTGACATCTTTTAACCACAAGTTGCTAAACTGGTAAAAAAAAGTATTTGACTAGTCAAAGTAGACCTGTAATACTTTTGGTATATAGATATTTTCAAATAAACAAAAAGTACATAAACATATTTTATCATGGAAACATTGTCTGAGTTGTGAAATAAGGACTGTATTTTAAGAGTGGCACATCTTACCTCAAAGAACTCCTGCTGAACCCTATGCTCCTGCACAATTCACTTCCCGCCCCAGGCAAGCTGAGGCATTAAATGAGCTTTTTAAATGAATTGATCAGTCATGAAGTGTATTGATTTAGTGTGACTATATGAAGTGCACCTGCCAGGCTGTTATCAGGAAGAAGCATGTTCTTTCTACCCATGACAGCTCTGTAATAAATGTATTTTAAAATTGGCTCACCTCACTTCCCCGCATCTCCTAATGCTGGCTTAAATTCATAACAGGGTTTTTTTTAATTTTTTTTAATTCCTCAATGTTTTTAATTCCTCAAAGTAACTTTTTCTTTTGACATTTTTTTGTTGCCATCAGACTGAATAATATAGAATACTGATGATACTGACAAACAAAAAAGAAATACTGACTTAAGTAATTTTTTCTTTTTACTATACTGACAGAAAATATGAATTACCTCACAATTGATTGACAGAAACAATGAGATTGCTTTGGGCGGGGCTGACAGATGGCGCTCCTCTTAGACCTGCCTGTCATTTGAGGAGCATAAATCTAAGCGTAAATATCTAAAATATTGTTTGAAGTCCTACCTGACAGAGGGACGATCAGGGATGAACTGTGTGGTTAAAACCAGGCGGGAAATCGGTATGTTACCTCAAAACCTGCATTCTATTGGTTTAATATATTTTATTTTACCTTCATTTGGCCACGTGGATCTTCTGATGTGCAGTGCTGACCTGGGCGGGGTGGGGGGTATGGTGGAGGTACATTTTTACTTCTTTCAGGAAGAAATTACCCAAATGTACCCTGTTCATATGATAATGTTTTATATTTTCAAGCAAAAAAAGGTACAATTAATTCTGTATTGCTGTCTAGGGGTACTTACAGTATACAACAGAAGTGAGTACACCCCTGTGCAATATCACTTAAATGTCAAATGATTCAAAATTGTATCACCTCTCAATAATTACATTATTTCTAAGTTGACAAGTAGAGTGTTTCCTCTTATGAACAATCAAAAACAAATACTTTAGCAAGACTATAGTGAAAATACAGGCCTCAAAGTAGAAACTCAATGCAACAAAAGTGAATACACCTGTGATCACTGTCACACAAGTTAGAAAGTTACACAAGTTGGTTAATATTTGGTTGCATATCCTTTGCATGCCATGACTTCCTGATGTCTGTGACCCAACAACATCAAAAGACTCTTGATATCTTATTAGATTTAGCTGTAAATTATGCTGGAACAGTATGGAATACATGGTTGGTAAAATGGCTGTAAGTCATCAAGGGTCTGAGGTATCAAACGAGCCTCAAACCATCACTCTGCTGCCAGATATGCAGTAGATATGGATGGATCACTTTAAGGGTTGTTTCTCCTGACAAATCTTCCTATTGAACTCTATGGAAAAATGAGTCAGGAGAAGAAACCCTTCAAGTTATCCATCAGACACTTGATGATACGTCAGACCCTTGATGACTTAGAGCCATTTAGCCAACCATGTGTTCCATACTGTTCCAGTGGAATTTACAGCTAAATCTAGTCCCACCCCCTAATTCCCATAGAGATCCATTCAAATGCAGAGACGTTATAGTATCGCTTGTAAGAGTACCATAAAATAAGATATCAAGAGTCTTTTGATGTTGTTGGGTCACAGACATCAGGAAATCATGGCATGCAAAGGATATGCAACCAAATATTATCAACTAACTTGTGTAACTTTCTAACTTGTGTGTCAGTGATCACAGGTGTATTCACTTTTGTTGCATTGAGTCTCTACTTTGAGGACTGTATTTTCACTATCGTCTTGGTAAAGTATTTGTTTTTGATTGTTCACAAGAGGAAACACTCTACTTGTCAACTTAGAAATAATGTAATTATTGAGAGGTGATACAATTTTGAATCATTTGTCATTTAAGTGATATTGCACAGGGGTGTACTCACTTCTGTGGTATACTGTATATGTACAGTATGTATCTATAGGGTACCACCCCAGTGACAAGCGTTTGTACCTTTTTAGGTACTTTATGTTCCTTTTTTTCAGAGACTCTTTAGAGTAGATAAAAGATAAAATATCATCCGTACAGCTGCGATTTTAAATGTCACACACGGTTGGAAAAATGTTTTGATGGCTGGCTGGAGTTTGCGCCTGGGACTGAGAGGGCAAACGGCGATGCCTCCGCTCCGTGCGTGATCGCAGAACTGCACAGACCGCTGCTGTCCCGCCAAAAAAACAGTCTCACTTCCTTTAACTGCTGCTTAAACAATTCAGCACTGTTGTTTTGGACAGCGGGACTTGAACCTTGCACTAGCAGATGCGGGCCGAGGCGTTTGCTCGGAGCCAAAGCAGACAGAGCTGTTGCCAACGTGTCCATCAGCGCTGGAACTGTGTGTCCCGAGGCCAGGAGCGAAGCCAAACTCTGGAGAACAAACAGAGAGGAGAGAGTTAGAGCAGTGACTGAGAGAGGGGTCCGTGAGCAGGAGAGAGTTAGAGCAGTAACTGAGAGAGGGGTCCGTGTGCAGGAGAGAGTTAGAGCAGTAACTGAGAGAGGGGTCCATGTGCAGGAGAGAGTTATAGACGTGACTGAGAGAGGGGTCCATGTGCAGGAGAGAGTTAGAGCAGTGACTGAGAGAGGGGTCCATGTGCAGGAGAGAGTTAGAGCAGTGACTGAGAGAGGGGTCCATGTGCAGGAGAGAGTTATAGACGTGACTGAGAGAGGGGTCCGTGTGCAGGAGAGAGTTAGAGCAGTAACTGAGAGAGGGGTCCATGTGCAGGAGAGAGTTAGAGCAGTAACTGAGAGAGGGGTCCGTGAGCAGGAGAGAGTTAGAGCAGTGACTGAGAGAGGGGTCTGTGTACAGGAGAGAGTTAGAGCAGTAACTGAGAGAGGGGTCCGTGAGCAGGAGAGAGTTAGAGCAGTGACTGAGAGAGGGGTCCATGTGCAGGAGAGAGTTATAGATGTGACTGAGAGAGGGGTCCGTGAGCAGGAGAGAGTTAGAGCAGTGACTGAGAGAGGGGTCCATGTGCAGGAGAGAGTTATAGATGTGACTGAGAGAGGGGTCCGTGTGCAGGAGAGAGTTATAGATGTGACTGAGAGAGGGGTCCGTGTGCAGGAGAGAGTTAGAGCAGTGACTGAGAGAGGGGTCCGTGAGCAGGAGAGAGTTATAGATGTGACTGAGAGAGGGGTCCGTGAGCAGGAGAGAGTTAGAGCAGTAACTGAGAGAGGGGTCCATGTGCAGGAGAGAGTTAGAGCAGTGACTGAGAGAGGGGTCCATGTGCAGGAGAGAGTTATAGACGTGACTGAGAGAGGGGTCCATGTGCAGGAGAGAGTTAGAGCAGTGACTGAGAGAGGGGTCCGTGAGCAGGAGAGAGTTATAGCAGTGACTGAGAGAGGGGTCCGTGTGCAGGAGAGAGTTATAGACGTGACTGAGAGAGGGGTCCGTGAGCAGGAGAGAGTTATAGACGTGACTGAGAGAGGGGTCCGTGTGCAGGAGAGAGTTAGAGCAGTAACTGAGAGAGGGGTCCGTGTGCAGGAGAGAGTTATAGCAGTGACTGAGAGAGGGGTCCATGTGCAGGAGAGAGTTAGAGCAGTAACTGAGAGAGGGGTCCATGTGCAGGAGAGAGTTAGAGCAGTAACTGAGAGAGGGGTCCATGTGCAGGAGAGAGTTAGAGCAGTAACTGTGAGAGGGGTCCATGTGCAGGAGAGAGTTAGAGCAGTAACTGAGAGAGGGGTCCGTGTGCAGGAGAGAGTTAGAGCAGTAACTGAGAGAGGGGTCCGTGAGCAGGAGAGAGTTAGAGCAGTGACTGAGAGAGGGGTCCGTGTACAGGAGAGAGTTATAGCAGTGACTGAGAGAGGGGTCCATGTACAGGAGAGAGGGGTCCATGTGCAGGAGAGAGTTATAGATGTGACTGAGAGAGGGGTCCGTGAGCAGGAGAGAGTTATAGACGTGACTGAGAGAGGGGTCCATGTACAGGAGAGAGTTATAGATGTGACTGAGAGAGGGGTCCGTGTACAGGAGAGAGTTATAGATGTGACTGAGAGAGGGGTCCGTGTGCAGGAGAGAGTTATAGATGTGACTGAGAGAGGGGTCCATGTGCAGGAGAGAGTTATAGATGTGACTGAGAGAGGGGTCCATGTGCAGGAGAGAGTTATAGACGTGACTGAGAGAGGGGTCCATGTGCAGGAGAGAGTTAGAGCAGTAACTGAGAGAGGGGTCCGTGAGCAGGAGAGAGTTAGAGCAGTGACTGAGAGAGGGGTCCGTGTGCAGGAGAGAGTTATAGACGTGACTGAGAGAGGGGTCCATGTGCAGGAGAGAGTTATAGATGTGACTGAGAGAGGGGTCCATGTGCAGGAGAGAGTTAGAGCAGTAACTGAGAGAGGGGTCCGTGAGCAGGAGAGAGTTATAGCAGTGACTGAGAGAGGGGTCCGTGAGCAGGAGAGAGTTAAAGCAGTAACTGAGAGAGGGGTCCATGTGCAGGAGAGAGTTATAGACGTGACTGAGAGAGGGGTCCATGTGCAGGAGAGAGTTATAGACGTGACTGAGAGAGGGGTCCGTGAGCAGGAGAGAGTTAGAGCAGTGACTGAGAGAGGGGTCCATGTACAGGAGAGAGTTAGAGCAGTGACTGAGAGAGGGGTCCGTGTACAGGAGAGAGTTAGAGCAGTGACTGAGAGAGGGGTCCATGTGCAGGAGAGAGTTAGAGCAGTGACTGAGAGAGGGGTCCATGTGCAGGAGAGAGTTATAGACGTGACTGAGAGAGGGGTCCGTGAGCAGGAGAGAGTTAGAGCAGTGACTGAGAGAGGGGTCCATGTGCAGGAGAGAGTTATAGACGTGACTGAGAGAGGGGTCCGTGAGCAGGAGAGAGTTAGAGCAGTGACTGAGAGAGGGGTCCATGTACAGGAGAGAGTTAGAGCAGTGACTGAGAGAGGGGTCCGTGTACAGGAGAGAGTTAGAGCAGTGACTGAGAGAGGGGTCCATGTGCAGGAGAGAGTTAGAGCAGTGACTGAGAGAGGGGTCCGTGTACAGGAGAGAGTTAGAGCAGTGACTGAGAGAGGGGTCCATGTACAGGAGAGAGTTAGAGCAGTGACTGAGAGAGGGGTCCGTGTGCAGGAGAGAGTTATAGACGTGACTGAGAGAGGGGTCCATGTACAGGAGAGAGTTAGAGCAGTGACTGAGAGAGGGGTCAGTGTACAGGAGAGAGTTAGAGCAGTGACTGAGAGAGGGGTCCATGTGCAGGAGAGAGTTATAGCAGTGACTGAGAGAGGGGTCCGTGTGCAGGAGAGAGTTAGAGCAGTGACTGAGAGAGGGGTCCGTGAGCAGGAGAGAGTTAGAGCAGTGACTGAGAGAGGGGTCCATGTACAGGAGAGAGTTAGAGCAGTGACTGAGAGAGGGGTCCGTGTACAGGAGAGAGTTAGAGCAGTGACTGAGAGAGGGGTCCATGTACAGGAGAGAGTTAGAGCAGTGACTGAGAGAGGGGTCCGTGTACAGGAGAGAGTTAGAGCAGTGACTGAGAGAGGGGTCCGTGTGCAGGAGAGAGTTAGAGCAGTGACTGAGAGAGGGGTCCGTGTACAGGAGAGAGTTAGAGCAGTGACTGAGAGAGGGGTCCGTGTGCAGGAGAGAGTTAGAGCAGTGACTGAGAGAGGGGTCCGTGAGCAGGAGAGAGTTAGAGCAGTGACTGAGAG
Organism: Synaphobranchus kaupii; assembly: GCA_029718625.1. Lineage (NCBI taxonomy): Eukaryota > Metazoa > Chordata > Actinopteri > Anguilliformes > Synaphobranchidae > Synaphobranchus > Synaphobranchus kaupii. The sequence continues at coordinate 128,650,514 of CM056376.1, forward strand.
AGGGGTCCGTGTGCAGGAGAGAGTTAGAGCAGTGACTGAGAGAGGGGTCCATGTGCAGGAGAGAGTTAGAGCAGTGACTGAGAGAGGGGTCCATGTGCAGGAGAGAGTTAGAGCAGTGACTGAGAGAGGGGTCCGTGTACAGGAGAGAGTTAGAGCAGTGACTGAGAGAGGGGTCCATGTGCAGGAGAGAGTTAGAGCAGTGACTGAGAGAGGGGTCCATGTGCAGGAGAGAGTTAGAGCAGTGACTGAGAGAGGGGTCCGTGTACAGGAGAGAGTTAGAGCAGTGACTGAGAGAGGGGTCCATGTGCAGGAGAGAGTTATAGACGTGACTGAGAGAGGGGTCCATGTGCAGGAGAGAGTTAGAGCAGTAACTGAGAGAGGGGTCCGTGTGCAGGAGAGAGTTAGAGCAGTAACTGAGAGAGGGGTCCATGTGCAGGAGAGAGTTAGAGCAGTGACTGAGAGAGGGGTCCATGTGCAGGAGAGAGTTAGAGCAGTGACTGAGAGAGGGGTCCGTGTACAGGAGAGAGTTAGAGCAGTAACTGAGAGAGGGGTCCATGTACAGGAGAGAGTTATAGACGTGACTGAGAGAGGGGTCCATGTGCAGGAGAGAGTTAGAGCAGTGACTGAGAGAGGGGTCCATGTGCAGGAGAGAGTTATAGACGTGACTGAGAGAGGGGTCCATGTGCAGGAGAGAGTTAGAGCAGTGACTGAGAGAGGGGTCCGTGTGCAGAAGAGAGTTATAGACGTGACTGAGAGAGGGGTCCATGTGCAGGAGAGAGTTAGAGCAGTGACTGAGAGAGGGGTCCGTGTACAGGAGAGAGTTAGAGCAGTGACTGAGAGAGGGGTCCGTGTACAGGAGAGAGTTAGAGCAGTGACTGAGAGAGGGGTCCGTGTGCAGGAGAGAGTTATAGACGTGACTGAGAGAGGGGTCCATGTGCAGGAGAGAGTTAGAGCAGTAACTGAGAGAGGGGTCCGTGTACAGGAGAGAGTTATAGACGTGACTGAGAGAGGGGTCCATGTGCAGGAGAGAGTTAGAGCAGTGACTGAGAGAGGGGTCCATGTGCAGGAGAGAGTTATAGACGTGACTGAGAGAGGGGTCCATGTGCAGGAGAGAGTTAGAGCAGTGACTGAGAGAGGGGTCCGTGTGCAGGAGAGAGTTATAGACGTGACTGAGAGAGGGGTCCATGTGCAGGAGAGAGTTAGAGCAGTGACTGAGAGAGGGGTCCATGTGCAGGAGAGAGTTAGCGCTGTGACTGAGAGTGGGGTCCATGTGCAGGAGAGAGATAGAGCAGTAACTGAGAGAGGGGTCCGTGTGCAGGAGAGAGTTATAGACGTGACTGAGAGAGGGGTCCGTGAGCAGGAGAGAGTTAGAGCAGTAACTGAGAGAGGGGTCCGTGAGCAGGAGAGAGTTATAGCAGTGACTGAGAGAGGGGTCCGTGTGCAGGAGAGAGTTATAGATGTGACTGAGAGAGGGGTCCGTGAGCAGGAGAGAGTTAGAGCAGTAACTGAGAGAGGGGTCCGTGTACAGGAGAGAGTTAGAGCAGTGACTGAGAGAGGGGTCCGTGTGCAGGAGAGAGTTAGAGCAGTAACTGAGAGAGGGGTCCGTGTGCAGGAGAGAGGGGTCCGTGTGTACGGCTGACTACTTGTGCTTTTGAGCATGCTAAACACTGCATTGTGCGCTCCGTATAAAAATTACATATACTGCAATATGTGGAAATAAAATATATTACAAATGTCTGAAAAGATATTGCACAATCTATGGCCAAATATAAAGACTGCTGATTTTCAAACGTAAAAATTAAAAAAATGGTTGTGAAATATATTTATCATTATATCGTCCACATTTTCATAATATATTATTGCAGTACATTCCAGTTTCTAACCCATGTTCCAACATTGTTCTGATGTTGCAAATAAAAATAAACAGAGGGTTGTTAGTACCCCTATTGCAAAATCACTTTCACTTGGGTGCAAAATAGCAAACCAGACCAGTTTCCAAATGACTTTTGACAAAAGTGGTGTCACATGACTTGAGCAAGCATTGCAGGTGCATCAGAAAGAAATTGGTCGTCCTCAGTCTCTCTCGTAGTTTTGTCCTAGCGCACGTAAGATCTGATAAATTGTTAAGGAAGAACCAGAGGAAGCTTTAATGCTGCTTATTTCTCTGTATTTCTGTAAATCTGCAGCGTGGTGGTGAAGCATCTTTTAAACAAAGCATTTTCATCATCTTACACAAGACCATTGGTTTGTTTGCCACAAACCACTTCAGAGAGTTCAGCCGATCTAAAGTACTGTAAGTTCCTTGTAAGTTTGTGGGGTTTATCCTTACAGTTCTGGAGAAACTGACACCAGTGTAGAAATGAGATGCACGATAATTCATTAATAAAGAACATCGCTTTCATGTTAAACCACATTAGACAAAATGCAAAAAGAAAATACATTTTGAGGATTTGAATAAGGCTGTGTGAAGGACACCACACAGGTGCTCCGTCAGGTAATATATCACCGCAATGAGCTTGCTGCTGTCAAATTGAAGAATCACAGGAGCATCCGTTTGACAAGACCTTCTGCATTCCTGTATAGATATCTGTGCTAGTTTTGGAATACACTCTGCCAAGCTTTCACTGTTACATAACGCTCATACAAGTGTGTAAGTATAAAACTTGTCTCAATGCCAGGTCCAACATTATCATTTTTTTGGCCACTGTAATGTTAGAGAACTGTCCCACCTCTGTCCCTCAAATACATCTCTACTGCCCCTCTAGTGTCACCCAACTGTTGCTCTATTGCCCCTCTACTGTTCTTCTACTCCTCCTCCCTATAGGGTCTCAGAAAAGAACACACAGCTGATGCCTAAAGAAGAAAACAAACCTGTATTCAGAACGAAGGTGCACCGGGATGTGTTTACGTGCGTGTGTAAAAAAACACACAACAGGTGATTACCACAAACACCTCCCATAACGCCTCCCAATCAGCTTTCTGCGCCGAAACCTAGCAGTACATTGTTTCACAATATGAAAGCAGTTTTTTCCCCCTGCAAGAAGATCATAGCTCATACACAGAATTACCCATATTTAAATCTAAAAACAAAAGAGGAAATTCAAGAGTATCATATGGAAAGTACAGCTGAAAACACATCACGGGGAAACTGTTCATGTGGGCAGGGATCAAAGGCCACTGCAGTCCTGTCTGATGGTCATTCGTCACATGCGCACTTAGACTAGAGGCCGAAAGACACAAGACTGAACAGTAAAATATAACAACACTGAATAATGTGACCAATGCAAAATACTTCAGCCACCTCGTTTAATTACCCTGAGGAAAGATCCTATTGTCTCTCGGTTCTAACCAGGCCAAAACAGACCATTAATCCATTTGGAAAAACACAGAGGCTTGTTCCAAAAAGCAGGGTTAGTGAGTTAGCTGGATAACTGCACTGAGTAAAACCAAGAACCCTCCAAAATCTAGAACATGGACTGAAGTAAAAAGAGCTGTTCCGGGTTTTACTTAGTGCAGTTATCCAGCTAACTCACTAATCCTGCTTTGTGAAATGCCCCCCAGATGTGATGTTTTTCTGTGAGCTTTCTGTTAGCTGGATTACTTATTGCAGTTATCCAGCTAACTCACTAATCCTGCTTTGTGAAATACCCCCCAGATCTGATGTTGTTCTGTGAGCTTTCTGTTAGCTGGATTACTTATTGCAGTTATCCAGCTAACTCACTAATCCTGCTTTGTGAAATACCTGCCAGATCTGATGCGTACTGTTATCTGTTACCAGCAAGCGGTGTGTTTTTTTTTTTTTTTTTGCAGTCGTGGTTCCTTGTAAAGTGAATAGTGATATCTTTCCTGTAAGTTCTGCAGTTCATAGAAAGCCTCTGTTTCCCTTACACATTTCCTTTACTGACCACAACTGTCATCACCAGAAAACCCCTTGGTGCCATTTGTTGACTAAAACTCTTTAAACTCTTTAAACTCTTTACACCTGCAGGTTAACTAGGAACCTTTAGCGGCATCTCCTCTATGTCTCTAGGGCTTCTGCTGAGATGAGTGAAGTCTTCGACACGCTAAATCCTGTGTCAAGACGCGGGGAAGAACATCCTGGTCTTTTACGCTCACCGGTTATCTAAGGCAATTTCCTGGAAATAGAAAAATATTGTGAATGCACTTTCTGAGTTCTGTTGAAAACCAACAACAAAAAAAAGGACAATTATAAGAAGGGCAAGAGAATTATTAAATGAATATGCATTTCCTGAATTGTATCACGTTTGATGTTAACGTTTTACTACTTGTAACCTTACTACAAAGATATGCCAGGTATTCAGACCACAGCATACATATTTGTGCAATGTACATATTTCATGAGATACAATTGTTCTTCCTAATAATCACTTATATCACAATTTATACTCACAACAAGATTAATATCTTTCAGTCATGTAAGTTGGCAGTAGGCTATAGTGTAGTATAATGGCTATGGCTCAGGGGCTGCAGGCTCTATTCCCAGGAGAGACACTATGACTATGAGCAAGATAGTATAACCAATTAAAACCTGAACTGTTTCAGTAACAGTCCAGCTGCATAAATCGATAGTCTGTGAAGATGTAGGCTGTGCAAGCCACTCGGGATAAGGGGCTTGCTATGAAAATGTCGAGCTGTTAGAAACTGAGTAGCCAGCACTGCAATCAGCCCCTAATTAAACGTGCGTGTTGTTTGTTCACCAGTGTCTACCAACCATACACAACAGAGGAAGCATCTACTCATGATTTGACCTTGTGATTCATGGCACGTAGGCTACTGCTGGTGGGTCACACAGATAAGCTTCTGGACTTCTCAGAAATAATATTCCCTGTAGTTGCAGAAGTTGTAGTAGTAGTATTATTAGTCAACACTCTGGGTGGCTCTGTTGTGCTACTTCCGTTGTTTTGAAGTAAAAAAAAATAGTACAAAAAAAAAAACTTTGTTCACTGACAGAGACAAGGGAAATTTAGCAAACAATAAAAACAGTATTGTGTGTCTCTCACATTTATGTAACTTTACGGGCATACTGTAGCATATTTAGATGAAATTATCATTATGACGGGTAAATTTGTCTTTATAAATTGTTTCTTGTCCCGATGTACGAGAGTTAGATCTCGTTTTAGTAGCCTATATATTTAAAATAGCCTACTTGAACTTTTTAGACGACAGTAAAATTAGAAAACATTCCTGCATATCCATAGACGTTTTCAGTGAAACGTTATGGCAGTCCTAGCCTATTTGGAGCCCTAGGACCCCCCACCCCTAATGGAAATGTAATATACTGCAGTTTATTTTCAATATATTGCGAAGATAATTTTGATATATTTACAATATACTGCAGTATATTATTTTTCCCATATACCCCCCCACACAACTTCAAGATTCAGTGTCTGACATAAAAATATGATTAATGAAACAAATGAAATTTATTCATAGGCCTACCAAAGTGAAATACCACTTTAAAAGATGCTGTTTCGCGTCCAGATGCACGGAGCATGGGGCTGATTGCGTGCAGAGCGATCTCACGGTGAAGGCGCCTTGATGCTGCCGATAATGCACGCGGCAGCATATTTCTGAAGAAATTGGACGTGTGGCAATCACGCAATTTCCTATCACTCCTACTCGCATTTCTCCTTTCAGATCGTGACTGTGCAGAGCTTGAGCAACACTGGTAAAAAAAAAATTTTTTTAAAGAAACTGCAGCAGGTTCCCATGCCTGAGATCTCACCTCTCATTCAGAGATTAGATTATTAATTAGATTTATTGGATAAAATCATAAAATCAGGTAACAAAAAGACCGTCACAAGCTAGCCATATTCTCATATCTCTGCCTCGTTTCTAATGGCAACAAAAAATAAAACTCGACTGTATGATCTCAACTGTAAAATATACAAATAGACCCCCAGGATGAAATTAGCACAGGACTACTTTTACCACAGGGCAGGTAACAAGAAGGAAAAGATAGTAAAATAAGCAGCATTTTAGGATTGGCAGGATTAGGAGAACCTTCCAGCAGTGAGACCCCAAAAATGATGTAAAGCTTTGGAATTTCCCTTGAGGAAAAAAATGTTTACAAACGTTCATTTTTATTTTGGAAAAGTAATCTCCCATCTGTTTTGCATTAAATTAAAGATTTTTTTTAAAAGGTTGTAAAACGCTTGTTTGCCCTATCTCTGTCCAGTCTATGATGCACAGACTCAAGCAGGGCTCTTGTGTGGCACATCCAGCTAACACACAAGCTCTCAAAGTATTTGCTACTGATTAAGTCTATCAATTATTCAAACTTAATTTTAAGTGCCTTTTAAAACAGGATGTCATACAGTGTCCCCCCTAATTAATAATAATTATACAAAAAATAATAATAATAGCTGCAAAATAAACTGTTCAATGTTAAATCGACTCTGACAGAGCACATTGTACTCGGAGTGCTTTTTATCCCTATTGGACTCATTATATAAACTGTGTTACAACTGACATAACGCTGAACATTTTACTTTGTTGATACCAAGGGGGTTGTTGGGGAAAAACACTCCCCGTCCTTCCTCACTGCAGCTCTTCTGGCAATGATTTAGTCCTGTTTGGCCAAAACGTGTGCAGCGAAAGATATAAACAACCCGGCATGCCAAAGGGAGAATAATAATTTTTTAAAAAGTTCACAGAAACTTTGTGCCTCGTTGTGTGTTAACGACATTATTTATTGCGATGTTTGTGTTTGCTCAGGGTGTCAGCCTGTTCAAAGGTCAGTGTTGACCTGGTCAGAGGTTCTTACCTGATCACATGGTTTTGGTTTCCTTGGATGCGCCCCGGGGGTCGAGCACCACAAACGCGTGGAGAAGAAATGTGGTTTGAATAATGAGAAATGGACTCCTGAGGTACCCGTCGCCCGTGTGCATGGTAAACAGGAACACGTGTTTTCCCGTGCATTATGGGAAAGCAGCTGGAAACGGCGGCATGCTGATGATATCAAAAATAATCTCGCAAATAGCAACGTACGACCACGTGAAGATACACAAACCTACGACTGTTTTTGATAAGTGGTAAGAAAGAGGGGATTCAGGGCACTTTACACACACACACACACACACACACACACACACACACACACACACACACACACACACACACACACTATCCAGGTGTAGTTCCCTGTTACCCTCACATCGTTGTACCTTTTCAAGCCTGGGTAACTGCCCTCCATGCTGCCTAACCCTAACCCTAACCCTAACCCAACCGTCCCCCACCATCCCCCACCAGCCTCCAACCGTCCCCCACCATCCCCCACCAGCCTCCAACCGTCCCCCACCAGCCTCCAACCGTCCCCCACCATCCCCCACCAGCCTCCAACCGTCCCCCACCATCCCCCACCAGCCTCCAACGACCCCCACATGCCCTCTCTCCCATTAGCTTCTCTCAATATTGTCATTAGCACTCCAGTTTGATTCCGTGGCCCTGGTTGCCGTTCAGAAAACCATCGCCACGGGGATGGGATAAACAGCCTGGAGGAAATCTCAGAAGGTCAAGGGGCATAGCGGGGTCAAAATAACCTCCTGCCCTCCAGGGCAATTCATGTCCCCAGGGTTGTGGTGAGCTTTGCGAGGCCCTTCTGCAAGTACCCCCTTCTGCCCTTAGAGCCAGAGTACCCCTTCAGCCCTTAGAGCCAGAGTGCCCCTTCTGCCCTTAGAGCCAGAGTACCCCTTCTGCCCTTAGAGCCAGAGTACCCCTTCTGTCCTTAGAGCCAGAGTACCCCTTCTGCCCTTAGAGCCAGAGTACCCCTTCTGCCCTTAGAGCCAGAGTACCCCTTCTGCCCTTAGAGCCAGAGTACCCCTTCTGTCCTTAGAGCCAGAGTACCCCTTCTGCCCTTAGAGCCAGAGTGCCCCTTCTGCCCTTAGAGCCAGAGTACCCCTTCTGCCCTTAGAGCCAGAGTGCCCCTTCTGCCCTTAGAGCCAGAGTACCCCTTCTGCCCTTAGAGCCAGAGTACCCCTTCTGCCCTTAGAGCCAGAGTACCCCTTCTGTCCTTAGAGCCAGAGTACCCCTTCTGCCCTTAGAGCCAGAGTACCCCTTCTGCCCTGAGCACCGGAGCACCCCTTTGGGAGTGGCTCCTGGGGTCTCCCTAAAAGGACAGAATGGAGCTGGCCTCCAAGGTCCTGGTGAGCCCACACCTGGATAATATCTCATTAGGCAACTAGACCTACAGTGATCACCATAATTCATTGGACAGTGACACAGTTTTTGTTATTTTGGTTCTGTACTCTAGCACTTTGAGTTTGAAAGGATACAATTTAATTTGAGGGTATTTTCATCCATATCGGATGAACCGTTTAGAAATTATAGAACCTTTTGTACACAGTCCCCCCCATTTTCGGGCATCAAAAAAATATTGGACAGTTTAACATAATGTAGAATAAAGCAATCATTTGTAATAATTGGTTGCATAACCAAGTGTTCCATACTGTTCCAGTGTAATTTACAGCAAAATCTAGTCCCACCCCCCAATTCCCAGATCTTGAATGAAAAAGCCTTCAGAGGGTTAGAGTCCATTATTTCCCCAGTACTGATGTTGTTTTATGTACTTCTATAGAGGTGAGTGTTATTCCTTTAGGGAAACCATGGCGACAGGACAGGCAGGAGAAGTACAGTCCCAGCTGCTACCAGGCCTCAGTTATTTAAGGGCCTGAGAGGGTGTGCATGGGGTCAGCTGTCCCAAAACGGCCTGTGCCACCCCCACTGCACCCCCTACCGCCCACACACCTGTTCACACACATACACATGCAAACATACACACATATGCATGTACACTCACTGCACACACACACTCACTCACTAACACGCACACACACACACACACACACACACACATACACATGCAAAACATACACACATATGCATGTACACTCACTGCACACACACACTCACTCATTAACACACACACACACACACACACACACACACACATACACATGCAAACATACACACATATGCATGTACACTCGCTCACACTCGTTCACTAACACACAAGCACACATGCACATACACATGCAAACATATACACATATGCATGTACACTCACTGCACACACACACACTCACTCACTAACACACACACACACACACACACACACACACATGCAAAACATACACACATATGCATGTACACTCGCTCACACTCATTCACTAACACACAAGCACACACGCACACACCTCCTTTAAAATGAGCTGGCCGACCCACAGTGGGACGGGGTGTCAGAGTAAGAGGAGACTGACCCGTTGTGGGTCTCCTCTGGGACAGACCAAAATAACACCCCTCTCTGAGAAAAACAGGAGTTCCCTGCCATGAGAGACTCCCATCATATGAGCTCTCACCACATTGTTAACCCATTTCTGCTCCTGGTTTTTAATGCCCTCAATGCGCACTTATGAGCCCAACTATATGTCCTCTGTCCATTCGGGGGATCCCAGGCAAGAGCAGGGACTCCTCTGAGTTAATGTTAGCGGCCACAGCTCGGGCAGACAGACGAGTGATGAGTCAATCTTTAGACGAGGACAGTCCTGCTGAATGTAACCGCCCCTCTCTCAGTCCAGTTATGTCCAGTCCTGCACCACTCTGCCGGGCTTCGGGCCTGGTACTGGTACTGGTACCAAGTGTTTTTTGCCAGATGAGCCTCCCGGGTCTGAGTTGCGATAGTTTAATTATTTTTGTTTGTCTGCTGAGTCTACCAAACTCTCTCAGACATTTAATACTGAGCGAAATGGAATCATTGGGCCCCCGATATCAGCCATGCCACGTTCAGAAGAGCGTGTGTTTATCTTCTCTGCAGAATTCCCTGCTAGGACTGAGTGTGCATCTCTAACATCAAAACCCCTTTTGAAGTCAGGCAGGCGTTCAATAGATCTCCACATTAAAGCAGAGCAGGGTGGCTCAGTAGCATAGAGCACGCCCTGTAAACCGGCTTCTCAGGGCCTTTCCCATTAGTGACATAAAACAGAGTAACATCTTGTGCCTCCGTGCCTGTTTCTGTATAATTGAAAATGCCTCTCAGAAATAAACCCTCCAGCCTTCCTCTCCTCCTCCCAGGAGTCCGTACATTTTTGGCCCTTGTTGTTTTTGGACATCCACAAGAATTTTGGGCCTTTTGAAGAAAAATATAATTGAGAGGTAACCTGAGACGTTTTTTTTTTTTTTTTTTCTTTTTTTCTTCTTTGCGGTTTACGCAATAGTTCAGGGGAAAAATAAAAGTTCAAAGTCGAACTCAGCTGTAGGTAAGCGGGAATATTTTTGTCTGATTACAGTATGGAAAATTTTTTTTTTTAAACTAAGTATAAGATTCTTTGAACCCCAGGAAAGGACATAAACAATGCCGCTGGAAATCTAATGTACGGAAAACCAATAAAAACATTTGTAACTTTAGAAGAAATCACCAGAGAGCGGAACTAGGGAAAGTCAGGAAACTTATAAACGTAAAATACATTATCATAAAATTCACAAGTTTCTAATTAAATGCATGTTTTATTTACACTAGGTTCCAAGAAACAGTGATGTAGAATATTTGCAGAACCATGTTTGAACATGTCTTGTAAATAATTAAATTCCTCTGGTTTTTAGAGACTCTTTGTCCTTTATCTTCACATCACTCATAATCATATTTTAATATTGTTATACACATAAGGCAACAGTATTTACATCACTTACAAAACAGTACAGACAGCCAAATGGTTAAACAGTTTTACTCTATAACCTTGTACACCCTCTATTGTGTGGTTAGCAACTTTAAAAAGTTGGTTTCAAAAGTTCACTGTATTAAAAGAGCTACATGCAGTGCTGATTCACTTTAGAAATAAAACATGTGGACATGTCATTTGTCTTAATTTTGTGGATTATACAGAAGTATATCCTCATGATTATGACATATTTAATACCTGTGCCATCTGCCCTCTGAAAGTGACTAAAAATGAGGATTTAGAACTTCTGTAGAATGTGAGCCGTCAGCGTCGAGTGGAGCTGTGCCTGTGATCTCATCCTAATTTGTGCCGTTGGCATCGCGTTTCTCAACCCTTCACTCAGGGTAATGTGTTTACATAGAATAATGTGGATTTTCAAAGACTTCTGTTAAAATCTGACACGTTTTTTCAGTTGTTTCTTTTTCATAAATCATTCGCACACCATAATCTCTCAGTGAAAAAGGAACCAGGCAGCTAATTTCTCCATGAGAGAGAAAATAATCAAAGAATCCAATAAGAATAATAAGAATCCAATGGTGCAAATTCATTTCAAGACTGCGCTCTTCAGCTCAGCTGCAGACCAGGGTAGAAAAATAATAATCTTTATACATGAATATCATGCTGAAAATCTCTATATAAACTACACAGCATATCATAACTCTGTTCCATTCTGTGTTCCTGAAGTATTCTATTAAGCTCAGCCATGGCTGCTTTACTGCCTCCATTATCTTAACCAGGCCATAAATCACCTCCAGATTAGTACTTGCAGAATGTTTTCACTGCTGTTTTGCACTGATATCGGAACTAAAAGTCCTGAAATTCAGCAGATAACAATAACCCCGTTCCTATACCTCGCCACTCTATCCATAAAAGTATTAAATTTGTATATAACTATGGGAAATATCTGAATATTTACTTTAGCCCTCACTTTCCAAAAACACTCCGTTCTGAAAGCTTACAAACATTTTGACATTTGAGGCCAAATGGTCTCATTAATTTCAGTGTGTTATTCACTTCCCATTGGTTTTAATTCGTTTTAAACTGCTCTCGAAATATAAATATTTTTATATTACAGAGAACAGATTTGAACACTCATTATCTAAATAATTATACTATTGGAAAAATTATTTTCATATTTATTTAATATTCATTTCCCATTTGCTTTAAAAAACCAAAACATTTATGGGGTCCGTGCCAGTGCCGACTGTGGCCGGTAGCTCCACAAGGCAACACATAATTGGCACCGGGGTATGGGAGGGTTCAGTTGGACAGGGATCCACGTTTCATTGGTTTTGGGCGAACCTCGCTGGCCAATAAGGGTGCTCATAAGACTGCATGTCAAAGCCGCATATAAAAGGTCTTCCTTCGACGCCACTGAGAAAGTGTGGTCTTCTAAAAGAAGCAGCTGTTGGACAGCACGTGTTTCGGAGGAGAACGGTGGATGTCCCGGCTCTCCCGAATTGGCCCATGGAACATGACTGCGGTTGCAGACAGTTGGATATTTCAGATTGGGGTGGGAATTGGGATGGCAGGTATGCCATCCGCCAAGTTACGGCTTGGTGGGGCATGCCCCATACCTATACAGCACTGAGAGTTTGGCACTTTTCAGGGTTTCCTACAGAAGTAACCACAATGACCATAGACTCTCAGCCCTTAAAAACATTAACTTCTGTATGTATCGACCTCATGTAACCACACAGCGTTCAGATACAACGTCACACATCCACAAAATAAAGCCCCAAACTTGGGTTATTTTGCCTTTTTTCTCCTTCCTCTTCCGCTTCTTCTTCTTCTTCTTCTTCTTCCTATTTTTCCTGTCAAACTGCCTGCCTCTGTCGCGATGTTATCCATTCTTTGAGGGTATGGTCCGTATACCTGCTCATAAAGCTACGGTGGCCTAATAGTTAGAGTTGCTGTCTCTCACACAGAGGATTGTGGGTTCGAGCCCAGCAGGGCACATGCTTATTTTCCACAAAAACAATGTGCAACTGTTAAGTACTTTTCATTTATTAGACTGTTATTATTTTCACATTAACACATTAATGTATTTTATTGCAAAGGCAAAAGAGGTTTCCAATATTAACTGTTCAATGTTTCACTTGTATTTCACTTGTACTATATCACACCCTCCCCAAACCGGATGCTCGCACTTGTCTGGTTTGGGGAGGGTGTTACGCTCTGCTCTTGCGGTCATGACTGACTGACTGTGGAAACCGAACCTCAACGTACCCTTGCCTCGGCCAAAATTTCTTTATTCCTTAATTTCTTCACTTCAGCTCTGTTCACTTTATCCTTTTCACACATAACACAATGTCACCATAAAATTAACTACTAGGAAAATTAAGGATAATAGCCTACATTAAGAATTGATAATAGCCTCCTATAAGCTGCAATCCTTTATGAGATCGGATTTATAAAACGCCAATTCCCCAAACATATCTGCTTCATGGTTAGTCACTTTAAAAAAAACAAAAAAACAATAGCCTCCGAATGTGGCTCTAGTCTACGCTACTCTGCTGATAATGTAGCTTACTGCAAACACTTTTAATTATAATAATAATAATAATAATAATAAGAAGAATAATCTCTGGTATGTATTTCTTAGTAGTATCTATTGTTTTCTTTCTGGCTAAGATTCCTGGGAAATATGCGTTGTCATTAAGCTTGTTAGCCAACGTTACTGTTGCCAGAGAAATGTCAGTCTGCTTCTAGTCAGGAAGCAGAAACAAGCTAGGCTACTACGAAGCGAATCAACATGCCTTATAGCCTACATTCATTGCACTACAGAAAACTAAACTAAACCTAGCTGCCCGGTACCAAAACATTTCCCGCATGTAACGTTCTACACTACCGGAAAAAAAAATGCGAAGGAATTCTGCTGTGCTTATGAACTCACTAGCTCGCTCGCTAGCTCATAGCCCACACATGTAAGGTTGGAGTTACGCATCCGGCAATCCAGTGTTGAATAGCCTAACGTTAAATGTATTTCATTTTCTATAGAATACTAATAGCCCTATTTTAAAACTGTATTTCCATATTTTACTGATCCAAACTATTTAGGCTGTACTAGCTACTATTTAGGCTGCATGTCTTTCAGCTAGAATGTGTTTGCGTCTAGCCCATTGTGCATGCATGTCCCATATAGACTTGGTTCATTAATTTACATGCTTCTTCATGATCCATAGCTCAGGTGGTGCTGTTCATTGTATTTCATTACACATTAAATACTGCTCATCTAAAAACTATTTTAATGTAATTGTGTGCTGTCTGTAATAGGATAACTGTTCTCATTCTTGTCAATAGAGGGCGTTATGGTTACGCGAATGTCTACATGCATTTCTTTGGAATGCATGTCTCTCTCCGTGTTTATCTTCATGCATTATTCATCATTAGTTAACTATAAAAAATAAGTGATATCAGATCAAAAACGTCTACGACGTTAAAAAAAAAGCCAAGTTACTCACGCATAGCCTACATAGCGCTGTCTATAAGCCCTTAATTCCAACTTGCAAAAACTAGGCCTGCCTTTAAAAGTATTGATATCAAAATGTGGCCAAGTTACAACTAACAATATTGCCTATCGTAGCTCACACTAAATAAACTAGCTCTATTCCAAAGCAATGCTATCCAAACTTCCCTAAATTATTTAATGCAACTTGGCCCTTGGTTTCTTCATCTTACCATCTCAAGAGAATGTGGTCAATGAAACTGTATGTGCCACATCAAACTGCAAAATGAAAATGATTTATAGTGGAAATACTCTGATTCAGATGTGTTGCACTTAGAAATTAAACAGAAAAATTACTACACTATAGGGCATGTTTGAACAATTGTCTGAATCCACTGCTTTGGGTCTATGAAAAGCACAGAATGAATTAAATGTATTATTATTATTATTATTATTATTATTATTATTTTGTATTTATTGATTTATTTATTTGGATTTCTATCAAAACCTGTGTGGTCCTACAGAGCATAGATATCCTTGTGTTCACAAAATTCTGTTTGCAAATATCATACATAGTATTATGTTAAGATTGGTACTATTACTTATTTGCCACCATCTGACCCACAAATATGTCTGGATACGTTTGTAAAAATGCTATATGTACGCTATTTTCTAGGTAAAAATATTACTCATTTTAATCTGCATTTATTTATTCATCACCCCTTTCTCTATTGTACATGATGTTTCTTGATATAAATGTCTGTTTGTGAATTGTAAAGAACTCTGTAGCAGCAGTTAACATTTTAAAACCTGTACATTTTCTAAAGTAAACTTGCCAACAAAGTACAACCATATCCTTTCTGGAGTGTAATTATTCATCAACTGTTAAAAACATTCATCAAAATCATATGTTGTTCCACGAGGCACAATCTCTTCACATGCAAAGATGAAGAAACACAGGGCCAAGTTGCATTAAATAATTTAGGAAAGTTTGAATAGCATTGCTTTGGAATAGAGCTAGTTTATTTAGTGTGAGCTACAATAGGCAATATTGTTAGTTGTAACTTGGCCACATTTTGATATCAATACTTTTAAAGGCAGGCCTAGTTTTTGCAAGTTGTCGTAGGCGTTTTTGATCTGATTGGATATATACAGTGACGGGTTTGGCGGGAAAAAAAAAAAATCAGTCTCCAAAGCATCCATTTTTTCCAGCTTGTAGGTCTCTGTGGGTCCTTCATACAATGCTGCACTTCTGAAAATGTGTAAAGAAAAAAACAAGATTGACTGGATGAGGTGCATCACTGCTGTCCCTTTACTTCTGCTGTACTAACTGTGACATTGTGTTGGCACCTCATTCGCTGGCTTGTTTGCTCATTCATTTCTCAACAGCCACATGTTCCTTTCTGCTTAACAGCCAATGAACCGACCACACGATTGTTTAAACTTTTTAAAGCGATCTACGCGACGGCCACATGAACAAAGGGCAAGACTGGTGTCGTTTGCACTAAATGAAATTTGGGAGCACAGAAGGAGCGATAAACAGAGAGAAAGGGGGAGAGAGAGAGCGAGAGAGAGAGAGAGAGAGAGAGAGAGAGAGAGAGAGAGAGAGAGAGAGAGAGAGAGAGAGAGAGAGAGAGAGAGAGAGAGAGAGAGAGAGACCCCCACAGTGTAAACTCAAAGTGCAGGCTTTGATTCAGGCTCCTTGCTCCTGCCTCTCAAACAGAGGCTGGCGGCAGCAAGCGTCAGGCCAGGGCTTTCCTGCATTCGGTTTTCTCCCCCTCTCTCTTTTTCTGGGGTCAGAGGTCATCGTCTGGTGATTTTTCACAGGAGTGGGTGGGGTGTACAGACTGGCAAATCTCTATGGCCTCTGGGCTGGGGGGGTGGGGGGGAGGCATGTCTGCTGCGTTCGGTCTGATCTGGAATCTGTCTCATCCCACTGATAATGTCCCAATTTGCCACCGATGATGTCACAGATTTCTGCTAATGATGTCACAGGCCCTCATCCATGCTGACACCCAAGTGCTTCATCACAGTGATGCAGGAGCTGAAGGGGGCGGAGCTTGGCCCGGCCTGTGGTGGTGGCCTGAACTGCTCCACCAGGATATTCAACATATCCTCCATCTTCTGGTCCATCTGCACCACCTTAGGCACCAAGAGACACACAGACAGGAGCCATTATATATTACTACTGCTAATATATAAATTATCAATATCACTGTACGCACTGAGATGCACAGAGAGGAGCCATTATGCATTACTTCTTTAGTATTCATATTTTATATATTAACACCACTTTATGAACAAACAAATTGAGCAGAGCCATTATAAATGATTACTCTATAGCTGATTACTACGGCAACAAACAAATGAGGTTCTAGAGACAGCAGTGGAATAGAGAACACTTTGCAGGTGATTAATCAAAACAAATCTATTATGACATCATAATGAGCATGCTCAACAGGTACACAGTACAGCACAATAACAGCAACGGGAGGAAGTCAAGAAGGCTGACACAGATTAGTCCCGGAGCACGTGCAGAGCTGTACAGGCTGACTGTGCCTAGTGCAGACTGAGATAGCTGGGGCTCGTGCGAGAAGCTGTTTCTGGCTTTCTGACGCGGTGCCTTCGCAGGTGTACCACGCCACAGAGACGTCTCAGGAAACCCACTACATACAAAGCAAAATGCAGATGTGTGCGGCAGCCAAAAAACGACATTGTTTGCCACCTCGCACAAACACTTAAAGTGCCACACCTGACATCAAACCCTCGCCCCTAACTCTCTCTCCTGTCCCATCAACATCCTACACCTTGATTAATCAAAATAGGTACAATATCTGAATATGAGTCGAACACTCCCTCATTGTTTCAATAAAATTTAATCTGGCCCTCCCCTCCAAAAAATGTTTCTCAAGTCAATCACAAATATTAACAATGTTTGCTCATGGTTATTCGATACCGAATACCAACATGCTGTATAGAGAGACGCTTGGCAAAGGGCCTAAATCAGATAAGAAATGGCAATAAATAATAAATGACCGATGTGAACTGGGGCACACGTCCTGGACAGTTTCCTCAGCAAGTTCCAGTGGAGCTCTGTTACTTATGAAACTGGCAGGAAACAGTTAAAGAGACGGAAGCACATGTCCGCCTCATTAATCTTCCTCCAGTTTAATCAGGGCAGATATTCCCTCCTCCACCTCAGCTGATGTGTGCTGATCGTTCTGGTGCAAAATGGCCGCCGTGCATCAACCAGGTGTGGGGGGGGGGGGGGGGGGGGGGGCTACACAATGGTGGTGGTTGAGTTTCCCCCTTTATTGTAAAGCACTGTGAGATGATGAGCATAAGAGGTGCTGAATATACTGTGTATATATATATATATATATATATATATATATATATATACAGTTGAAGTTGGATGTTTACATACACTTAGGTTGAAGTCATTAAAACTCATTTTTAACCACTCCACAGATTTCATGTTAGCAAACTATAGTGTTTGTGCATGACACAAGTAATTCTTTCAACGATTGTTTACAGACAGATTATTTCACTTTCAATTCACTATATCACAATTCCAGTGGGTCAGAAGTTTACATACACTAAGTTGACTATGCCTTTAAATTTTTAATATTTGGTCACATATCCTTTGCATGCCATGACTTCCTGATGTCTGTGACCCAACAACATCAAAAGACTCTTGATATCTTATTTTCTGGTACTCTTACAAGCGATACTATAACGGCTGTAAGTCATCAAGGGTCTGAGGTATCAAACCATCACTCCGCTGCCAGATATGCAGATATAGATGGATCACTTTAAGGGTTGTTTCTCCTGACAAAATGTCCTATTGAACTCTATGGAAAAATAAGTCAGGAGAAGAAACCCTTCAAGTTATCCATCCATATCTACTGTATTTCTGGCAGCAGAGTGATGATTTAAAGCTTGTTTGATACGTCAGACCCTTGACCTAGAGCCATTTAGCCAACCATGTGTTTCCATACTGTTCCAGTGTAATTTACAGCTAAATCTAGTCCCACCTCCCAATTCCCATAGAGATCCATTCAAATGCAGAGACGTTATAGTATCGCTTGTAAGAGTACCAGAAAATAAGATATCAAGAGTCTTTTGATGTTGTTGGGTCACAGACATCAGGAAGTCATGGCATGCAAAGGATGTGTGACCAAATATTAAAAATTTAAAGACACAGTCAACTTAGTGTATGTAAACTTCTGACCCACTAGAATTGTGATATATTGAATTAAAAGTGAAATAATCTGTCTGTAAACAATTGTTGGAAAACTTACTTGTGTCATGCACAAAGTAGGTGTCCTAACTGACTAGCCAACACTATAGATTGCTAACATAAAATCTGTGGAGTGGTTCAAAATGAGTTTTAATGACTTCAACCTTGTACTTGTATGTAAACATCCGACTTCAACGGTATATATATACAGTTGAAGTCGGAGGTTTACATACACTTAGGTTGTCCTGGGTTCCACTGTAAATAGATTGCAATAGGTTTCCTTTAGAACACAGGGCAATCTATTTACCGTGGAACCCCGGACAATCTATTTCCTTTAGGACACAGGGCAATCAATTTACTGTGGAACCCAGAACAATATATTTCCTTTAGAACACAGGGCAATCTATTTACCGTGGAACCCAGGAAAATCTCTATCCTTTGGAACCCAGGATATAATGTATTTCCTGAAGGGCCCAAACTGACTTATACCCACACTACTCTGGGCAGAATGAGACCAGTTGGGGCCTACATCTGCAGAATCCTGGTCTAGGTTGGACACAGACACAGCCGAGGACCACACATGTTTATTTTTTCATAGGCTGGTTCTGCAGACAGTGACCTCATCGATTTTCCAATTACGTCACCCTGTCAAACATCTGAGACTCTGGATAGTTCATGCATTTTTCCCGTTACTCGTCACATGCGAGAGACACGAAGAGTCCATTTAAAAAGCAGCAGTCATTTCAAGGAAGATACATGAAATGTAATGGCTGTAGAAAGCCACCATACACACCACATTAGAGAGCCTAACTACTACAGCACAGGCAGACTGAACACAGAACATTAGAGGAACGTAATCACTGCAGCTGTCAAACGTATGATTAGAAGAACAGGCACCATAAAAAAAGAGAGAGAACTCAGCAACTACCGTCTCTGACCGCAGAGAGATGTCTGGACCCCGAGAGGAAAGAAAGCAGGCTGCTTGGCGTAAGCTAAATATAAATCTGTACCGTAAATATGTCTAAAAGCGCTCCCGAGTCATCAGCATTCTGGCCAAATTCTCTTCTTTTTTTTTTCCAGGCATAAAAAATTCCTTTCATTTTCTCTTGAAGAACCATCTGACCTACAAAGACCAGCGAAGGCTTAAGAAAAACAAAACAAGAGACAGCGTGTCTGCGTCATCTATCACTGCCTGTGCGCTGCTCTGTCTGCTCGTTTCTTCTCTCCACCGTACATTCTCTTCATTTTTCATCATCTGTAACCGGCTAACCGCCCCTCCCGATTGGCACATTTAGACGGCAGGTAAGAGCCTAGCGTGAGAGACCAACGCATCCCCCAACCCAGGATAGTTGTTGGGTTGGGGGTGTTCTGAGGTTTGGTGAAAATTGGTGGGGGGTGGGGGGGGCTTAAATACCTCATCTTCCCTGCATTTGGAGATATGAGATGAGCCCCCCCCCCCCCCCCTCAGTGGGTTTATCTGGGAACTGGGGGTACTGGGGAATGTGGAAATATGACGGCAGGTGACACCCCCCCTCCCTAGCCCCCAGTTCAGCTTACTCAAACAATCCATCTAATTGCACTGAAGACACAATTAAATTGACACCCCCCACCCCCCTTTCAGTCACACCCATTACACCACCCTTTCACCGCCCCCACCCCTATGGGAACAGGCAGAAAAACCTTGAATAACCCCATTAAATTAAAAATGGATGTGAAATTCAAGTCATTCATTGGCAAATCCTCATAAGACATTTTGAGTGCATTTTTCAGTTCATGAACTTGAGTTTCATTTCATTTCCTGAATTGGCAGGACTGTGATGGAACTGACCCGGTTTTTGAAAGATGGCGTTTTCTTAAACCATCATTCCTAAAACCATGAGGAGTATAATGAGGAGTAGTCAGCCAGCAGGTAGTCAGCCCCCCCCTCAGGCCTCTGTGTCCGTAACCGCGGGTGACGTAACCCTGACAAATAGAGCTCAACGTCAGCTCCGTGTCCTTAACAAAGGA
>CM056376.1:128675944-128708444 GCA_029718625.1 Synaphobranchus kaupii
TGTTATCTCAGCTGTAGACACTTTTCATACATTTTCACCCTCCAATGAGCGGAACAGTTTGTCACCTGTACATTTTTGCTTGCCATACTAGTGTTGACTTTCTGTGGGGCCCATCCACACACTGCAACAGTGCCTTAACAGATACCAGACTGTGGGGCCCATCCACACACTGGAACAGTGCCTTAACAGATACCAGACTGTGGGGCCCATCCACACACTGGAACAGTGCCTTAACAGATACCAGACTGTGGGGCCCATCCACACACTGGAACAGTGCCTTAACAGATACCAGACTGTGGGGCCCATCCACACACTGGAACAGTGCCTTAACAGATACCAGACTGTGGGGCCCATCCACACACTGGAACAGTGCAATACCAGATATCAGACTGTGGGGCCCATCTGCACACTGGAACAGTGCCTTAACAGATACCAGACTGTGGGGCCCATCCACACACTGGAACAGTGCCTTAACAGATACCAGACTGTGGGGCCCATCCACACACTGGAACAGTGCCTTAACAGATACCAAACTGTGGGGCCCATCCACACACTGGAACAGTGCAATACCAGATATCAGACTGTGGGGCCCATCTGCACACTGGAACAGTGCCTTAACAGATACCAGACTGTGGGGCCCATCTACACACTGGAACAGTGCCTTAACAGATACCAGACTGTGGGGCCCATCTACACACTGGAACAGTGCCTTAACAGACACCAGACTGTGGGGCCCATCTACACAATGGAACAGTGCCTTAACAGATACCAGACTTTGCGGCCCATCCACACACTGGAACAGTGCCTTAACAGATACCAGACTGTGGGGCCCATCTGCACACTGGAACAGTGCCTTAACAGATACCAGACTGTGGGGCCCATCTACACACTGGAACAGTGCCTTAACAGATACCAGACTGTGGGGCCCATCTACACACTGGAACAGTGACTTAACAGACACCAGCCTGTGGGGCCCATCTACACAATGGAACAGTGCCTTAACAGATACCAGACTTTGCGGCCCATCCACACACTGGAACAGTGACTTAACAGATACCAGACTGTGGCGCCCATCCACACACTGGAACAGTGCCTTAACAGATACCAGACCGTGGGGCCCATCCACACACTGGAAGAGTGCCATAACAGATACCAGACTGTGGGGGCCATCCGCACACTGGAACAGTGCCATAACAGATACCAGACTGTGGGGCACATCTACACACTGGAACAGTGCCTTAACAGATACCAGAGCGTGGGGCCCATCCACACACTGGAAGAGTGCCTTACCAGATATCAGACTGTGGGGCCCATCTGCACACTGGAACACTGCCTTAACAGATAGTAGACTGTGGGGCCCATCTACACCCTGGAACAGTGCCTTTACAGATACCAGACCGTGGGGCCCATCCGCACACTGGAACAGTGCCATAACAGATACCAGACTGTGGGGGCCATCCACACACTGGAACAGTGCCATAACAGATACCAGACTGTGGGGGCCATCCGCACACTGGAACAGTGCCATAACAGATACCAGACTGTGGGGACCATCCGCACACTGGAACAGTGCCATAACAGATACCAGACTGTGGGGACTGTCCACACACTGGAACAGTGCCTTAACAGATACCAAACTGTGGGGCCCATCCACACACTGCAACAGTACCTTAACAAGATGGGCTCCCAGCACACCCCAATAGCATGTTTTTGGAATAACATCACATGGCCAGAACAAATTTAGATTCCCCACACAGGGTGACCTACTGGAATTACTCCTGGTAGATCTCTGGAATACCAGGACAGAGGCTGCAGGGAGCAAGGTGTTTCTGATTATCCGCTACACGCAAAAAACCCGGAACGTTTTACAACAGAACCCATTAAATCCCCCTGGCACGCGTCACTGTGAGCCCCCAGCTAAACTCTAAAATGAAGAAAAAACAATAAAAAGAGTTTAAAAAAAAATATGAAAAAGGCAAAAAAACAAAAACAAAAACATATGCTTAGAGCAAACGTCTTTGTTTCTTATTGAGAAACGGAGAGGAGACTGAGACGGAGGGGATCGAATTCCACGTCTGTCCGTCCACTGCTCGGCGTTCCCTAATTGTGCCCGCTGGCATTCCTGGTACTGTGCACGCAGGCCCTAAACTCCGTGCCAACGTGAGCACGCCAGCTGAGCCGACCGCGATTGGAGACTGGCACTCTGTAAGAACCATTAAATCATATAAAGCCCTTTTTATGTTCCCCGCGACTACCAGGCACAGCTGTGGGGTGGGGTGGGGGGGTGACCTCTTGCTAATGCCCCCCTCCCCCTCTCCCCCACAGATGAAGGGGACCTGCATTAGAAACCAGACGAATGTAGGCTCTGCCCATGCCATTGGTGCAGTAGTTTGCTGCTAGGTTTGCCAGCTATCCCGTATTAGCTGGGTTGTCCCGCATTTTTCGCCAAAAAAACGGCCATGGAACTAACTCGCGTATTTTGCGGATTCGAACATTAGCGCTTTTTACTTCCTGCTTTCGGGTTGCAGTATGCTTACCAAGGGCAGCAAATGTAATTAATTTGCTAAATATCTGACAACAAATAACACACAATAAGCAGCGATTCCGAAATAAGCAAATAACAATTTAGAATGGGGTTATTTTAATTTCAAAAATGTGTTTTTTTACATTCGGGTATTTAGCTCTTATCCACAGCGCCTTACACAGCTAACATTCTTACATCGTATAACCGTGGTGTTACGAGCTCATTTCCCTAAACAG
The DNA here is from genome assembly GCA_029718625.1 of Synaphobranchus kaupii. Taxonomy (NCBI): domain Eukaryota; kingdom Metazoa; phylum Chordata; class Actinopteri; order Anguilliformes; family Synaphobranchidae; genus Synaphobranchus; species Synaphobranchus kaupii. The sequence goes on from CM056376.1 coordinate 128,678,705, forward strand.
AGCACTACACTGTCACCTTAGCATCCATCACTGGGTGGTGTCCCCTGTTTTGGGTGAGGGAATTCTGGCACCCCTGTTTGTTTGGCACCTGTTTGTTTTCACTTCCCGCCAGAGAGAAGGGTGGTCTGTGTGGCCCCAGAGGCACCCGTCCCCCGCGCTGGCTTCGGCAGAGGATGGGGACAAGGGCAAGGCTGTTCAGAAACACCTCCTGGTGCACAGGGAGGAAAAGCAAGAATCTCAGGGGTTGCCAGGTTGAGTCATCCTGCTGAGACTGTGGGGTGTAGATTTAGAGCAGGAATCAAACGATCAGGAATCTTCTACGATCAGGAATCAAAACCAGCACCGAACATGGCCAGCAGGCCCACGGGGCGGCGCAGGATTGGACGCAGTGTTGCCCGGGGAGGAAGGGCATTGTTTGATGGGTTTGCCCTCTCAAGAGCAACTGGATTGGGCGGGATGATTTGTAGAATACTCTTCCTATGGTAACACTCACATTAGAGAGCATGTACCAGACCACACTACTGAATTAGCAGAGGTCACAGCAGCTTTCAGACTTGGGCACAAGCACAGTCAGGGATTCCTAATTTGGATCAAAATGATGGTTTTCAGGAAGAGCCGGCGCCCTTGCCGGTGTCCAATCAGCACTGACTTTGCTCTCCTTCAGACCAGCCCACATGCAAACCAGCCAAACCCGTTTCCAAAGTTCACCAGGGCGTAATCAGGCTCCAAATAAATCACCTTTTCTTCTGTCTAATACACTTTAACAGTGCAGCGGCCACACCCTGCGCTCGCCGTGCGTGCGGTAGGGGCAGAGCCGCTGAGTAAGACGGCGTTTGTGGAACCGTACCCGGCCGCTAACGTGCGGCCCAGTTCACCACACGCGCATTCTTCCCGTTCCTGGCCCAGATAATAATCTCGCTTCGAAGAGAGAAAAAAAAAAAAACACGCCCAGGAAGGGACTTAACGGGGCCCTTAATAACACGCGCTCCTCGTTACCGCGGTTTCCAATATCTGCGCGTTTTACAGGACAGATCCAGAGCTGGCGGCTAAATGTTCCCTTACACAGGCCTGTCACTCAGCGCCCTGTCATCCAGGAACGGCTCGGTTACCCTGGCAGCGGCGTTTCTGCCGCACGGCGCACGAGGCCCAGCGCTCGGCCCGCGCTGGCATGCGCTAACATCCTGTATCGAGTGTTTTTCAGAAACAGGACCCAACTGGAAACCCTCTCTGGATTTGCGTTTCGTTCGCGCTCCGTGCCAACAGGCAGCTCAGGACCCCTGATAGCTTCAATGCAGACTGACTAACTCTGACAACCTGGAAACACTTTTTACATTTTTTTTACTAGCATGCTGATGATGCCAAGAGTGTATCATATCCATTACATTTGATGTGTTTTGTAAATAACCCAATTCCTGTGAAGTCTTTTTAGGGGTAGAATGAACCTGGTGTATAATGAGGATTGCCAGTGTGACTGTCAGTGTGTTAATTCAGTGTGTGTGTGTGTGTGTGTGTGTGTGTGTGTGCATGGGGGAGGGGGGGGGGGGGGGGGGGGGGGGGATAGGGTGTTAAGGCATTGGGTCTCACACCGTGGGCCATATTTACAAACCATTACATTACATTACATTACAATCACTTAGCAGACACTCTTATCTAGAGGACCATACAGTAGTGGGGACCAACCAAAAATATGTAAAGTGGGGTGAAAAGGGAAAATAATCAGTATATAAACCTTTTCCAACAAAACAAACCTAGATTAGATAAATTGCCATGTTAGTGTCTGCAGTTTTTTGTAGAACAACCCCCTCTCCTTTCCCACCTGCTCTCCCCTCTCCTACTCAGGCGCAATTCCCTCTGGGACGGGGGAGAGGGCGGTCCTTCAGCTGTCTGTCTGAGACTCCAAAGGGGGTGAGACCGGTATTTTTAGCACAAAACACAAATGCAGTGGACACTTGAGTACCCACAGCCCTCAATCTCTCTCTCTCTCTCTCTCTCTCTCTACATGCCTCTGACAGGAAGTTGTCAGGGGAGATCACAGGGTTTGGAGTAATTCCACTCAGGAAACTACACTGCAGGTACCCCCTTTCAAGTCCCGCTGTTATCCCCATGCCCCCAGCCCCCCAAAATCCCGGCCCTAGGGATGTACTTGGCCTCTCTATTGTTAATCCCCAGATTACACAAAGCTATCACGCTGTCTTCCTGCGAGCCTTCCTCAGGTGTAATATAAAGAACGTCGCTCGCTGCAAATGCGGGACATTGTTTAGCCGTTAGTCTCAGGTGCATCTCTGTGCAAATTCCAGGTGATTATACAGAAACAGCACACCCCTTTGCCAGTCACAAGTCTACCTTTCCAACCAGAGCAGGTAACATAACGAGTGACATGACGGCGTACTGCTAGCACACATGACCCTGCTCATGCTCGTAATCGTGTACGTGCCCCAGGATGCTACGCACAGGGACAGATGAGCTAATAGTAAACAAATAAACTGCAAAGATTTTTGGAAGTGAAATGGGATGATGTCAGAAGGGAATGTATGACCTATTCAATCATTATGCAAAGCTGGCTACTGCGCACTTAAGGTCGCATTTAGGTCACGTTTCACCAACGACAAAAACAACAACTGTTCTGTGGAGAGTTTGAACCTTCTTCTCACAGGAAAAACAATAAGGTACAAAAATGGCATAAAGAAATATGAAAGAAATAAGAAATACTCACTATTTCATTTGTTTCAATAATCTAAATAACTCTGTGATAATCAGATAGATGTCTGGCATAAGTATAATTAAAATGCATAAATGTAGATTGTTTTAGCTTTTGCATTTTAAAATGCTAAAATTATAGCATGTGAAACCTTGCATAACCAACATTTGGCAGGATAAACCTGTAATTTGGGATTGGGGAGCCTGCAGACATTTGGCTGGTATGGGTAAATTTACGCTGTGAAAAAGGTACAGGTTTAGTCTTAGCAGATTCTCCTCTGTTTTATTTGATTTAAGGGAATAATGAAGGCTAACATAATAAAGGCAGTCACAGAGTCAGACATGCTCACTTTGTGAAATAAACAATCCAGACCCCAGCAGCAGGTGCGCAGAAAACATTTCAAAATATCCGTCCCCCAGGACTAATCCTGCCCCCAACCCCCGCCCCTTCTCCTTACAGGCCTGCATGATGCCTGTGTTTCTACAACAACAGCTCATTAATTATGTAACCGGATTGTGAGAAAGTCTGGAATTGGCGTACTTTTATAGAAGAGTGCAGCCAAACGCAGTCAGCAGTACCTGGAATATTTCAGTTTTATTATAAACGTATCATATTTCAGCACACTAAAGACTGGGACACAACCAGTGCGATTAAAAAAAATAAAAATTAAAAAAAATAAAATAAAATAAATGTTAAACAGACCTATTTTAGTGCACACGGCACTGTTTGAAAATGCATTTTAGTTCAAAATTGAATGTTTAATTTTATTGTACAATTTGGTTAACAACTGTACTGATAACAGCTTATTAATTATGCAGCTATAAATATAGGTTTACTTGTTTTTATAAGCCCAGCACCCAAAATGCTGATTTCACTGAATTCACAACCAATTTTGGATTTGATTGGGATATGCATAGCTATGGAAAGAAAAAAAGCCTAAACAAAGACAGAAAATCAAGCACTTTCACACTCTTCAAAAAGTTCAAGCACTTCAAAAACTTTTGAACTGAACCACATTGAAAACCCAGAAGTGGTTTTGATGATGAGTTTGTAGGGTCCGTGAGAACCCTGCAGTGGTGATTCTGAAGGCCTTTTGAAGCCGTTTGAAGCTTTAAGTGTGGGCGGAGGAAGCCTTTCCTTTCTGTGTCATCCTGGTCAGTCACATGACTGAAGATCCAGAGGCCTTGGTCCAGATGGGCCTACACGCCCTGTGTTTGATGGTAGACTGAAGGCTGTCTGGAGGGGCATGTCTGGGATAGCATGTCTGATCCTGGAGCACATGTTTAGTCCTTTACTAACGCAGGGATTTCAAACACCACTGAGCTGCAGTGCCTGCAGCTTTAACTCCAGTCCTGGAGGGCCACAGTGCCTGCAGGTTTAACTCCAGTCCTGGAGGACCACAGTGCCTGCAGCTTTAACTCCAGTCCTGGAGGACCACAGTGCCTGCAGCTTTAACTCCAGTCCTGGAGGACCGCAGTACCTGCAGCTTTAACTCCAGTCCTGGAGGGCCGCAGTGCCTGCAGCTTTAACTCCAGTCCTGGAGGACCGCAGTGCCTGCAGCTTTAACTCCAGTCCTGGAGGATCGCAGTGCCTGCAGCTTTAACTCCAGTCCTGGAGGGCCGCAATGCCTGCAGGTTTAACTCTAGTCCTGGAGGGTCGCAGTGCCTGCAGGGTTTTGTGGTTTCCTTTCAATTATTAGCCAATTTAAGCACTGCAAACCACATTTGTGAACATCTTCAGCCAAGTAATGACTAATATTGCACAAACACAGAAAAAGTCAGACATTGCGGCCCTCCTGGACTATAGTTTGAGATCACTATGTGAAGTGCATGGGGAGTACAGGTATCTTACACAACACATACAGTATATCCTCCCCCAGGTATGGTGTCTCCTGCAGGAGGAGGTGAGAGAGGAGTGCCAGTGACCTACCCCAAACACATTGTACTACAATCTTTCCAATAAAGGAAGATAAGAAAATTAAATGCACGAGTGACACGGCACGGATGTCCTGAGGGTATTTTTATACATGGAAATCAAACTGTCAAAACAAGAAGTTTATAAAAATTGGCACTTATTTCTTCTGCCGAAAACACAATGAAACAAGTGAAGGGCGCGTCACGGATACGCGCGAACAAACAGCCCAGGAAGGAACGCGCTAGTTATTTTTTCCAGAGAACAACAACAACAAAAAAAAAGAAAAAAGAAAAATTCTAAACAAAAAAACAAACGGGGTTTGTTTACCTCACTGGTGATTTGACCCTGACACTGTCCAACCTGAAGGTAGTCTGTAGGATTATGGAGCATTACACTGGAGAAACACACTCTATTCACACTCTAACCCTTACCCTACACCCTATACACTTGCATGGGACACAGAAAGAGCTGTGCAATGTGTGTGGTTCAGGTAAACTCTCAGAAAAAAAGGTAGGAAAAGTACATAAAAAGGTACAAACTCTTGTGACTGGGGTGGTGCCCTATAGGTACATAAAATTGTACCTCTTGCCAGCAATACATAATTAATTTGTACCTTTTTTGCTTGAAAAGGTACTTATTAGTACCCAAATAGAACATTATTGTACTTTCAGGGTAGATTTGGGAAATTTGTTCCTATAAGACAACTAAAATGTATCTCCATTGTACCTTTATTTCTGAGAGTGTACAGAAATTTTGATCAAAAATTATATTCTCCCCAATTTAACTTCCCAATTCAGAATCGGCAAGTTACTGCTGTGTCCAGGGGCGCCGGCAGGAATTCTGGGCCTGATGAAAAGATCTCCTAGTGGGCCCGCCACCCTATCCCTGCACAATTAATTTACAGCACAGTTTTTTGAGGGCTTCTGTCAGTCATGGTCCTTTGGAATCGTCCTGACCCCCACCCCCCCATACAGTGTTCCTGGTTGTGTCATCTGCATCCACCCACACCAGGATACATATTTTACAGCCTACAGGCCATACAGTATGACAGGAGAGCCGTTGACTATTTTGCGCCCTGCAGGCCATACAACAGGAGAGCCATTGACTACGTTATAGCCTACAGGTCACAGAGTACAACAGGGGGCCACTGGCTATTTTACCCTGGATGGTACAGTGTTTTTCCAGACAGGCCTTGGTTTGCTCGTCTGAGCTCCGCTTAGGCCGCAGGCGATGCGGAAGAAGGGAATATTCCCTGGAAAAGGATGAATCCGTGTGTATTAAGGGTCTTGTTCACAGGCGTTTACATCACAGAGGACCATAAAAGCAGTGTAATTATGCAGCTTGTGAAGAGCAGACCATAGTCTCACATGCTCAGATGGGTCCCAGGATAATTGGGGTTCAGCAGCACCCCTCCTCCATCCCTGCCTGATCACAGTGAGCTGGCGGGACCCACCAAACAAACCTCAGGGACTCGCCCCACGACGGCATTAAGCCACATTATAGCAGTTAAATTGACAGATGCACCTTTAAATTTACATACATTTTTACATTAAAGAAAGGGGAGGAACAGAAAACACACGCACACAAACGTAATCACACATAAACACACACACACAAATAAACTGTATAGTATAACAGTAGAAATTAAGCTCTGGAAGTTGTAAGTGGGGGTAAGTAACTCTTCTACAGTATGTATGGCTTATTCCTGTTTTATTGTGGATAAACCGTTCATTTTTAAGACACGTAGAAATTAAAAAGAAAATAAAGGAAAATAAAACCAGTCAAAGCCATCAGTCAAACGGGACAGCTTCCCTATGTATGGGCCCGACCACTCCCCCCCTCTCCCCTCCTCCCCCCTCCCCCTGTTGGCGGCCAGAGATGACAGTCTATCCATCATCTCCATGCCCAGAGGAATGATATATCTGTGTGGAGGATGTGAAAAGGCAGGTCTTTCTGTGTTGTTGCGGCTGTGGTTTGCTGTTTGTGTTTTTGCTCAGATGTGTTGTGAGGAGCGAAGCTCAGATGGAGAGGTCCTCCAGGCCCCCCCAACACGCCTCCGGCCTGAAATTTCACAGCTGCTTGGCTGTTTTCCTTTCAGGATCATTAACGCTTTCGCAACACAGAAAAAATACCGACCTGCCAAATAAAAAAAAAGAAAAGAAAATAATTCAAACGACTGAAAATTATCTGCACTGTAATATCAAGATCACGTTCGCTCATCTTGCTTTCCAGATATATTATAAATATGGTTTAAGTCTGTAAAGTAATACTGGGATGTCAAAAGTTCAAATGCCTTCAATATAGATCATCGCATTTGAGTTCTGAGCCTGGATTTATTGTTTGCACGTTAACTCTGACTCATAATTAAATGCTAGTGTTAGTCTTTTTTTTTCCTTCCACAAACATAGATTGGAGGACTCAATGCCAAAATAGCAACTAACATTTGGCTCAAATTTGTAACACATTTGTACACACACACGCACACACGCACACGCACACACATGCACACACACACACACACACACACACACACACACACACACACACAGTTAAATTAAGAGACAGAGGGGGAGATGTTAGCTATTTGAATGCGTGGGTGTACAGGGATACTGGACCTGGGCATGACGTCAACACGTGGCTAATGTTTTGTATGAGTTTCCTGCTTTATTTATTTTCACAGTGGGGGAGGGGGAGGTGCAGCATACCTACAGACCTTTTGCCCACGCAGCGACAGTGTTTATAAACGCTGAAAATAGAGCACACAGATAAAAACACACAAAAAACAGCCTGAATCATCAGTGAGATTCAATATCTCAGAGCACCATGAACGGAAGCTGCAACAGCTGCGTTGCGGGAACTCAAAACGATTGGTGACTGTTGAGAAATTAATTTAGTTATAAAAAAAAAAAAATGTAAAGAATTTAAATAAAGAAAGTAACATAAACTACTGTACACCCTCCCTGCCTGCATGTTAATTGAGCGTGTCAGTCACAGAGTGAGCTTCACTGGTACTGCGGGCAGGCCACAGTACATATAAAAGCACAGAAGTTAGAGAGAGATGTGAAAAACCAATAAAATACTCTCAAGCACAAAATGGGTCCTGCATAAGGAAGAATTCAAAAAACAGACTGAATGAAGAAGTAGACATAGGCCATGACCGAATATGATCCCTGTTCCCTGCCCCCTGTCCACTCAGACCCCTGTTTACTATGTGCCCTCTCTCCTGTCCCCTGTCCACTCAGACCCCTGTTTACTATGTGCCCTCTCCCCTCACTTGGCAAGCAGTGTGCGAAAGAAATCACCAAATCAATACAGTATGTCCCGCTCTTGTACCATAGACACGCATAGACTCTACAAGTTGTAGTTTTTACTTCCGGGTTACTTCCTGAAATTGTCGGATGAGTGTGCTCCTGAATCCCCTCAACAAAACTCCAGAAATAAGGGATTCATCTGGTGATTTTAAGTGCCCCCATTTGTGAGAATAAGTCGCCAACTCAAAAGCTTTTTGACAAAGTTGACTGAAATATGCGCCCTCAAAGGGGTGAAGGGATCATATTCAGTCATTTCCTAGGGTGGCAGGCAGCTCTTGTGATGTCATAGTTGAATACAGGTTCTGGAGCCAATAAAGGGGAGAGAAGAATCATCCAATCCTGTCACAGGCTGCTGTCATCTGGCTTTGGAGTCTTTAAGACCCCACCCACCATTTTATTTTTCGAATGTAATATTCTGCACCAATGAGCATGGGTTACGGGACTGTGGGTGTGGCCATTCACCAAAGGCAGGGAACTGGGCAGGTGTTGATCTTTTTTCAAAAGCTGTAGCCTGGATTCATTCAACAGCTGTTCTTAACTATGACTCAAAGTCAAATGCAGGTGTCAGTTTTTTATTTTATTTTAACCAACACAGTGCTCCGAGTTCAACACTCAACACACTTAGCTCAACTATGTTTGTGAGGAAAGAAAGAAGGAAAAAATGGAACACTTGCATTTAATTATGAGTGAAAGTTAAGGTCAAACAGTGACGCAAACCTGGCCATTGTGAGCTTTGATTTAGCAGGTGACTAAAAGGATTTGGCAGAACTGTTTGCCTCACATCTTTTTTGAGGTGTGATGGGAGTTCTAATGTAGCGTTGGCATTGCGTTGGCATTGCGTTGTCATTGTGTTGGCAGGGGGCCGGAGGAATTTCAGTCTAAAGACTCACATGTGCATGTTTTATCTGCAGGCAATCCTGCAGACTAATAAAGAAAGGCCCCAACAATGCCAGAGTCTCAACAAATTTAAATGAGAGATGAGAGATAAAACCAAGTTGGCAATAATCTGTATATTTTCCCATCATGCAAAGTGTTGCAATATCTTGATTATATATTCTTGATACCAGATCTTGCATTTCAATATATTTTTAATATCTTTCCACATCAATGAGGAAATAAAGGAGATGCAACAAAATGCTCTCATAACTAGAGCATTAACTATGGAGACTCATGAACTGTTACAAAAAAAAAGACAATGACAATGTCCGTCCGTGGCGGGGTTGGGTAACGCTCGCGTGAAGCCGGTTCTTCTCGGTCAGTTCGTCTGCTGCTCGTCGACTGTGGGAAATGGCGAGGTCTCTTCAAAGACACTCTTTTCCACTCTTCAGCCTTTCGTTTCTCATTAAACCCACAAAGGCAGGCCAGAGTGGAGCCACGGCCCAACCGTTTCACAAGACTAAACCGCGTAATAAGCACGTTTGGGCGCACAGGCGCACACACAGTGGCAGTCTGGCTTTGCACATTAAGTCCTGTTGCGCTAAGCTTGTAATTGAGCGTAATTAAAAGGACGTTTGCGCGTCTTCTCCACTCGAGCTCTTCTGTGAACGTACCTTTTTCCCACACTATAATTACACTGCCGGCAGTCTGGAGTCACACTGGAGACTGGGAGCAGTACAGAGGGACAGCACTACTGTGCTACTGTCTGTGTGTGCTACATCTATCACTAAGCCTTCTGCAATAGCCTCATCGTCACACACACACACTTAAACACACAAAGACACACACATAAACACAGGCGCACACACACACACACACACACAAAAACACACACGTAAACACAGGTGCACACACACACACACACACACACACACGTAAACACACAAAAACACACACATACACACAGGCACACACACACACACACACACACATGTAAACACACAAAAACACACACATACACACAGGCACACACACATAAACACACAAAGACACACACACACACACACACACACACAGGCAGAAACACAACAGAAAACGGGCAAAAAAACACACACAACAAAACATAATCACACACACATAGACACACAAAACCACACACAGACACACACACAAACACAAGCACAAGCACACACACAAAGACCAGGGGAGATGAGTTACTTGTGTAAATCAATTGCTTTTATTGTTCAGTTAAGTGCTGAGTAACAACGAAAACCAGCAGACCCTGCGGCTCTCTAGGATCAGGGCTGGGAACCCCAGCAGACCCTGTGGCTCTCTAGGACCAGGGCTGGGAACCCCAGCAGACCCTGCGGCTCTCTAGGACCAGGGCTGGGAACCCCAGCAGACCCTGTGGCTCTCCTGGACCAGGGCTGGGAACCCCAGCAGACCCTGTGGCTCTCCTGGACCAGGGCTGGAGACCCCAGCAGACCCTGTGGCTCTCTAGGACCAGGGGCTGGGAACCCCAGCAGACCCTGTGGCTCTCTAGGACCAGGGCTAGAGACCCCCAGCAGACCCTGTGGCTCTCTAGGACCAGGGCTGGGGAACCCCAGCAGACCCTGTGGCTCTCTAGGACCAGGGCTGGAGACCCCAGCAGACCCTGTGGCTCTCCTGGACCAGGGCTGGAGACCCCAGCAGACCCTGTGGCTCTCTAGGACCAGGGCTGGGAACCCCAGCAGACCCTGTGGCTCTCTAGGACCAGGGCTGGAGACCCCAGCAGACCCTGTGGCTTTCCTGGACCAGGGCTGGAGACCCCAGCAGACCCTGTGGCTTCTCCTGGACCAGGGCTGGGAACCCCAGCAGACCCTGCGGCTCTCTAGGACCAGGGCTGGAGACCCCAGCAGACCCTGTGGCTCTCCTGGACCAGGGCTGGAGACCCCAGCAGACCCTGTGGCTCTCCTGGACCAGGGCTGGGAACCCCAGCAGACCCTGTGGCTCTCTAGGACCAGGGCTGGGAACCCCAGCAGACCCCTGCGGCTCTCTAGGACCAGGGCTGGAGACCCCAGCAGACCCTGTGGCTCTCCTGGACCAGGGCTGGGAAGACCCCAGCAGACCCTGTGGCTCTCCTGGACCAGGGCTGGGAACCCCAGCAGACCCTGTGGCTCTCTAGGACCAGGGCTGGGAACCCCAGCAGACCCTGTGGCTCTCTAGGACCAGGGCTGGGGACCCCAGCAGACCCTGCGGCTCTCTAGGATCAGGGCTGGGAACCCCAGCAGACCCTGTGGCTCTCCAGGACCAGGGCTGGAGATCTCAGTATTAAGGCACGAAATGAACGGAGGCTCATTTCAGCAGGAAGAGTGACCCTCTAAAACTCGTACCCAGACCGCACACCCACAACTCATTGGCCACACCCTTTCAACATGACAAACATATTAAAGCTGATTTATACTGTCTCATGTTCCCTGCAGTCAGCAGAATACCAGGCCCGGGTGATCAGGGTTACTGTCCCCTTACATTTGTTTACACTTCGTCCTCCGGCTAAAAAATAGTTTTGTTTAGTCCAGTGTCTGGCTATATTTACAATATGAGCAATATCGGGTTTTATGGCATTGAGACTAATATTTACACATAGGGCCCTACTCAGGACACGTACTTGCCTCAAACGAGGACACATACACACACAAGCACATAGCTACATACACACATACACACACAAGCACATAGCCACATACAAACATACACACACAAGCACATAGCCACATACACACATACACACACAAGCACATAGCCACATACACACATACACATACACACACACAAGCACATAGCTACACACATACACACACAAGCACATAGCCACATACACACATACACACACAAGCACATAGCTACATACACACACAAGCACATAGCTGCATACACACACAAGCACATAGCCACATACACACATACACATGCACACACAAACACATAGCTATATACACACACAAGCACATAGCCACATACACACATACCACATGCACACACATACACAGAGAGACATGTGCACATAAACACAGACACACACAAAAATACACACACAGGAGAATATGCCGTGGACTGGCGGGGGGGGGGGGGGGTAAAAGATGCAAAAGTAAGCAAATGAGTCAAAACCACACACCTCACCTGTCACAAGCTTCTCTCATGACAGCTACAGAAATGTTTCTCTCTCCATCTCTCTTTCCCTCCCTCCTTCCCTCCCCTCCCCTCCCCCTCCCCTCCCCTCCCCTCCCCTCCCCCCTCCTCTCTCTGTCTCTCTCTCTCTTTCTCTCTCTGTCTCTATCGCTCTTGTGATTTCATTTTGAGCGTCATTTGTACATGTTGTTGAGCTGTGACAATAAAGCTGGTTTTAAAGTGTACGAGCCATAGTTTCGCTCCCCCCTCCCCCTCCCCCTCCCCCGAACATCTCAGCAGTGATATTTCACAACGACATCTGCGTAAGAGGCCAGTTGTGAAACAACGTGACCTCCGTGACCTGTAGCCGTTCGGCAGGAGCGCAGGGGCTGCGCGTCAGCTGCGACTCACTGACCGCATTCTTCTGTCAGGAATTGCGCCTTTTACACATTAACCCAACGCACGCGTGGGGCCTGGAAAATGTGCCACAGTATTCAAATTCTCTAAAAACCTAAACTCAATATTCACTCGAGCTTTTCTTAACTCTGACCTGCTAATAAGTGCAATCATTCGTCTTCTCTTAACAAACTTAAAGTCACCAAATTTACCTCACAAGCCACGTTTCTGAATGAAAAACAAACATTCACCAATTAATTTAGGTTAACCCCAGGGCCTTTAACTCCACAGTGTGTGCATATCAGCTCAGTATTAAATGTAAACTCCATGGGCTGTAGCATCAATAACCTGAGACTTTGTACAGAAGTTATTGAATAACCATGTGAAAAGCCTTACACAGTCATTAAAGGTTTTGGCTGTATCCACTCAGGATGATGCAAAGCATCTTGACCTACACAACTTCCTGATAAAGCAAGATTAGCACGCCTGGCTGCATCTCAGGAGAGAAGTTTTCAGGATTTAGTGAGGTTGAGCGGCACAGTAGGCATATGTGAGTGTGTGTCTGTGCATCATTCAGGTGTGTTTGTTCTCGTTCGGACGTGTGTACGTTCAGGTGTGTTTGTTCTCGTTCGGACGTGTGTACGTTCAGGTGGTGTTTTGTTCTCGTTCGGACGTGTGTACGTTCAGGTGTGTACGTTCAGGTGTGTTTGTTCTCGTTCGGACGTGTGTATGTTCAGATGTGTTTGTTCTCGTTCGGACGTGTGTACGTTCAGGTGTGTTTGTTCTCGTTCGGACGTGTGTACGTTCAGATGTGTTTGTTCTCGTTCGGACGTGTGTACGTTCAGGTGTGTTTGTTCTCGTTCGGACGTGTGTACGTTCAGGGTGTGTTTGTTCTCGTTCGGCACGTGTGTATGTTCAGATGTGTTTGTTCTCGTTCGGACGTGTGTACGTTCAGGTGTGTTTGTTCTCGTTCAGACGTGTGTACGTTCAGATGTGTTTGTTCTCGTTCAGACGTGTGTACGTTCAGGTGTGTTTGTTCTCGTTCAGACGTGTGAACGTTCAGATGTGTTTGTTCTCGTTCAGACGTGTGTACGTTCAGGTGTGTTTGTTCTCGTTCAGACGTGTGTACGTTCAGGTGTGTACGTTCAGGTGTGTTTGTTCTCGTTCGGACGTGTGTACGTTCAGGTGTGTTTGTTCTCGTTCAGACGTGTGTACGTTCAGGTGTGTTTGTTCTCGTTCGGACGTGTGTACGTTCAGATGTGTTTGTTCTCGTTCGGACGTGTGTACGTTCAGATGTGTTTGTTCTCGTTCAGACGTGTGTACGTTCAGATGTGTTTGTTCTCGTTCAGACGTTGTGTACGTTCAGATGTGTTTGTTCTCGTTCAGACATGTGAACGTTCAGATGTGTGTCTTTGGGGGAGGAGGATGTTCGTGTCTTTGGGGGAGGAGGATGAAATCTATCAGTCCCCACCCCCCTCAAAAAAAAAAAAAAAAAAAAAAAGCTTGATGGTGCCAAACCTTCCGGCACATAGCACCTTATATCACTGAATCCAGTCACCTGAGAAGCACGTTCACCTGGACAGGCTGGATACACGTCAATACAATACAGGTAAAGCTGTCACAGTGACACCTCAAACTCACCTCAGGTAAAGAAAAAAAAAAAAGGACAGCGACAGAGATGGAAAAAATTTGAAGCCACTCCAAAAAAAAATGAAAAGGCAGTTACCCACTATCAGGAGGAAAGGAAGCCTTTGCCTTTCGGAGCATTCCATATGCGATACGCGATACGACAACAAGAGGCTGGCAAACCACTGCTGGCGGCCGTAAAATAAAGCGCCTCAAATTGTGGTGGTATCACCATCCCCTCTATGCCCACTGGAAACAACCTAAACAGTAAAGGGACCAAAATGCAAAATGTCCCTTTAGGGTATCGCCATGCCGACACACTCACACACATGCACACGCACATGCCACCACACACACCACACACACACACACACACGCACATGCCACACACACACACACACACACACACACACACACTCACACGCACTCACACACACACACTCGCACACGCACGCACGCACACACGCACGCACGCACACACACACATGCACATGCCATGCACACACGCCACACACACACAAACACACACACACACACACACACGCACACACGCACACACGCACACACCCACACGCACAAACACACACACGCATACACACGCACACACACGAACACACACACACACACACACACACACACAATATTCTGTGTGCTTCATTAGACATACGTCACCGTGTGCATTCCAGCTCCCAGTCCTCTACGCAACCCTGTGAATCAGCAATATCTACCTGTATACCTGTTTATCTGTCCTGCTATGTCTGCCCATCGGCCCATAAAGTACAATTACACACACCTGCAGCCTGTTTTATCAGGATAATGGGCTATATTTACAGGTATGCACACACACACACACACACACACACACACACACACACACACACACACAAACACACACACACACACACCACACACACACACACACACACACACACACACACACACAATGTCGAGAGGTTTCTAGCCTGCCACACTTTAGTTCATCCATTTCCTTGAGAAAGTTTTTCCCTTGAGGAAACTCCACAGCACAACCAGTGGGAATCCACCACAATCATACACTGTGCGCCGTGCCCCAATTAAGATAATTGAGTGTGGGAGATAAATAATTAGATGGATGAAGGAAAAAAAGACAGGCGAGAGCATTCTAGTGGCGATGGGTTTCTCTTATCCGTAAAAGTCAGCAGAACTCCGAGTCTTACTGACTGGCTCGAATCTTAAAGCTTGGATCATGTGCCCACTCGTACATCTCACAGAAAGGAAATCTCTCCTCAGCAAACTATAAACCAACACTGTTTCTAGAGATTAATCCAGATGTAATCATATTGTTTTTCCTTCTTTTTTTTTTACATTCCTGGTGCGCTTGAACTCGTGTTTACCTGACCTAAAAAATTCAGCAGTTTAGCAATAATTTTATATACCTGTATAATCTAAAGGGAGCTTGTAACTATTTAGCCACAACATTCCTCAGCCTAAATAATGCATTTACCATCAGTAGCTCCAAGCGGAGCCTGCAGTAACTCGTATAACCCAGCTGAGTCTTGTGACTGAGGATTTTCTTAATATTTCCATGAGGGGAAAATAGAATAGTGTACTGCCTCTAGGCTCCATCCAGCCTGACTCACATTTCCAGCACTTCTACTAAATACAAAACTTTGTTTAAGAGCAGATATGTCGGTTTAGCTAAACTGCATTTGTCAGGATAGCTGACTATGCTAACCAGTATTGATGAGTCAGGATCGCTGACAACGCTAACCAGTATATAGACGTGTCAGGATAGCTGACTATGCTAACGGCATGATTCTAGCACCTCTTGTTGCACTGTTTCTAACACTAAGAGTGTTCATTTTCTTCATTTTCACTGTACTTCTGCTTTTAGCACCCTATTTGAACACACTTTTGTTCTGAAAGTTGTTCTGGATAAGCTTGTCTGATAATGTAACATAATCCGTCACACAAACTGAATATACTGCAATATACTGAAATGAAACTTGATGATTTTGCAATACTTCATAATACAAATACACGAATGATTGCCGCTTTCAGATTTTGATAGTGGTATGACTGCGTGTCTCAACCTTGGTGAGTAATGTCTGTGCACGAGTCAGGCGGCCACCACATTTATTACCGTACCGTTGCCTGGGATGAATTTAAATACATTTCTGTGAAATATATCTACCATTGTATGTTCCAGAAGTGCTCATATCACTGCAGTATATGAAATACAGTATCTGTAAGGGATGCAATGTCATGCAGTGTAATTGAATGCAGTGTCATGCAGTATAATGTGATGAGCTCTAGTGAGCGTTGACGTGTGGAGAGGGGCAGTCAAGCAGGTATTTGGTAATCACCCTGACCTGTTTGGAATGTGCAAACCCTGCGATTAGCTCAGCACTACAGCTGATAACTCCCCCACTATGACTCTACAGAACAAGATTGCCTCTCTGTGCTGTTATGGCTCTCTGTACTGTTAACTAACAGTACTGGCAGGGACAGCACCTAACCTCCATATCTAGCACACCCCCTGACCTCCAACGATCTGAGGTGAATACCTAACATACCCTTGACCTCCAACTCTGTTAGGTGAATATCTAACACACACACCCCCCTGACATTCAACACTCGGAGGTGAATATCTAACACACCCCAGACCTCCAACACTCTCAGGTGAATATCTATCACACAACACCTGACCTTCAACACTGTCTATTGACATATTTATACATCCAAGCATCTCAGAGCCTTGGCCTGGTAAAAAAGAGGAACCAGCAGGTCCTGTGGTTCTCCAGGAGCAGGGTTGACCTCTCCTGATCTACGCCGCCATACCTTGCATTTATCGACAGTTCCCCTGTCTAGAGTCAGTGTGAGATAAGGGCAAAACGGTAACTCTGTGTATCAGCATGTAAAAGAATGCAATGTTCCATGTTCCGAGCACACCCTCCTCCGATGCTGCCTTCGGTACGTGAGCGATGGGTTGTGTGTTTGTACAGCAATAGCCGCAGGCTGTCATCTTCGCCGTGCTTTCCACGTCCCCGTAGCCTCACCTGTTTGCAGTGTCTGCTAGTCAAGCTCTTTAGACGAAACTATAAGTCTTCTGCCTTTGATGCAGGAACAGGGTGGACCACACCTGTCCCCATGCCATAAACAAGGCATAGATCATAGCTGTAGAGACAGGAAACGTCTGCTGTTTCCACAGCAACTACAGGGCAGCGCCCTTCACATAGTTTAGAATGCTCTAACTTTGTTACCAGTGGAAACTGTTCTGGACTTCTCCCTTTGTGACATCATTACCATCATCATCACTTGAAGAAAGAATCTCTATTTAGGATGTCATTATTACCATGAGAGAGAGAATCACCACTTATGATATCATCAACACCATCCCAATCATTATCAGCACCTTGCACAGGGGGTTAAGTCTCATTATAAGACTAAAACACGTGTTAAGACAGACTTTTTTTCAGTGGTGACCTGCAGTACGCCATAAAATTTTCAATTTCCCAGACAATCACGTGTTTAAAGTCAGTGTCTGATATTGGTATAAACTGTCACGCAACAACAATAAATAAGTCCAAGAAAGAGCAGGAGAAAGAACACAATGTTCCACATTGAGCTGCGCTGTTTTCCAGTCCCGGGGCAGGAGGAGGGGTAAACGTGTGGCGTACATCACGTGCTAAAGTGTCTGACGAGGACACGCTAAAATCACAGACTGAAGCAGGACTGTGACCCGAGATTACACCAGAGAAACCACCAGTGACCTTTGACCTCTTCATCTTCAGATGACATGGGAGTGTCCGTTCGTGAGGTCGGGAATGAATGCGGAATGAAGGATGGGGGGGCGCAAGTGAGCGTTTACAGACAGCAGTTAACTGGACACTATTACTGATGCTAAGCCTGTGTCAAATCATAATTAAAATGCTGCTGAGGTGAAGACAGAACAGCACTAGAAAATTAAGTAGATGAAAATGAGTAGAATCAGAGCTTTCAGAAGCAGAGCCTATTGCATTACACCGCACTCCAATAAAGTACATATATCACTGGGAAGAACACAGTAGAGGAATGACTACACGGCAACAATGCCAGTGATCCCGTCCTCGGATTGCTGGGCTATTCCAGTCTTACCTCGTCTATTTTATTTGCATATGACAGAGATGTTCAAATCTGTCATATGCGTCGGAATTGCACTCAAGCGTGCCGTTGGAAACAAAACGACATTCCGCCAACAAACAAAAAAAAAAAGAAAAAAAAAATGGCCCCTCCCCCCTCGTATTCTCTCACGCGTGGACAGTTAATGTGTGACAGGAGGTTAAGAATCCCAAATGGATAACCTGTTCTGTCGGGGCTGACTTCATGACCTGCGATGCACTCCATCGCCCTGTTAATTGAATAACTTGCTCCACCAGATCTCCCCCTTCACGCACAGGACGCTGAAATTCCGTGACGATAATGAGCGCGGGTTGGCGGGTCATTTATGGCCCGTACGCAGGTGGGCATGGAGAGGAGAGTCTGTTGTTCTGGCGCTTTCTTTGTTTTCTGTGGTTGCTCAGAATGAGAAAAGGTTCCCCTTTTAAAAAAAAAAAAACTGGTTCCTATTTCCAAAGCCGTCTATGCAAAATTCACAGCCAGGCAACACTACTTTTGCACTTTTTTCCTCTTCACATTGCCTCACACATGCAGAGATGTGCCTATTCGGCAGGATCTGCCACAGCTTTGATCTTAAATAGGCCAGTCCGATCGACAAACAAGTGATTGCTTTACATTATACAATGGTGCTGATTGCATGCAGTTCTTTAAGCACTCGAGATTATGTTATCTGATCAACTGTTTTCCTCTAAGGAAAGGATAAGTATAGGCGGCAGTGTAGTATAATGGTAAAGGAAATGGCCTTGTAACCGAAAGGTTGCAGGTTGGATTCCCAGGTAGGACACTGCTGTTGTAGCCTTGAGCAAGGTACTTAACCTGAATCGCTTCAGTATACGTATATCCAGCTGTATAAATGGATAATATGTAAAAATCCTAAAAAAAAGTTGTGGAAGTCACTCTGGATAAGAGTGTCTGCTAAATGTAACTATTAAAAAAATGTATGCTCTGGACAAAAGTATGTTAAAGAGATATAAAAATATATGAAAAAAGGATGTAGTAGATTGATGCTCAATAGTCAAGCCACTCCTTTTCAAAATATAATCCTTACCCGGGTAAAAAGGACTAAGCCAAAAAGATTGAGGAGAGCTACTTATTTGGTTTACTCTATTTTAAATTACCCAAGTAAGAATCCTTAAGCATACAGTAAGCCTTGAAACTATTTTCATGGAATTTATATAGCTGCCTAATAAAACCCATTGGATATTAACCTACACAATGGTAATTCTGACAGGGATGGTGCCAGTTTCTATGAGTGATGGGACATGTAGTCAATTTCCCTACATGATATCTGCATACAACAGGAGCGCAAGGATAAATGTTGATTTAAACCCCCCCCCCCCATGCTGGAAAAAAATACACTTCTACCACCGGAGTAGATATTCTGCATTTAGCATTTTTCACATACATTTACATTTTTTTGTTTCTATTCCTCCCATCTCAGGTTCACCACACGCTGAAATGAAAGAGAGCTGCAGTTAGACGAGTGGTAATTTAGCACGTGATGAAAGGTAGAAGACCCCGCTGTGTTTAGTGTGTTCCCAGTCCTCCTCCTGGAGAGACCACCGCTAATGGGATAATACCAGAGTGGCCCTGCAGCTCTCGGGGCAGACGGGAGCCTGGCTAATGTTCAGTGCAGGATTCTGGTGACCGACATGAAACATCTAACCTTATCTCCCTGACAGAGAGAGACACAGAGAGTGAGAGAGCACAGAATAGAGAGAGAGAGAGAGCAAGTGAGAGAGCAATGGAGCAAGAGAAAATGACAGAGATAGAGAAGAAAAAGAGCGAGGGTGAAAGAGAGAGAGAGATTTGAGAGAGAGCGCGAGCAAGGGAGAGAAACAGAGATAGTGAAGAGAGAGAGAGAGAAATAGCAAGAGAAAGACACATAGAGGAAAAGAGAGAGACAGAGAGGAAGAGAGACAGAGAGAAAGAGAGAAAGACAGAGAGCAAGAGAGAGAGGCAGAGAGCAAGAGAGAGAGAGAGACAGAGAGGAAGAGAGAGAGACAGAGAGAGAGGGGTTGCCAAAACCACTACCCCCTCATTATTACTGGCCCCAACCCACTGCCCAGCCGTTCCACTAACCCTCCAGCACAGCTAAATGTTTGAAAGACGCCAGGCTATTACGGTGCTGTTTTGGTTATTTTTAGGAGCACTGGTCACCAGGGGTAAGGATAGGCATTCTCTGGATCTCTAAGAATGGGAGAGACTCATTATGAGGATGGAGATAGACCAAGATCAAGATACTAGACTCCTCTCCAGACACGTTAATAACGCATACTCATAATCACTTACCTAAATGTAGTTTGTAACTATTTCTGACACACACACAATTTTAAATGAAATTGCCTTAGTCCGGTGGTCTTGGCATTGTCTCAGAACTAAACGAGCAGGGCTGGGTCCACAGGCTTGAAACTGAGCTAATAAAACGAGGAAGTGAATTTTCAAACATCCATTCCATCACCCCCACAGTATTAGTCATTCTCTGTGACCATATATGGAGATAGTGCATGGATGGCCTGATCAATTACATCATGCTTCATCGTCATAGGCTGTGCGCACAGCCGCATTAACCAATCATGTGGGCGCAATGGCATCGGCACATGGGACCAGGGTGTGGTCACAAATAATTGGAATGCAGTAGACTGGGGATTGCGGTCCAGTCTTGTGGTACGTTAAATTCCACGGCATTGTTTGAGTATCACACCGGAGCTGTAGGCTGATGGGAAATTGAGATGAGAAACAATTTTGAAGGTGGTTTTCCATACTAAAGCTCTGAGTTCTGCACACGCCCCACCAAACAGGAAAGACCTCCTGTTTCTTCACCATCCTTCAGATTAGACGTTAGGCTGAGGTACTGATTCACTGAAGTCATCAAGAGCACTTTTCCAAAGACATGTGTGTTAACCCGAGTATCCAGTAAAAATTCCCACAAAAAAATGGTTCTAGATTTAACTTCAGCTCTGGCCACCTATCGTCCCCCCACATCTGATTGGCTCCTCAAGCCCTTGCACTCCCCACTACAATTCTCCAGGTCACTAAAGAAGAGAATTCTCAGATGACCCTTCTGGTCAAATAAAGATTAATGATTCGCAAGATCAGAGATGGGTGCTTACCGAACACAGTCAGTTTTGTTTTTAATGCGCAGGAAATGTGGAGTTAGGTGCGAATTTACAGCTTGGCGTTAAGTTCAGAAGCAGAGCAGAACCGCAGGTTTTCAAAATGACATGAGTGTGACCTTTGTGTTTTTAACATTCCATTATCGCATCTTTCCTCCTACAAAGAGCAGTGCGCACAGGAGCCATTTCTCATTTACAGCAAATAGTCATTTTAAGCCTGTAACACTCAGCTGTGTCAACACATCACGGTGACTCCTGAAGTGTGTGGGGGCAGGGGATGAATCAAATAATGAAACCATTCGATCAAAACAAAATGTCATTGTATGGCAGGCAAAATGGACAAAAAAAATTGGAAGTGAGTGAATGGGTATCCTCAAAGTTCTTCATTTGGAGCGAAGAACAGCATTTGCCGTGGCGTTTAATGAATGTCTGCTGAGTGTTTGCTGAATGTTTCCTGAGCGTTTCATGAACATTTGCTGTCTGCTGTTTTGTCCACTGGGGTGAAGGCCAGAACAAATAGCAGTGTCAGAGGGCTGAAATTCAAACTCAACAGCCAATGACCAACTGCCCACATTCTCCACAGAGAGAGGGCGTACAGCACCCCATTCCCCTCAGAGAGAGGGCGTACAGCACCCCATTCCCCTCAGAGAGAGGGCATACAGCACCCCATTCCCCTCAGAGAGAGGGCATACAGCACCCCATTCCCCTCAGAAAGAGGGCATACAGCTCCCCATTCCCCTCAGAGAGAGGGCATACAGCACCCCATTCCCCTCAGAGAGAGGGCGTACAGCTCCCCATTCCCCTCAGAGAGAGGGCATACAGCACCCCATTCCCCTAGCTCCCCATTCCCCTCAGAGAGAGGGCATACAGCTCCCCATTCCCCTCAGAGAGAGGGCATACAGCCCCCATTCCCCTCAGAGAGAGGGCATACAGCACCCCATTCCCCTCAGAGAGAGGGCATACAGCACCCCATTCCCCTCAGAGAGAGGGCATACAGCTCCCCATTCCCCTCAGAGAGAGGGCATACAGCTCCCCATTCCCCTCAGAGAGAGGGCATACAGCACCCCCATTCCCCTCAGAGAGAGGGCGTACAGCTCCCCATTCCCCTCAGAGAGAGGGCATACAGCCCCCATTCCCCTCAGAGAGAGGGCATACAGCTCCCCATTCCCCTCAGAGAGAGGGCATACAGCTCCCCATTCCCCTCAGAGAGAGGGCATACAGCTCCCCATTCCCCTCAGAGAGAGGGCATACAGCACCCCATTCCCCTCAGAGAGAGGGCGTACAGCTCCCCATTCCCCTCAGAGAGAGGGCATACAACTCCCCATTCCCCTCAGAGAGAGGGCATACAACTCCCCATTCCCCTCAGAGAGAGGGCATACAGCTCCCCCTTCCCCTCAGAGAGAGGGCGTACAGCACCCCATTCCCCTCAGAGAGAGGGCATACAACTCCCCATTCCCCTCAGAGAGAGGGCATACAGCTCCCCATTCCCCTCAGAGAGAGGGCATACAGCCCCCATTCCCCTCAGAGAGAGGGCATACAGCTCCCCATTCCCCTCAGAGAGAGGGCGTACAGCTCCCCATTCCCCTCAGAGAGAGGGCATACAGCTCCCCATTCCCCTCAGAGAGAGGGCATACAGCTCCCCCTTCCCCTCAGAGAGAGGGCGTACAGCACCCCATTCCCCTCAGAGAGAGGGCATACAGCTCCCCCTTCCCCTCAGAGAGAGGGCATACAGCACCCCATTCCCCCCAGAGAGAGGGCATACAGCTCCCCATTCCCCTCAGAGAGAGGGCATACAACTCCCCATTCCCCTCAGAGAGAGGGCATACAGCTCCCCATTCCCCTCAGAGAGAGGGCATACAACTCCCCATTCCCCTCAGAGAGAGGGCATACAGCACCCCATTCCCCTCAGAGAGAGGGCATACAGCTCCCCATTCCCCTCAGAGAGAGGGCATACAGCTCCCCCTTCCCCTCAGAGAGAGGGCGTACAGCACCCCCATTCCCCTCAGAGAGAGGGCATACAACTCCCCATTCCCCTCAGAGAGAGGGCATACAGCTCCCCCATTCCCCTCAGAGAGAGGGCATACAGCTCCCCATTCCCCCCAGAGAGAGGGCATACAACTCCCCATTCCCCTCAGAGAGAGGGCATACAGCTCCCCATTCCCCTCAGAGAGAGGGCATACAGCACCCCATTCCCCTCAGAGAGAGGGCATACAGCTCCCCCTTCCCCTCAGAGAGAGGGCATACAGCTCCCCATTCCCCTCACAGAGAGGGCGTACAGCTCCCATTCCCCTCACAGAGAGGGCATACAGCACCCCATTCCCCTCAGAGAGAGGGCATACAGCTCCCCATTCCCCTCAGAGAGAGGGCATACAGCTCCCCATTCCCCTCAGAGAGAGGGCATACAGCTCCCCATTCCCCTCAGAGAGAGGGCGTACAGCTCCCCATTCCCCTCAGAGAGAGGGCATACAGCACCCCATTCCCCTCAGAGAGAGGGCATACAGCTCCCCATTCCCCTCAGAGAGAGGGCATACAGCTCCCCATTCCCCTCAGAGAGAGGGCATACAGCTCCCCATTCCCCTCAGAGAGAGGGCATACAGCTCCCCATTCCCCTCAGAGAGAGGGCGTACAGCTCCCCATTCCCCTCAGAGAGAGGGCGTACAGCACCCCCATTCCCCTCACAGAGAGGGCGTACAGCCCCCATTCCCCTCAGAGAGAGGGCATACAGCACCCCATTCCCCTCAGAGAGAGGGCATACAGCTCCCCATTCCCCTCAGAGAGAGGGCATACAGCTCCCCATTCCCCTCAGAGAGAGGGCATACAGCACCCCATTCCCCTCAGAGAGAGGGCATACAGCTCCCCCTTCCCCTCAGAGAGAGGGCATACAGCTCCCCATTCCCCTCAGAGAGAGGGCGTACAGCACCCCCATTCCCCTCACAGAGAGGGCGTACAGCCCCCATTCCCCTCAGAGAGAGGGCATACAGCTCCCCATTCCCCTCAGAGAGAGGGCATACAGCACCCCATTCCCCTCAGAGAGAGGGCGTACAGCACCCCATTCCCCTCAGAGAGAGGGCATACAGCTCCCCATTCCCCTCAGAGAGAGGGCGTACAGCCCCCCATTCCCCTCAGAGAGAGGGCATACAGCCCCCATTCCCCTCAGAGAGAGGGCGTACAGCACCCCCATTCCCCTCACAGAGAGGGCGTACAGCCCCCATTCCCCTCAGAGAGAGGGCATACAGCTCCCCATTCCCCTCAGAGAGAGGGCATACAGCTCCCCATTCCCCCCAGAGAGAGGGCATACAGCTCCCCATTCCCCTCAGAGAGAGGGCATACAATGCACACTGTCGCAGGAGAGGAACGACTGCTCCTTTACCCTTACTCATCAAGAGCCTGCTTTAGTGGGACTACAAGTTTTCATCTCAGGTTTATATTTCTGGTTTTTAATCCTGAAATGTGCACTTGGTAACTAATTATCACCATTTATTATTATTATTATAATTATAATAATAATAATAATAATAATTAATATTATTATTATTATTATCATTATTATATTATTATTATGAATGCCTCATTCTCTGTATGAGTTTTAGGGCAAATCCTTTTGTTGGGTTTGTGACATCACATAGTAACAGTGAAAATGGCATTTTTACATTGTTTACCCTCCTGAGAGTGTCTGTGTCACAGCTCTACCCCCCAGCCCACAGTGCCCCTCCCCTCCGCGTAAGAATCCAAACAGACAGGACAAAGCTACAGTTGTTATTCTAGCAGTCTCTGGCTCTTTTGACCATATAATCTCATTGGGTGGAGCACATATCAAGTTACCGAGCAACTCCTGTTTTTTTGTTTGTTTTGTTTTGTTTTGCAATTTGCTTTCAAAAAACATTTCAACATGTTATTTAGTTTATATATTTTTTGCCTTTTTTCCTCACACAGACATTGTTGCGGAGGAACACAAGTGGCAGTTAAGTTCAGAGGACTGGTACAGACACAGGGCCCGTTAAAATAACGGCCGATTTAATTTCATTCCCTCTCTGTGTTTATCCAGTAGGCTGGAATGTTTCCTCATTGATTTCAATGACTGCCGGCATCTATTTCTGACTAACTATTTGGGCAGCGGTTCAGTGTGTATTTTGTGACGGTATTTACTTGCTGGCAGCAGCGAGATGGAATTCCAGACGTCTTCCCGCTCGCCAAGAAAGTAGACAGTGATAATAATGTGTTTTACTTTTTTTCAATGACAAAAAAGTTAAACAATTCAGAGATTCTCATCAGAACAACTGCTGCCATTGAACGTTACACAAAGTGACTCAGAGTGAATACTGGAGAAATTCTTGCTATTGGGTCACTCAGACAGTGTAGGCGGAATATGTCTGATTACAATATAACTGGCCAAACTGCATCCATAACAAGCAACTACTGTACATACTAAATATCAGAACATTTCACTTCATCAATACAGGAATTCTGAACATATATATTTTACTCATGTGGTGAACATTTGTAAATTTTGCTCCCATTCATCAGGAATCAATTAAACATTTTTTATTGTTACTAATAATAATATTTTAATAACATATTTTTAAAATAGATAAGCGTGTCTGGCAGCCCCCCATTTTTGAAAGGCAATTGATTTCTTGAAATTGATAAATTACAATGAATTGCAAATAGAAATGAAAGCAGCTAAATCTTTGAAACAAGTTTTCTCTCTGTTTCCCCTGCCACAGAGAGCCTGTTTTCAATCTGCATTCATTCTTCCCTCAGATTTACGGACAAACACAGCGTCTCCTTTCCTTCACAATGCAATTTTGTGAGTTAAGCAAACCGCCAAAATTAACCGTGTGAAATGTGTTTGTGTATGAAAAACAAGAGCCCAACACTTGCAATTATAGGGAGGTCAAAGTTGAGGCCCAACGGTGATTCAGCCCATGCGTGCAGTTAATGACTCAGTGCTGAGACAAATAAAATAAGAGGATGTGAAGGGCGGGGGCGATGAGGAGTGGTTGTCGGGGACGATGAGGGGTCGTTGTCGGGGGTGACTCCCTGCACCTGTGCTTCTTCACGAGCGAGAGTGTGCAGACTCAGCTGTCTGAGCTGGCAAACCACCCCGCGGCCCCCGCCCCCGCCCTCGCCCTGTCTTGTCTTGTCAGTAAAACTGCCACAGGGGGGAGGGTGGTAAGGGGTGAGTGTATGGGGGGGAGGGTTACGCTGGTTGGGGGGTTTCCAGCTGAGTTAGCAGTTATCCACGGTGACCCGTGTCAAGTTTAAGGTGATAAATGAACCAACTGACCCCACCCTGGAGAGCATATAGCATGAGGGCTGGCAATTTACACATGAAATACGTATGTTTGCTACATACACAAATCTCTATCTCTCTCACACACACACACACACACACACTCTGTTCCTTAAATGACTGCAGTATGATTTATCCCAAGCATGCTCCTCTCCTCCCCGTGCCTCATATCCCAGCATGCCAATCTCAGCCAGGAGCTTCTGATCACATGTCCCATACCATCCCTATCCATACCATCCGGCATTACAGGCCGGAGGCACTTCATGAAGTGTAGACAAATATATAGGATCAATGCGCTTTTCATAACAACAGTATATTTCAACATACAGTATGAAAGTGGCAGGAGGTAGTTCTATTTTACAACGCTCTATAAAGACACTGATTCACTTTCAGTGGCACATAAAGCTGATTTATGGCAGGTTAAAAAAAGTAGATTATGTGCTCGTCCTTATCGCTGTAGCTATTCAGTCAGACAAGCGATTAATCTTCCCTGTTCCCCCTCTCCCTCCCTATCTCACTCAGACAGAAGGTATGAGGTTCTGTCTGTCCATAAAGCAAGAGAGAGAGGTGGGGAGGGGTGGGGGCGACTTGAGGTCATCCCAAACCAGGGACGAGACGGCCGAGAGGAGGACACAGACACACAGATAAAGCAGGAAAGGAGCTATAAAGGGGAATGAGGAGGTGGGGTCACATGACAACACGTGTCACACTTATGAAAAGTGGCAAAAAAAAACAACTTTTTTTCCAACGGCTTACAGATAGCTGTGTTTGTTCTTAGTGACACATTGGGGTTACAGGCAGAGTAAGTGGCTCAGTTGGTATGCTATAGAGAAGTGGTCCATAGCCAGGCCAGATGTAGCTCGCCGTATAATTCAGTTGCAGAAATCAGGCCGCATGTATCAAGCCACTGCCAACTATCAGTTGGACCAGAACCGTGTTCAATCTGGGTCAAAGCGCTGCTGTGAGCATCAGGTGCCGGCTAAACATTTGAGGGGGAAAAAAAAATGGCGAAAACAAAAATGAAAGAATGTTTTCAGAGACCTGTAACAGACTCACAGATTGCGATTGTGAGCGCTCGCTCAGATCATCTGGAAACGACATCAGGAGAAAACGCACGTTGGGCCAATCTGACGCCACGCTGTTCAATGTCAGCTTTTCAGAGAATTTGTAACTGGCTGAAATAGGGCGCCGTTAAAATAAAAACCCACTGCAGGTCAGGGTCTGCGAGCAGAAGGGCAAAGAGAAAGAAAGAGGGAAGGCAGGCCGGAGAGGACGGAGGAGAGAAAGAAAGAGGGAAGAGGAGAGGACGGAGGAGAGAAAGAAAGAGGGAAGGCAGGCCGGAGAGGACGGAGGACAGAAAGAAAGAGGGAAGGCAGGCCGGAGAGGACAGAGGAGAGAAAGAAAGAGGGAAGAGGAGAGGACGGAGGAGAGAAAGAAAGAGGGAAGGCAGGCCAGAGAGGACGGAGGAGAGAAAGAAAGAGGGAAGAGGAGAGGCCAGAGGAGAAAAAGAAAGAGGGAAGAGGAGAGGCCGGAGGAGAGAAAGAAAGAGGGAAGAGGAGAGGACGGAGGAGAGAAAGCTCTGTCACAATTTTAAAAGCCTCGGGGGGAAGGGGCGTGTCTCTCCGGAACATTCTCTGGCCTCCCGACGACACGCTCGGCCCTCCTCAGAGCTGTAGACCAGGCAGGGATTAGGAACAGGTGCTTAATGAGGCTCCGTCAGCAGCCTTTCCTTCACGTTTTACACGCAGACGCACTGATTTCATCTCGCACGTTTCGCTCCTTTCTATTGTCCGGTTCAGGGTGCTATCGGTACAGCAGTACAGGCTTACGTTTGTGGTGAAATATTTTCAGCAGTGTTAGGCTGTTTAAGCAAATATTTTAATTGAAAGGTACAGCAGGAATTACAAAATTAAAACGCCAACTGGGCCATTCATTGTGGTCTGGTAAAAAGGAGATTTCATTTCACCCATAGAAAAAGGAACAACTCCCCTCCCCTCTCCCCTGCCCGCCCTCTCTCTCTCTCTCTCTCTCTCTCTCTCTCTCTCTCTCTCTCTCTCTCTCTCTCTCTCTCTCTCATACATATTTTTGCGTTCCAGTCAAGTTCAACATCATTATGTTTTGTTAGCACAGAAGAAGCTGTCCAGCTGTAAAGCAGGCTGATTTAAATGCTGTTCACAAGTATTTGGAGCTCTAAATTTCCTGAGCATAGAGTGTGAAAATTATGTTATGAGGAGAGTAAAAAATGGGCCCGTATTTCTCTTTCAGTATATTGACCCGTCCTTGAACCTTTCAGCACACGCTCCCATTTTCTGTCTCAACCTCCACATGCAAAAGGGCCCATGCAAAATCAGCCCTTTAAGGCTGCCGGGTAGCTCACTCGGTAAAGGAGCCGCTTGAGTGCACATTTAGGACCTGCTCCAACTTCATATACTGTGAGCAGACATCCCGACTGAAACAGCAGCTAGTGTGGCTTGCAGCCCTGTGTGATTGCGCATACATGGTGTGGCTTGCAGCCCTGTGTGATTGCGCATACATGGTGTGGCTTGCAGCCCTGCGTGATTGCGCATACATGGTGTGGCTTGCAGCCCTGCGTGATTGCGCATACATGGTGTGGCTTGCAGCCCTGCGTGATTGCGCATACATGGTGTGGCTTGCAGCCCTGTGTGATTGCGCATACATGGTGTGGCTTGCAGCCCTGCGTGATTGCGCATACATGGTGTGGCTTGCAGGGTTTCATGCAGCAGGAGCAGCCCTGTCCCACCACACAA
This sequence comes from Synaphobranchus kaupii, assembly GCA_029718625.1. Taxonomy (NCBI): domain Eukaryota; kingdom Metazoa; phylum Chordata; class Actinopteri; order Anguilliformes; family Synaphobranchidae; genus Synaphobranchus; species Synaphobranchus kaupii. The sequence goes on from CM056376.1 coordinate 128,707,987, forward strand.
CAGCAGCCCTATTGGTCCATCAGGAATAAGACAACAATGATAAATTATTTCCCCTCATATCATTTTTTAATTCACTTTCAGTGATTCATATTTTTAGTATCCCTATGAAGTCATATATTTTGGAAATTTACAGCATAATCTGACAGGCATGCAGACTTCTGACATTAGTTTAAATTAAACAACAATGAAAGTTACTTTCACCAATAAATCACAAATCCTCTTTCTTATGACTGCACATGGTTAGTAACGTTGATTCATTGAAAATTCCCAGAGATCTGCGGGAGTGTTTTCTGGTTTTTAGCGCTATTTAAAACACGCTTGCCCTGTGGACACGCTTCTGCACGCGCTCAGAGAAGAGATTTCTCCTGATGTGTGAGGACAGGATGTGAGTTGACGGGGGGAGTCACACTGTACGAGCGTAAAAAAGCTTTACTAATGAGCATGCAAAGATTTATGGG
>CM056376.1:128713444-128732905 GCA_029718625.1 Synaphobranchus kaupii
CGAGTACGACCCCCCCCCCCCCCCCCCCCCCCCCTCTGTGAAACATGGTAGAGGTACTGTTATGGCGTGGGCATGTAAGGTTGCCACTGGAACTGGCCCACTTGTCTTCACTGATGATGTGATTGCTGATGGCAGCAGCAGGATGAATTCTAAAGTGTACAAAAATATTTAATCTGCTCAGATCCAATAAAATGCTTCAACAATCATTGGACGGTGCAGTAAAATTACCCCAAACATACTGCTAAAGCAGCCAAGGAGTTTTTCAGGGCCAAAAAGTGGAATGTCCTCGACTGGCCAAGTCAATCACTCGTTCTGAATCCAGCTGAATATGCTTTTCACTTACAGACTGAAGGAAAAACACCCCAGAAACAAACAGGAACAGAAGAAGGCTGCAGTACAGGCTGGGCAGAGCTTCAGGAGGGAAGATACCCAGCGTGTAGTGAGGTCTATGGGCTGCAGACTACAGACAGTCATTGAATGCAAAGGATTTGCCACCAAGTACTACAATTTAAGATTATGTTAATCTGCCCACTTACTTTTGCTTACCTAAAATGATGGGGGGGGGGGGGCTATGTACAAAAATAGCTGTAATTTCATTTTCAAACTTGGTCCTCCCACTTGGGGAATGTAAACACTTCAGATCCTTTAAACCCATCTGACTTACTTACTCAACTCCCATTCCTTGTTTTAAGAGCCACTAAGTCAGCTTCAGACATGTTTTCTTTTTATTTACTTTGGGTCAGAAAGGGCCAGTATTGGCAGTGCTTTTTCACTCTCACATCTGGGGACGAAGAAAAAAAATCAAAATGAAAAGTTTCTTTGGGAGTCTCTTTGGGACAAAGAAAAAGTGGAACGTGGTATTGAACATGCTGAAAGTCTCAACTGACGTGTTTGGTGACCCTTTTAAAAAGTGTGTGTGTGTGCACTGCTCAACCCTTGTCTGTATGCAAGGGCAGCAACTGAACAACAAATTAAATAAATTAAAGAACAAAAAACATATGATACATCATTTCCATGGAGTGGAAAGTAATTCAAAGACCTTGCAGCTGAGTGCAAAACCACAGCCTGTCTGGCTGACATATAAATGTAACATACATGTAACACATACTGTACGCCAGACAATCTCAAACACTGAAATATCGCCAGAAGATCTGACCAGCCGTAGTCCTGGAAAACCGCTGCTTTCTTACCTTATCTTCCAATCGGATCAGTCTGGCTCCAATCGTGTAGTATTCCTTATCGACGCCTTTCTCTGCCAGGGAAAGAAATAAGGACAAAAGATGACGTGTACTGTAAGGAATATTGGCCATATGACTGTCTGCTGAAATGTTGTTGTATGTCGATTTGGCCCAGAAGCAAAGGAAATTGGTGTCTAACAAACTCTCATTTACATCTGTGCAGGACATTCAGTTTACAGACAGCCATTCGTTCTGAACACTACAGTGCTCACTGTTCCTGTGATGGAGACCGATTAGATCGCTATGGGTGGACCATCATGGATGGATTGTTGCTGTTGTTGTTGTTGTTGTTGTTATTATTATTATCTAGGCTGCAAAACTACCTTAGATAACTTCTGTCTGACTTTCTTACAATAATAGCACTGTGAGGACCTCATAAACATAACAGCTGTCTGTGACGGCAGTGACCCGGCCGGACCTCATAAACATATCAGCTGTCTGTGACTGCAGTGACCCGGCCGGACCTCATAAAAATATCAGCTGTCCGTGACTGAGGTGACCTGGCTGGCCCATGAGCCAAACCGTTCCTCTAGATTCTCAGCGCCCGGGGCAGAGCGCCGAGGGGGACCGTAATCGAGTTTGGGCCGACGTCAAGCGAAGTAAACAGGGCCAAAGCACGTGTAACTGATCTGGGATTCAGACAGGTCCGTAATGCAATGTCCCAACATGTAACGGTTTAACCATGTTAGAATAGAAGGTCAGCCAAGAAAGATACTCGCAAATGCAATAGAGAGAGGTCTACACATAAACCATTAAGCAGGAGTGTTAGAGATAAATACAGAAAGAGAGAGAGAGAGAGAGTGAGAGAGAGAGAAGGGGGATGCCACAACCACCACCCCCTCATTGCTGCCCCCAATCAGAGAGAGCCAATCACAGAAACGTCAATGCGCTCAATGCTAACACATCCACAGAAAAGTAAAAGAACTGTCCTTCACTCTTACCTGGGAGAAACATTCCCGGTTTTCCCAAAGAATGGTCCAGCCTGTTGTTAAAATGGAAAAGATTAAACTCCACTGGATAAAAACATCAATTCAAAACCAGAGAAAGATATAGTAAAAATATCACTCATTTGGTTTGTGGCTGAAAATTGCTTCCATTTTTCCTTGAATTAATTTATTCAGCTTTATGCCTTTGTCACAAAACCAATCAGCCAATCAGCATCCATTAAAACAACATCCCTGGATACAGAATACAGTCTACACTCCTTCAGAAAGGGAGACTTTGGAGCCAGCATTCCCATAATGCATTACTCCACTGTGTTTGAAATAAAAGACCTGTCATTTAAAATGTGAATGACAAAAAAAAAAAAAATTTTGAAACAGGAACTGGCCAAAGAGGTATTTTTAATTTACCATTCTCTTAATTGTGATTTCATGTTTTTTTTGTACAGGTTCCCATTAACACAGGAAGCTACAGAGATACTGAGATGCTGTCAGACATCCGGATCTGAGCAGGACCTGTGAAGCGCAGCCCCCAGTAATGGTGTACAAATCCTGCATCCATCTGCATTACATGCATTAATTCAACAGACAACCTAATCCAGAGACTCATAAAGTTTAGGTTTAATGGGTTTAATCAGCAGAGATTCAAAAATGGACTGAAACACGATTGAAACAAAGTGTTATTTAAAAGGAAATGCTGTAATAATCGCACGTAGGTGTCACATTGAAGGGGAAATTTTAATGTGTGTAACACTTGAGTGAACTTTCACTTTGAAAAAAGATAAAACTATTTTGTCATAATAGTTTTAAAAGAAGCTCATTAGCATTAATTTGCTAAACTGTTTTGTTAAGGAAATAGCAAACAAAAGTTCAGGTTGAATACTGATCGAATCGAGGCCATCGTCCCACATGGTTTTTACTTCTTTAAAACTTTCTTGTCTTTCAAACAGAACAGGTGGGGGCAGTGAGGTGTGGCAGTGGACGGTGTATTATTAAATATCAAATATTAAAACATGTTTAAACATGGAGCCACACCTCCTCTGGAGCTCCTTTATCCGGACCATCATGTTGAGGTGACCCTGGGAGTACTGCTCGATCACGTCCCGCACGTCGTACGGCTTCCTCGCTTGCTGTGTGGAGTGGAGAGAGGTGATTGATGTCATCACTGTGATGTCACCGTCTCAGTGGTGGGTTAACACACCCACCTCTGTCACCAACTGACAATACTCTAAAATGCCTATTTAAACAAAGGTGCATTACAGGTATAAAAAGGTATGAGGAGTACTAGGGGTACAGAAAAACTAACAGGTACATCATACAAACCAAAACACGGAAAGGGGGTATATTACAAGTATAAAGCAGGTGTAAGCAATATGTACAGTAGATATAAACATTAGAAGTATAAAAAAAACAGATTGAAGAGGTATTTAGAGCAGGTGTAGATGAACAGTAGTTATAAACAGTTATTAGAGGTTTATAAAGTAGACATGAGAGGTATTTAGAGCAGGTGTAAAGGATATGTACAGTAGTTATAAACGGTTATTAGTGGTATATAAAGCAGATTTGAGAGGTATACACAGTAGGGGTAAGGAACGTGTAAGAGTTCAGGGAGGGGGTCCCACACTGGCTTGTGGCAGCTGGATTTCAGGCTTTGGGTGCAGAGGAGATGGACTTAGTCCTCAGACTCACAGCAGTACCCCAGCCGCACGCAGTACCCCCCACCCCCCCCCCCGGCTACACACCCACCCCGCTCCCATACTGGACGCTTTATTGAAGCCGTTTCCCATCTCATACCTGAAATTTCCGCCTGGCCACAAAATACTGCATTCTTCGGATAACTTTGACCGCTGATCTGTGGGCGTGGGGCAACCTAAGGGGTGAGAGACATCACATCAGAAAATGTCCCGCTCTCTCTCCCCGCCATCACAGCAACCCAAATTTCCAGCTTCCCCACCGAGCTGTACATCTGTAAAATGACATGCTCCCAGTGGTGCGATTTGTTCACCTCGCTGGCTTATTTTTTCACAGGAAAATGTAAAACTTTATCTGTGCCACGCAACAGCGAAACTACATGCAGGCGTAAGGGGGAAATGAAGGCGACAGGCCGGCCTGTCCTCAGGGAGATCCTGGGGGGAACAGAAGATGATGGAAATTCTGTGGCACCGGAACCTTTTACTGCTTTTAATAAAGTTTACTGATATTGTATCTGTCCCAGTGAATAAACAGGGCATTGGCTAATTCACAGGTTTATTCAAGTTATACTTATTCATTGAGCTTGGAAAAATGCATGAGGCCTTACTTATTAATTATATTTGTTCATTTATTTTTTTTATTTGGAAGACCTTTAAAGGGGTATTGCACTTTCGTGTGACATTAAGTAATTTTGTGGAGTCTACCCCATTGTATTTGCATAGCGTGAATACTAGCAACAAAGTTTTGTACAACTGCTCTCTTTTATCGATGTATGATCCACCGTAGTTAGTTTGTCCTTTAAAACGATTAATTTTGGTGAGGTCCCGAAAATTAATGGGAGTGAATAGGGAGGCTGACACCTGGGACTACCGAGGTTGCCGTTAACGGTCAGGAGGGACAGCTGATGTTATGATTTATTAACCCTAACCCTAACCCTGCTGTGATTTATTTTTCTAAGTAGAACATTTTTCTGCCAGATATGCAGTAGATATGGATGGATCACTTTAAGGGTTCCCTTATGGAATAATAATATACTGCAGTATATTTTAATTATATTGTGACAATAATTTTGATATATTTACAATATACTGCAGTATATTCTTTTTCCATAAGGGTTGTTTCTCCTGACAAATTTTCCTATGGAACTCTATGGAAAAATAAGCCAGGAGAAGAAACCCTTAAAGTTATGCATATCTACTGCAGATCTGGCAGCAGAATGATGGTTTAAGGCTTGTTTGATACATCAGACCCTTGAGGGCTTACAGCCATTTAGCCAACCATGTGTTCCATACTGTTCCAGTGTAATTTACAGCTAAATCTAGACCCACCCCCCAATTCCCATAGAGATCCATTCAAATGCAGAGAGGTTATATTATCACTTGTAGGAGTACCATAAAATAAGATATCAAGAGTGTTGTGATATTGTTGGGTCACAGACATCAGGAAGTCATGGCATGCAAAAGATATGCGACTAAATATAAAAAATGATTACTTTATTCTACATTATGTTAAACTGTATTTTTTGATGCCCGAAAATGGGGGGAGCTATGTACAAAAGGTTCTATAATTTGTAAACGGTTCAGATGATATAGATGAAAATACCCACAAATTAAAGCTGACAGTCTGTACTTCAACCTCATAGTCATTGTATCCTTTCAAAAAGTGCTGGAGTACAGAACCAAAACTGTACTCTCACTGTACATACACACATGCAAACACACACGCACGCACACACATACACACACGCACGCACACACATACACACACGCACGCACACAAACTCAGACACACACACACACACACACGCACACACACGCACACACGCACGCACACACACACACACGCACACGCACACGCACGCATGCACGCACACACACACACACACACACACACACACACACTCATACTTTGCTTTCTGTTCTTGCTGCTGTTAGTGATGTAACAGTTCAGGTTTCTCGTGAGAGGTACGGACACTTCCTGTTAGAAATCTCTACACAAAGGTTCTGCGCGAGTACTACTTTTGGGTCCGTGCCAAACCGCTGTGATCCACTGCGTGAGCCCCGACCATGCGTGACCAGTCTGGCGCTGTACTGGGGCCCCCAGGGGCTGCGCGAGGGCTTTATGCCTGCCCAGCTAACCCAAAACATTCCAGCAACATTGTGGAAACATGTCAGTTAGATTACCAGTTGGTTGTGAGGTAACATTATAACAAATGTTACACCCCCAAACAGTCTTAGAGCATATTTGTTCAGGTCTAAGTCACAGACAAACATTCCATGCATATTACATACAAACATACTGCGTGATTTACCAGGTGATTTATTTTTTAATAACGTTCCGAATTAGGGAATACTGGAATATCAGATTTGTTGCTAACACTCTTAATAAAACTAATATGAGTGACCAGAAACAACTGAAATTCCGGTTTAACTTAAATGACAAAAGTAAATAATATTCTAAGACTCATGTTCCTTTTTAAATAGCATTCACGGAACATCCAGGAAACCACACAAATATTTAAAAATTTAAATGTGAAGCAGAGATAGAAATAGGAAAAAAAATTGATTCATTTAAAAAAGAGGACTAGGTGCTTATGTTGTATTTATAGCATCGTTTTAATGCTTCTTGCCAAGGGCGACGTTGCGATAGATAAAATCTCTTGAGGACAAAACGCGCTCTGCGGAAAATGGATCTCTCGACTGTTGATTGGCCCCTTTGTGCGGCTCAGCGGGCCGGAGTTATTTTGACTGCCGGCTTCTGCGGGTTTCCGAGGGCAACGGGCTTCCCAGCGTCGGCCCTTTGTGGAATCAACAAACCGAGTCTGAGGTCCTAATTAGAGGCCCGGACAACAGGAGTACACGGGTAAGACGTATAATGCACACGGATCAAAGAGCGCCTTAAACAAGTCCTTCCTGTTTCTAGCGTACACGAGGAAATGCAAGCGCACAATGCAAATCTCAGACAAAAAAGGAGGGAAAAAGAACAAAGCACAACTTTTTTTTTGTCTTGTTTTCTTTCCCCCTGAAGCTCGTGAAAAGATGTATTGTGTTGGTTGAAGATTTACCGTAGCGGACAAAGGCAAACACATGACCTAAATAAAGCCATGCGGGGCTGAGTGGTGCAGTAAATCACACAGTTCCTCCCTTCGCAAACTTTTCTTTTTTTTTGCTTTTCTTTTTTTTTTTTTTTTGCTGTTGGTCTTGTTGAAAGTCTTTTGTAACAAAGCATCTTACTTAAGACAAGCTTCCACTGACATCAGCCTCTCCAGTAGACCGTGTGCAGCTTAAGGTTTCGCAGATGCATTGAATGGTTTAACTGCACAGGTTTGGCAAACAGGCCTCCTGGTGACTCAGCTGTGTCGTTCGCATTGAGCCCCTCGACTCAGTTCCACCAACGGTCACAAGTCCGCAGAACACACTCAACAAACGCCCTGCCGTGCGGAATCAGAAGTCCCATCTTGAGTCAACACGGTGCTAATCTCACACGGGCTTACCTTGGTATTGTCCAGCACCGCATCATTCTACATCGTAAACGAAGTCATGTTCTCCCATCGGCATGAACGGCTCTTATGACAGCAAAGAAAGAAACTGGCACAGTCATTATTTGCACAAATGCCAGCCTGATTCACTTGACTTTTATGACTCGATTCATTAACATTTTGTCCCTATCGGCCTCTCGATCAAAAAACAAGGTTAACCAGCCCTGTGGTCCCAAAAATCATGTTTCCTCCAAACGTGTGTGTTTGAGAAAAATACTAAATAAATGTCAGAGCTCTTTGCTTTGCTGTCATTTTGAAATATTTTAGAGAGTTTATGTTCTTTTGTTGTGACTTTTTAAAACAAGCCTACCCCTGACCACCCAACGAGCCAGATTTAGTTTTCATTCCAGGGTCAATGCAGATGACGTTTTCCCTTAATTTTGACCAACAAATAAATGGAAAAAACTCTTGCTTATTTTCTTCCACAGACACTTGGTAGTTCAATTTAGTCATCACTGGACTCATGACAACATGGTTGTACAGTAAAAAAAAATTCAATACATGGAAAACATGCATTTCATTTTGAGTCAGACTTGAGGACTAATGTTGGTTAAATCCAGGCCATTGCAGCCTGCAGAAAGTAAAGCTTACAGGCTTACAGGTCATAACCAAGTTTTGCCATAGGCCTTTGAACCCGACCTTTGAACGCGTAAGGTTCTGAGATGTCACTGGCTGTTTCTCTTCTGTGGTTAAAATGTCCTATACTGACCAGAGGCTCTCACGCTATACTTCCTCTAAACTAAACAGCACCAAAGCTGTGATATCACACCTTCAGCAAAGCCCTTAAACAAGAACAACAGAGCACAAGTCTCTCTCCATAGAGACAGTTTTGTACATCAATCATACATTTATACCTGTATGTCCACATTCTCAAAAGTGACTGTAAACTAGATGACCAAATAAAAAGCTCTGGTTTCAAGTCTGGCTTCATCATGTGAAATGAAACACTTCTTTGCATAAGAAGCCTCTGTCAATAACAGTGTTTCTTTCACTGACTTATACAAAGGTATAAACTTGAAAGGACATCAGACAGATAAATAGCCTTTTCGTCTTGACGGGTAAAGGTTGCCATGAACTCAGTACATAAGTGCACAGAGGAAGAATGTGCAGGCGGTTTTTTGGGGGAATTATAGAACCGTCCTGAGATTACTCTGAAAACTAGATACGCATTAATCTCGCTCTCCTGTCGCGATCTGAAGAAGACGGACGCAGTGTCGAGCGGACAGACAGATGTGTCTAATGCTAGTCTATCTGAGCACAGCCAGGAGATAAAAGGATAAATGTTCTTATCTTTTCTCTCTCTTTACTGGTAGCTGGGGGTTGCATCACCACAGAGGCTTCAGCAGGAAATGAAACAAAGCAAAATAATTTCGGCAGGGGGTGGTTAAAGTTTAACTCTCCTCTGGTGTGTGGACCCAATCGTGGGGGTTAATGCAGTGATGGAGAGAACACATCCTGCGGCTTTAAAAAAAAAATATATATATATATACTTTTTTTTTTAAAGCAGGCAGGCAGAGGGCGGGTAGAGGGCAGGCAGAACGTAGGCAGAGAGTATTCAGCACACAGTCAGAACATAGGCAGTACTTAGGCAGAACGTAGACAGAACACAGGCAGAACGTAGGCAGTACACAGGCAGAACATAGGCAGTACACAGGCAGAACGTAGGCAGAACATAGGCAGTACACAGGCAGAACATAGGCAGAACGTAGGCAGAATGTAGGCAGAACAGAGTCAGAACACAGTCAGAACATAGGCAGAACACAGGCAGAACGTAGGCAGAACGTAGGCAGTACACAGGCAGAACATAGGCAGAACGTAGGCAGAATGTAGGCAGTACACAGGCAGAACGTAGGCAGAACACAGGCAGAACATAGACAGAACACAGGCAGAATGTAGGCAGAACGTAGGTAGAATGTAGGTGTAGGGCAGCACAGGATCCCTACAGCATCTACAGCCCCTCATCCTCACCCCAGAAAAGAGACTTCCTGAAATGCTCTGGTCTGTTTATAATTAAAGCTATGTGTAACACAAGCTTTTATTTGCTGTCTGATGCATTTTGATTTCACGTCCCACGACACTGTCAAAGGCAGGGCGAGTCTAAACGGCCTTGATCTGAAGACATTTCAAGCAAACGGCTCTCACTCCAGCAGCTAAGTAAGCAGATCAAAGTGAAACATTAATAGCCAGCAAAAAAAAGAAAGAAAAAAAAAAGAGCGATGTCATTTTTTCCCCTCTCTCTGGTATCATGCTCTTTCACCACAGAAATGGGTAACAGCAGAAAAGGCATGCACATCTGTGACACATTTATGTCTCCCATACGTACTGTGGAAACAGCAACACGCACACACGCACGCACACACACACACACACACACACACACACACACACACACACACACACACACACACACACACACACACACACAGAGAGAGCTCTCTGCTGCTCTAAAAGAACGCAGCGGTTTACTGGTAAATAGTTAATAGTCTTAAGATGGGGAGAAAATGGGAAAGAAATGCCCACTTTTCTGATATGACTGAAATGCAGTTTGCTTTCACTGTATGTGAGCAGCACATAATCTATGCCAAATGATCTGCTGGTGCCAGGGAGGAAGAATTAACAGACTCTTCACTCCACCATATGAACAGTTCACATAATGACAGTGGAAAGAGCACGGTTATATTACTAAACATACGCTGCAGATAATCTCTACAACACACACGGTCCCTATCATTTGTCAATCACCAAAACAAACCTCTTCAGTGGTAATGTGGTAAGAGGAGAGTGAACCTTGTTAGTAATGAGGATTAAACATATAAAAGCGCCACTAACCACTGTTAGCTAGCGGTTAATTTGACCCTCTGAACCTTTTCAGCTTTTTGAAGCTCTGTTCTAAATTCCCTTTTATTTCTGTTTACAGACAATGGGTCAGATATGCACAATAGCGTGCTAATATGTTGAAACTGCTGGAAAAAAAAACAGTCCCTTTCTTGCACGATGAATGAAGGCTAATTAGCACAGTGACAGGCAGAGGTTAGCGCTGAGGCTAAAGGCATGCAGTGATTCCAGCAGGCAAACGCGTATTAATTAGGAAATTACAGTCATCAATTATCAAAGGCAGCCAAACGGATCAGGAGAACAAAGGGCACGGCTAATGCCAGCGAGATGGCTAACGTTTCTGCAGAGAGGAAGAGGAAACGTCTGCGGGTCTCCTACAGCATAAACACCAGAATAATCAGGATCCCAGCTCACAGCAGACAGGCTTAACTCAGGCAAGAGGACGTCTGGACAAGCACACACACATGCATTTACACAAATATACACGCATATACACACATATACACAAATACATACATTTATAGACACGATTATAGGCATATATAAATACACACGCATATACACAATTACATAAACATTCATAAACATACATGTAGACATATAAACATACATATATGTACATGCACACACATACGCGCTACGCTATCTCTCTGCAGTGAGCATGTACACTGTAGCAGGATCTCCAGGGGCAGGACTGGTAGCTCCAAATAAGAGAAAAATAGAAAAGTGGGAAAAATTATTTGAAAAAAATCACACACAGGTTTGTGTGACAGGCCTGTTACAGGCACTGATCCACACTGTCTCAGGGTGAGATTAGGGGTCGACTTTCAGTGGGATGGTACCTGGCATGAGGTTGATATTTCACCCACACAGACTGGTGTCTGTTGTCGCCTGCACAGAATCTTGCGTCTTCACTTACAGCTCATATATTAGGTAACTCTGTCCTGCAGTACTGTACATACATTAGGAAAATCTGTCCTGTGGTACGGAACACACATTAGGTAAATCTGTCCTGAAGTATTGTACTAACATCAGGTAACTCTGTCCTGTAGACCTGTACTAACATTAGGTAAATGTGTGTGTGTGTGTGTGTGTGTGTGTGTGTGTGTGTGTGTGTGTGTGTGTTCTTGTGTGTGTGTGTGAGAGAGAGAGAGAGAGAGAGAGAGAGAGAGTGTGTGTGCCATAGAGTTCAATAGGAAAATTAGTCAGGAGAAACAACCTTTAAAGTGATCCATCCATATCTACTGCATATCTGGCAGCAGTGTCATGGTTTGAGGCTCGTTTGATACCGCAGACCCTTGATGACTTGCAGCCATTTAGCCAACCATGGGTTCCATACTATTCCTGTGTAATTTACAGCTTAATCTAGTCCCACCCGAGCGGTTATAGTATCGCTTCTAAGAGTACCTGAAAATAAGATATAAAGGGCCCTATCTTGGTGATCTTGGCGCTTAGTCTAAGCGCATGGCATAAAGTCCATTTTGGGCGTGTCCAAGTCCACTTTTGCTATTTTAACGGCGTGTTTTTTTGGCGCTAAGCACGGCGCAAGGTGCAACTGGGCTGAACCTAGTCTCTTCATTAATTATAGGTGTGTCTTGGGCGTGACATGCAATAAACCAATCAAAATGTCATATCCCATTCCCTTTAAAAACCTGCTTTTCCACCTTGGCGGATTGCTTGATGGCGAAACAGACATGCTTGTGTGTGTATAGTGTGATCAAGGAATAGGCTAAATGGAGTATGATCAATATTATTCGGACTAACCATTAGCCTATGAGTTCCCGGTAATTCCAGACAGGGCTGTTATTTTACAAAATATATGCGGTTAAATTTCGTTAAAAGGACCTGCAACAGCTGAGAATAAGCTATCAATGGCTTCAGTCTCACCTTAGAAAACGCCAAATTAGCCTGGTTGTTCAGCGAATTTCGTTTGATTATGCAATGAAAGTGTCAAACATCAATTCCAAGAGGCTGTTCTCATGGAGTTCTCGAAGTTCAAGCTTCATCCAAAGTTCATTAGGCTACCTGCATAGTAGGCTAATATTGATTAATAACATACATACCGTTATTTTGCCTTAATGATGACACTAAATAGCCTACAATAAAGCTGTCAGGTTCGCAACCCATATGTTCACGCATATTTCCCCTTGTTTAATAATGTCCTGTTTATGGAAATGTGACCAACCTGTTTTACTCGTAGCGTAATCCTTTAAAACAATCCACTTTCCCAGGAAGACCATGAAACGTGCGACTTACAGCAGGGGAAACAGAGAACATGCAGCGCACGTGCAGAGAACGGCATTAAAATTAATTGTGAATTAATTGTGTAACGTGCTGCAAATTTGTTTTAGTTTCTAATTAGACGCTTAGTTCTCTTTAAAATCGTTTTGTTCAGTTATGGCATAACGGGTGAAATCAGCTGGGTTTTAAACGGTGAGAGTATGGAAACCTGGTCACTGTAATTTAAAAAATATGAAGGACGAAGAATAGCTAAGGTTACAATTTAGTTAACATGGTGACATCTCCGTTTTTTAGGCTATCGAAAAAAACCTTATGCACAGCGAATCCGCTGTAGCCTAGGCTATCTGAAAAACAATAAATGCAATATTCACTGGACAAGGTTTTGAATTTTTTTCAGTCACAAACCATTCTATTTACTTACAGGCTGTATTCATAGATAAACAGAGCTGTATTGTAATGACATCTGCATTTTCAGAACTTAAATGTCCGTCTATTGCGGTGCGCGAGTTTTCCATTGAATGACAATTCACGCATTAGGTGTAAATGACAATTTGCGCATTAGGCTTGATATAGGTGTTATCAGCTGCTTTTTAATGGATAGCCATTGTCCCGTACCATCGCACATCGCCTGGATGTTGATGGAGTGGGCTGAAAGCAATTTAATGTGCATGGCATTCCCCTTCGCTGAGGGAAAGGTAGGCTATGGACCCTTTTATTATTATGTATTTTTTGATATAGGCTACACAATAATACTATTTCACATTGTAATCTTGATATTTTAATCATGCTTGTGCGTGCCCATGTGTGTAACAGACAGGAGGGTACGCACATTGTGCACACGCCTTTGTAGACGCACTTATATGCGCCGTTAAAATAACATGTATACAACTGCGACATGACTTTAGACCAGGTTAGTGGTGGTTCTAGCGCAAGCGCTTTCTGCTGGCTCAAGATAGCAATACGCCAAAAAGAATCCTGGCCACTCCTCATCTTAAGACCAACACGCCCAAATGGCGCAAGAGTACATGCTAGTTAAACGGCGTGAGCGTTAGGCGTTATAATGAACCTACCGCCGGGTGTAAGATAGCAAAGACACTTGCGTTTGGGTTAGCGCCACTTTGCGCCGGGTGTAAGATAGGGCCCAAAGAGTCTTTTGATATCCTTTTATACCCAGTCATGATAGCATCACCTGTGTACTTGTGGAATGTTCCAAACAGGTGTTTTTTGAACTACCAGTCTTTTTTTTTGCCCCTGTGCCAACGTATGTGGTCACGTTAAGACAGGAGAGGTGAAAACAGAGATTTACTTTCTCCTCCGTTGTGGAGAATATTGTGAAAACATTACTTCCACAAATGATCTCTAGTTGTAAAAGACTTCTATTCCCTAACAAAAAAGAGGAAACTTCTACTACTAGGAGAAGGACCAATGGCAGTCAAAGTATGTCTTTGCCTGTCATAACCTTGGTTGACCACCAGAAAATACATTAATTTTATTTATTCACTTATTTATTATTAATGGATTTATTCTCATTTTCTTTTTTCTGCACTATTATTATTATTATTATTATTATTATTATTATTAATTACATAATAATACTATTATTCAGATGTTGATAACGGTTGTTGTTTTTGTTAGCACAGATGTAGAAATTATTCTGTTTAATTTACATTCATGTTCTAGTGTCTTTCTATATTTCTATACTGTATGAAGCCTGTGGCAATATTTATGACGGCATTTCATGCCAGTAAAGTATTTTGGACTTGAATTTGAAAGAAAGACAGAGGGAGTGATAGTGAGGGAGTGTGTGTGTGTGTGTGTGTGTGTGTGTGTGTGTGTGTGTGTGTGTGTGTGTGTGTGTGTGTGTGTGTGTGTGTGTGTGTGTGTGTGTGTGTGTGTGTGTGTGTGTGTGTGTGTGTGTGTGAGAGAGAAAGTGAGAGAGACGGGGAATGTGTGAGTGAGTATGTGGGAGAGAGAGACCAGCACTGCTTCAATTAAAATCAACCAATTAATAAATCAAATAAAGGATTCTTATTTGGAACATTGGAAGACAGTGACAAAATTGCAAAACAAACTAAATTGTTATAATATGCTAAAAAGAAATTACAAATTGGCAGAATATTTCTCCACTGTCAGAGATATAAAGCAGAGACAGATCCTTACCAAATACAGACTAAGTGATCACAGCCTGGCCATTGAAACAGGAAGACACAAACAAACCTGGCACCCCAAAGAGGAGAGGACATGTGATCACTGTGAGACAGGTGAGGTTGAGACAGAGATACACTTCCTTCTACACTGCAATAAATATAGGAAAATTCGGAATGAATTTTAAAAAAAAAACAGCAACAATACTTCCAAATTTTGCCACACTTCCAGACGAAGAAAAACTTCCCATTGTACTGGGTGAAGGACACACAGCCCCACTAGCTGCTTCATATGTAGCACCCTGTCATCTACACAGGAACACAATAACTGATAACACCTGCAGTTAAGACGTTTGTGTATTTAATAGGTTGTTGAGTTCATTTTTATTTATTGATTAATGTTTTTATTGTTATTATTATTATTATTATCGTTGTTGTTGGTTGTAACATTTGCTTTGGCAACACAGTTTGTCATGCCAATAAAGCACCTTGAAATTGAAATTGAGAGAGAGGCAGAGGGAGTGATAGTGAAGAGAGTGTGTGTGTGTGTGTGTGTGTGTGTGTGTGTGTGTGTGTGTGTGTGTGTGTGTGAGAGAGACAGACAGAAAGAGATACAGAGGGAGGGTGTGCGTGTGTTTATGGGTATGGGTGTGAGAGTGATAGTGAGGGAGTGTGTGTGTGTGTGCGTGTGTGAGAGAGAGAGAGAGAGAGAGAGAGAGAGAGAGAGAGAGAGAGAGAGAGAGAGAGAGGGAGGGAGGGTGTGTGCGTGTGTGTGTATGTGTGTGTCTGTGTGAGAGACAGAGGGAGTGTGTGTGTGTGTTCATGCGTGTGGGTGTGAGAGACAGAGCGAGTGTGTGTGTTTGTACGTGTGTGTGAAAGAGAGAGAGAGACAGAGGGAGTGATGTTTGTGTGTGTGTGTGTGTGTGTGTGTGCGCGTGCGCGTGTGTGAGACAGAGGGAGTGATACTGAGGGAGTGTGTGTGCATGTATGTGTGTGTGTGTGTGTGTGAGAGAGAGAGAGAGAGACAGAGGGAGTGATAGTGAGGGAGTGTGTGTGTGTGTGTGTGTGAGAGAGAAAGAGAGAGAGAGAGAGAGAGAGAGAGAGAGATAGAGGGAATTATGTGTGTGTGTGAGACAGACAGAGGGAGTATGGATTCATTTTATAACTCAGGCATGCCCTGGCAGACGTGCTTCCTTAAGCCCCCCCGTCTCTGCTATACAATTAACACCCTGCCCCAGCTAGCATTAGAGCGTCACGTGACACAGGGTCAACGGGTTCGTTTAGGCCTCCCCTCCCACCACAGGCCTCTGTTCTCACACAAAGAATTAAGTCTTTATTAAAAACACTCCTTTTTAAGCCTTGCCTTTAACTTTCTTTTGAAATTACTTTAGATTTCTTACATTTGGTTGTTCTTCTTTTTTATTTATCCGTAATAAAATGTGTACTTGCTTTTTTGAATACTTGTGTTTTCTTTCTGTAGTGTTTCATACTCAATATTATTGGTTGTTATTATTATGATAATAATTATTATAATTGTTGTTTTAGTATTAGTATTATGATTATGATTAATAATAATGAACTTTTGTGATGTTAGCCCTTACCTGATGAGAATAAAGGGAATCGCTCAAAATAACATGGACCCCCCAACCCCCCCCCCCCCCCCCCGCCAAAACCTAACCCCCCACCAGCTAATCAGAGGTCAGGGAGTCCAGTCCGCTCTGCTGTACCCTTCAGGCGGACTGTTTTTGGGGATCGGATGACCACACTCAGAGAGTTCACTGCCGGGGGAGGGAGGAAAGGCGATATGAATGTTTTCAGAGGGGAAACAGTTTGGGAAAGTGACCTCTCTCACTCTGACCTGGGAACAGGGTCGCGACTTCCACAGTATATTATTGATTATACCGCTCAAGAAACTGCCATCAACTCACAAATTAATGACTTCACTTCACCACACACACACACATACACTGCCTGGCCAAAAAAAAAGTCGCCGTTGCACCCGTCATGCATAGTGCCCACTGTACAAGCCTCTGGAGGCAGTGTTATGATCTGGGGTTGCTTCAATTGGTCAGGTCTAGGCTCAGCAGCATTATGCAGCAATAAAATGAAGTCAGCTGAGTACCTGAATGTACTGAATGACCAGGTTATCCCATCAATGGGCATATTCCAGGATGACAATGCCAAGATTCATTGGGCTCAAATTGTGAAAGAGTGGTTCAGGGAGCATGAGGAATCATTTTCACACATGAATTGGCCACAAGAGTCCTGAGCTTAAAGTCTTTGGGATGTGCTGGAGAAAACTTTACGGAGTGGTTCGACTCTCCCGTCGTCAATACAAGATCTCGGCCAAAAATGAATGCAACTCTGGACGGAAATAAATGTTGTGATGTTGCATAAGGTTGTCAAAACAATGCCACGACGAATGCGCGCCATTATCAAAGCTAAAGACGGCCCAACAAAATATTGGAGTGTGCAACTTTTTTTTTGGCCAGGCAGTGTATATAAACACAGTAAACACATATATTAATAATATATATAAATGTGTATGACGTGTCATTTTCCCATATTTTGAAGATAGCTTTGGAAAAATCACGGTGGATAAAAGGTACTTTTCAACTCTTATTCTCTTTGAAATAAATATACCCACTGGATACCAAGTAACTCTAACCATGCAACCATGTAACTGTTCTGTACTTCAGGTGAAAGCAGGTAAGATCATAGCAACAGTCCTACACTACCACGCCCAGTCAGAGTGGACACACCCCTAAAGGGAACACTGAATGGCAGGGGAAAGGTTTGGCATGTGAGGCCCTGCAGATGTATAGATGTTTGTTTCAGGGGTTTCTCCCTGTCAGGACTACGCCAGTATGCAGTCCAAACACATTAGCTATTCCACATAACAGTGGTTAAGAGAAGGTTTGGACAAAACTCAAAAACAACACAATGCAGAAACCATAGAGTGAAACAGAAATGAATGTTGATACTACACTGGGGCTGAGTTCACGATGGGTCAAGGATTTTCTGGTGCACGGTTTGTCAGGAGAGAAAAAAGGAACCGCCGTTCCAGAAAACAAATCTCATCAAAAACACTGTGCTAACACAATCACAGCAAACCCAGCCGCATAATTAGGCTAACACGTCTTTTTCTTCTGCTTTCCGTCCTGTTAAACAAAGTCAGAAAAATGGGTGAAACATTTACATAATCACTGCAATTCTCATTGGCTCAGGCTGAATCTCATTCCCCTTGTTGCGCGAGGCCAAACCTCTTGGACGGCTTTTCCAACACAAACAGCCACGGGGATCACCACCAGCTCTGGGGTACAGACTGCATCCTGTTCCCGTCCCCCAAACATTTTCCTGAATCTGCATGACCCTGAGAATCTTCTTCCAGTCCCATTATCAGATTTTGCCACAGTACAGCCATTCAAAACAAAAAAATATCCCACCAAGTTAAAAAAAGAAGAAAGAAAAAGGTCATGGGCAGAGTATCGGATATTTTAAACCTGATCTTTGAGAAAAAGTAGCTATTCCATGTATATATTGGACACAGAGAACAGTGGTTAGCATGTGCTCATAGGGCCAGGTTAAATACCAATGCCTTTGCTGCAAATTGCAGTCATGTGAAGAGATTCTCCAATAAAATGATATATATCTGATTAGTCAAAGTTTTTAATATGACCGCTAATAGTTAAAATGTGATTAAGTGTACTGGACAGCGTTCTTGGGAGCCAAAAAACATCATATCACATCACAGAAAAGATACAGAGGAATTCCCCTATGGGAGAAGTTTACAAGATACCCCCCCCCCTCCCCCCAGACTCAAGAAGGAAGATGTTACAGTATCTGGGGTTGCATATGTCTTGGAACATAATGCATAGGCATAACTGGGGGCTCATGCAAGGGCATAATCCCCCCCCCGCCTCCTAGGCAAAATTATACAGCCAGGCATTGGATCGCAGGACACTAGAGTGGCGGGTAACAGAGAGTGAGTTTTCACAAGCCAGCGCTATGCGCTAATAAAATCATCTTGGCGGCTCGGAAACAGGGAACTGCGATTAATGGGCGGATCTGCTGCAGATGTTAACGCTTCTCCCGGCCTATCACCATGCTCCGCCATCCTTCTCCTCCGCGGTGTTGCCGGGAGACATTGGACAGCATCCGCAGGGGATCAGGGGCCTCTGATAGAACGGCGTGTTCTTTTTCCTCATTCTGAGGGTACTGTTCTGTCTGTCTGTCTGTCTGTCTCTCTGTCTGCATTAAAAATTAATTCTCTGATGTCTTGATTACAATCAAAATCCTTACTGGAAGTCCATCGCTTAATTACAATGAGTGAAACTTTTTAATGTGAATTGTGAAAGGTTTTATAAAGCTACCACACATGACACAATTGAAGGGAATCAGGTTTTTATGAATAATCCTTTCTAGAACTGTTAAGCTGTATCGTCATTAACGAGAAAGAGGCTCAAAAACTTAACCAGGTTAGAGGTGAGATTGCAGCCTTTCCCTGCTGTACAGTACAGGACTTCACTTCCTGTGCCTTCATTACACAGAGTGTCTATGCGGTGAGTGTTCTGGCACAAAATGGCTGCCCTCGATCACTCAGGTAAGGGCTACACTTCGGTGGTATTTGAGGTGAGTTTATGTAAATGCAATCCATTTTATTCCAGCAAGAGCCTAAGAGCCTTAGCTTTGTGTGTGCAGATGCAAACTTTGGAATACCCAATTGAACCAACAAATTGCTTTATTGTGTGTGTGTGTGTGTGTGTGTGAGAGAGAGAGAGAGAGAGAGAGAGAGAGTAGGTGAGTGTGAGTGAGCGAGAGAGAAAGGGGAG